>ML685767.1:12563874-12656981 GCA_007922175.1 Pelusios castaneus
ACACACACACACACACACACACACACACACACACACACACACACACAGGGGAGTTAATGGAACCCTTCCAGTGACGCCAGAGGGCTTTTGATCAGGCCTGTCTTTGGGGACAGAATGAGGGAAGATTGCTCTGCAATTGTCTATGGTGCTGTGTGAGTTGTATGGATAAACAAAGAGAGACCTTTCCTCATTGCTGTCTAACTAGCACCTTATTTCACTATTATTCACAGACACAACCAATCAAAAATAATCATGGTTTTTAAGCAGTTCTATTTGGTTTTGAAATCAGTGGGGCACTGTGCATGTAGAGAGGGTCTACCCATGTCTATGAGCTTGAGGATTGGCAATTAAATGGGCAAGGATTAAAAATAACAGAGTGAAAACAAGCAAGGAAAACATGGCCAGGTGGGCATCAACACTGAGGGTCATAATAGAAGAGGGTCTAATTCAGTCATGATTTCTCACTGAATTCAATGCATGCATAGCGATCCATTCGCAAGGAGCCCATATAAAACAGGGCAGAAGGATGGTCCAGTGATTAGGCCATTAGCTGGGACTTGGGAGACATTGATTTAATTCCCTGCTTGGCCACAAACAGCGTGATCTTGGGGACAGCGGTTGGCTTCTCTGTGCCTCACCTCCTCTTGAATAAAATGAAGATAGTATTTTCCGCCCTTATGGTGTGTTCTCAGAATAAGAACATTGAAGACAAATTCTACAATGAGAGAGGCCAAATAAAGACCATGATGCAGGATCAGGCTCATGCTATGGAAGCAGCTTCACTCGTTTCAGTGGGCCTGCTTGGGGGAGTATGATGCTAATGCACAGGAGTGACGTCTAGGTAAGTTGAAAACACAAAATGACAACTTGGCATGGGATCAAGGAGCAATATCAGTTGGAAATTGGGCACGAGGTAAATATATATTTGCTTATTTTTATAAAGTGTATTCAGTCCTCCGTCCCCATATGTCTATACATTGACCCAGGCCCTTGTCCTACAAAAGCATCTGCTTTTGCAAACTATTAGGCCCTTAAAGGTTTCCATTAAATCCAGTGAAACTCAGTGCAGGCATATTCCTCTGCAGGAGCAAGTCCTTAGCTCATAAATTCTTTAGGGCAGGGACCTGTCCTTTTCTGTCTATGAAGGCCTAGCATACTTAATATTATTATTATTGTTGTTATCACTAAGTATTAATTGATGTCATCATTATCATATCATGCTAAAATAATTTTTTTTTCAAGTGCAATCAAGGTTTGGGTCCTTAGTTGTCTGTGGCACTAAGCTGGCCCCCATATTTCACCATGACACCTGTTAAATTTCCTAAACAGTCCTTAGGACCCAGTCCTGCAATTGAATCCATGTAGATACAGAGATCTGCCTGCCTCAGTTGCAGAGCCTACATTTGCATGTCTGGGAGAGAATGATGGGATTTTAACAGCAGAAAACCCATAACCCTAGAACTTGTGTTTCCCAGAGGTCTGACACTCCAAGTTTAACCTTCAGAGCAAGAGGCAGGTAGCATTTGTCATCTTGAGCACAAACTAGGATAGGCTCTTTTCCCAGCTCTGAAACTTACTTGCTGTGTGATCTTCCACAAGCCACTTCACTTCTTTGTGCCTACTGTAATGACTCACCTTAGTAAAGCATTTTGAGTTCTATGGACGAAAACTGCTCTATAAAGTATTTATTAATTATTATTATTATCGTGCAGGCTTTAGTGCAAAGGACGATGAGGAATATTTATACATCTTTGTTTCAGATGGGAGTCCATTTTTATTTAGCTTTTTGTATTATGTATATTTATATGTGCAGTCAAGCATATTTTAAAAATATTTTAAAAACATTAATGCAAACTTGTCTATTACTAACCCATGCTTTCCCGTTTTCTCAAGTAATGAAGATCCAAGATACAATGGTGCTTATAGGAGAAAAAGCAGATGGGTCCATGGACAAGAGCTGTTAAGAGCAAATCCTGACAGAACAAGTAAAGGGATAATGAGAGATCCTTGAGAGCAAATACAAGTTGGTACTTATAGGACGAAATCCTAGCCCCATTGAATTCCCCATGAGAGTTTTGCTATTAACTCACAGACTAAAATCTAGGAACAGGGCACACGTCTTTAAGGACCCAATCCTACATGGAGCTCTTTGTGGGTGGACCCCTATACCCTTGCAGAACCTCATTTCCGTCACACAGCTTCTATATGGGAGGAGGAGTCTGCCAGTACAAAGCTTCTTGCAGAACTGGGAACTCAGGCTCAAGTCCTACAAAGACTTAAATATTAATTTTACTCACGTGAGTAGTTTCAGTGGAGCCAGTGAGTCTTTTAATTATGTAAAGTTAAGCACATCCACAAGCCTTCACATGACTGGGGCCTATGTTTGCAAGTGTATGGTTCTATATACATTTTTAAATAATATCTTTATGTAAATAGGCAACGTGGGGTGGAAGCAACAAGGCAGCCTGAATTATTTAAGCAAAAACATTGTTAGTGCATGGTGAAGTCCTGAGCACACGTAACTCTTGTTCATTTCACTGGAAGTTGTAGGCACTTCTCAGGATCATGTCTTTCCATCTAAATCTTGCTGGCCTTATTCACCAGCTGGATTTGGCACTTTGATTGTAAGTTCTTTTGGATAGAAACAGTTTCTTCTTTGGGATCCAGTTCTGAGTTCCTGGAGATCAATGGGAGTTTGGATGGAAGGAGAATGTGAGAACTCCAGCAGCTCTATTTCCAGTGAAGGGTAAATGAATACCTAAAAATTATAATAAATATATAGATGACAGCAATAAGCAAAGAGAGCAGAAAAAGAGGTTAATCATGACAAAAAGTGAAAAGCTATTCAGTGTTTTTAAAATGAGAGGCATGAAAAGAAAAGTTAGACCACTGGTTCTCAACTAGGAGTACATGCACACAGTTCTTCACGGGGGTGCATCAGCTCATCTAGATATTTGCCTACTTTTACAATAGGCTACATAAAAAGCACCAGTGAAGTCAAAACAAACTACAATTTCAGACAAATGACTTGTTCATACTGCTGTATATACCACACACTGAAAAGTATGTGTACAGTATTTATATTCCAATTGATCTCTATTATAATTGTATGGTAAAAATGAGCAAGTAAGCAGTTTTTCAATAATGATGTGCTGTAACACTTGTATTTTTATGTCTGAATTTGTAAGCAAGACGTTTTTAAGAGAGGTGAAACGTGGGGATTCACAAGACAAATCAGACTCCTGAAAGGGGGCCAGTTGTCTGGAAAGGTTGAGAGGCACTGAGTCAGAGCAACCAGAAATTAAGCTAAACTAGTTTTAATGACATTTTATGTTTGAAATGGCTAAAACTTACCATCATAATTGTGATTTACATATTTTTTATGGTGTGGTGAATGCTTATGGTAGTAAGAGCCACTCACAGTGACAGGGAAAATCCACTAGGTAGAGTGCTGTGCTGACAAAGGCCTCACTGTTGCAAATGTTAGGTACATGCTTCACCTTAAGCACGTGAGTAGTTCCAGGGACTCTTCAAATGCTTAAGGTTAAGCGTGCACCTAAGAGTGCACAGGATCAGGGCCAATACTGGTAAGGGGCTGAGGGTATCAGATAATATGTGCAAGGTTCTGCTGAGGGAAGCAAAGAGGCTCCAGCTAGCCACTGACTCAGTTCTCCTGCAAGGGCAGCCTCTTCCTCTTGTTGGAGGAATGTTTTTTTTTTTTTTTTTTTCTGTTAGGGAGGTGTAAGAGGGAAAAAATTCATTAAGGAAACACAGGGAAGGCAGCATAGAGCACTGCACAGATGGTCAGGAACCAGGATTCTGTTCCTGGATTCACCATTGACCTGTCTTGCTCCATGTCACTTCACCTGTGTGTCCCCCTCCCATCCTTTTGTCTGTCTTGTTTATTTAAATTGTAAGCTCTTCAGAACAGAAACTGTTTGGGGAGCACAGTCGGCATCTGGCTGGGGTTGTGGCCTGTACAATTAGACATGTAAAATAAAAAGGAGAAAAAGAGAGAAAATGTAAGAAGAAAGAGGGAAATACATAAGAAGATACAAATGATGAAAGTTTGTAAGAAGCAGCTTGAGGTATGGGAAGGAAAAAAATACCCTGAAAAAATGTGTTCTAAATATTAATAATAGAATGAGGAAAAATGTTAGTAAAATGGAAGAAATAAAGATATTGGCCACAGCATTAAATTGTACCCTCTTGGGGAGACATTTGTGGAGGTTTTGCAGTCCTATAAACACTACAAAGTGATCCTTACTCATTTTCCTTGAATCCAGAAAGTTTTGAGGTGCTGAAGTTTTGAGGTGGAGTAGCAGCTTCCCAACTCTGGATCTCAAGAACTGGTCCCTCTGCACTGGTCCAGTGGCCTGGGTGACCATTTCTAATCTGTAGAGAATATTCTATAGCTGTTCCATTGTGAATGGAAACCTCTTCTTCCTTATGTGTACGCACATAAATAATGGTTGTTAAAATGGTGTAAAAGTGCTTTGTGGGAGGAAAACAGGTCCTCCACTGTATAATTCTAACTCCAATGTTTCCTAACCTGAGGATGCCATGCTATGCCAGGGTCTGTGGATAGATGCAGGCCATAAGAAAAATGCACCTGCCTCACACTTCCTTCCCCTTACAGCAAACTGGCTCCCACAGCTGAACAGCAATAAAACAGATACTCCTATGGCTGTCTTACAGCCTTCTCTCTCTGCTCACACAACAATGGTCATGTGTAGCCAGCCGTGGTAGCAGCTCATGGGGCTCTAGAGCCTGCAGGCTCAGACAGCCTCTAGCTAGTTCATGCTTTTCTTTCCTCATGCCAAGTCACTCAGCACAGCCAGGAAAGCACACTTATCCCCATCCTACAGAGCAACCAATGGCCATCTCTGCCCCACAGGCAGCATGTAGCCTCTGGTAGTGGTGGAAAGGGAGAATAATAATAAATGGGCTACTCCTGTACCAATAGGCTTCACAGTTGGCCTCACAGGAGGAAAATACACACATTGCTATTAATAAACAAATCAAACAAAACATAGGAGGAGCAAAGGGGTTGGGGGAGGGGAGGACAGCTGATAGGCTATACTGTGTTAACTGTACTAAAGGATAGCTTGGGGGCAGCATGGAAGGATTGCTATGGGAGGTAGCATGACAGATTGAGGGACACAAACAACAAAACCCAACATTGGGATCTTCTCTTCTAGGCCCCACATCCTGCATCCCATCAGTATTCTGTATCTGTGGTGAACCTCAGTAGGGCTTTGTGTGGGTGCAGGAGTCCACCCATGTGGAACACAATAAAGAATCAGGGCCCTACTTCTTGGACTATTTATTTCATTGTGTAAAATGCTTAGGAGGCTGCCTGTCTTTATGTTTCAGGCATCCCTGACATAACTTTAAAAATGCAAATTCAGCACAGCAGCACAATTTAAAATACTCCATGGTGCTGGATTAACTAAAAAAGTCAAATCTCCCTGCCTCTCGTGCAATTCCTCACTGACTCCGGCTAGCACCTTATAACTCTTGACAGCAGTGACTGAACACCACCAGAAATATCTCCAAACGGGTGTTATGAAAAATCCATCTGCTGAAAATAATACATATAAAACAAAAAACAGGAAAAGATATTCACTTTCCCCTGTCCCATTGTTTATAAAATGTGGCAGAGTGATAGCGCTAAAAAATAAGTCCTCTCTTGCATTAAAGAACTCAGCTTCTTATACTCTGTACTACTAATGCACCTCATTTCAGATGTGGAAGGCTGAAATGGTATTTTAGTTTCTATGAGGTGTGATTTTCCATTGACTTGCACCTTATGGAATCATTTATACCTGTACAAAGTGGGTGTAAATTTACATTCTAATTAATAGCATTTGACATCCATTTTGCAGAGGTGTGAACAACCATACAAGACGCAAGTGGAGAATCAGGCTTCATATCTTGGCTTCTTTGCTGAGATTGCCAAAAAGGGCATCAGTTGTAACATGGAATCTTATTCAGTTTGAACTGGAGCAATGTCGTCAATTCATTTCACACACCCCACCAACCAGCCGTGCTAATTACTTTTGTTCAGTGGTAACCTTAGCTGGATTGATTAAGAAGTGAAAGGTTCCATGACACAGTGTTACTCCCCCCCCACCCGAGGCAGTATTAATAAGGTACTAGAACTGGTTTGTATGAACGTTGGGTTCTACTGCCAACTATGGCACTATTTAGCTATGGCCTAAGTTATTTAACCTCTCTGCGCATTAGCTGCCCTATCTGTAAAAATGGTCAATATACTGCTTACCTATCTTTGTAAAATGCTTTGAGATGTATGTTTGAAAATTATCACACATATGCTAAGAGCTATGGCTAACATTTCCAAAAGTGACTACTTATTTGAGGTGCCTCCATTTTTTGTTGTTCAGCCTGAGACACCTTAAATGAACCTGATTTTCAGAGGATGATGCTCAGCCCACAGCACTTTTTGAAAATCAAGAATTAAAAAAAAAAATCAAGTTCGGCGCTCTAAAATCAAGACACCCCAAAATCACTAGTAATTCAGAAAACCCTGGCCTATAATTAATATTTAAGTATCCCCAGTCATCCTTATTTACAACAGCAAGATTACATGGTCTCCTTTTAATACGCTGTTAGAACTTTACACTTTTCCTAAGAAAAGTGTGATGCAGTGTAAGCCAAGTTAAAGTGTCTCTCTCTCAGCCACAAGGAAAGTTTTATATATATATATATATATATACACGCACACACGTCCTAAAATACAAATCTACTTTCTGTCATTTTATTGAGATACAAATATTTTTAAATTAGTTAGTTATTATGATATAACTAAGTGCACTGGAATAAAAGCAAGGATAAGTCAAAACAGGGAGTGAGAGTTGAGGGGAAATCAACACCTTCACTCTGGGGAAAAAACCACCAGTGGAAGCAGATAGAGAGGAAGGAAAAAAAAATGAGATTCTTAGAGCATTGGAAATATAAATGGTACCAAAAGATAAAAACTTCTTGTATCTTAAAATAAATTAACATGTTGTCTGCATTAGGCTGTCACTCCCATTCTCTTTTATTATCATTACTGTTATTGTGATTTTTTTTATTTTGCCAAACTCTGATGGAAAGAACTTGCCCTGAAGAACTTGCAATCTGAAGGATAGCTTCTGCAAACCCTAAAATAAATAACATGTTTTGTCTTTTAAAAATTCTTAAATAAAGAGCAGATGCCAAGGTATTCCGACATAATGAACAGTAATTCAGTGAATTAGATTATGGAAAATGTTTTTTCTTACAATTATTTTTGTTTCATTTAAACAGAAAAAGGAGCTTTTCATGAAAGTCGAAAGACTTGTCAGCCAGCTTTTCAATTCTTAATTTTGTAACAGTGATGCAGCTACACCAGAAGTTGCTGATGTCCTAGTATTGTTTTGTCTGTGAAAGTCTGAGATGAAAAATAAATGACAAGATTAATTTCACATCCATGTAAATAGTAATCTGTGTGAGACTCTAACTGGATTGCATGCATCACAGGGAAAAAAACATATATACGGCCATACTGTGTAGATAGCACTATCAGCTCAGTTAATTAGCCTCAGTTGTCCATATTAACCACTAATTTTAAGAACAAGGTACTGTTTATATTAAATTGGTATGGCCTAGGAAACATATTTTGGAAAAAAATTATTAGCAGCATGTATTACTAGTCCTTCATAGTACTGCTTTGCAATGTTATCATCTGGAATCATTTTGATAGTTCAGTGAGTAAATGAACATTTCAGCAAACTGTTTATTGTTTTCAGTCCAGTGTCATTGGATTGATTTTCTGTATTTACTTACTAACTAGTCATTGACTATATGGATGCATTTCAGCCTTTCTGAACTTCTCTGTTCTGTATGTTTTGGCCTCTGAATGAAATCATCCCAATTTCAAAACAAAACAAAAACCAGCAAAAACTGAAATCCTGCCTTTGCTACTTGTTTACTAGGTCAGACTGGCAAACCATCACACAAAGAATTGCTCTTCCGTGGGGCACTATACAGTGGCAATAAAAACCCACTTCGGTATCCAGTGGAGTCGTAGTTTATTACCACAACCCTCCCAAGTCAACCAATGGACACCAGTTTCAAGCATTTTAACTAGTGCAGCTCTACCATTCTCTCGCTGACCTGAGTTTGCTGGTCCTCCTACCTGCCCTGCTAGGCTGTCTACAGGTCCTGAAACCTGATTAAAAGAAACGCGATGATCTTTGTGTGTGAGTGTGTTG
This sequence comes from Pelusios castaneus, assembly GCA_007922175.1. NCBI lineage: Eukaryota > Metazoa > Chordata > Testudines > Pelomedusidae > Pelusios > Pelusios castaneus. Next base: position 12,572,133 of record ML685767.1, read on the forward strand.
CATAGGAGTGTGTGTGTGCGCGTGCGAGTGTCTATCGCTTTGGGTGTAACAAGCCAGCTGTATGGCTGGCGAGCCTGTCCCTCAGTCCCTGAGCCAATCGCAGGCTGCCTTATATAAAAATGAATGTTTTCAGTCTCTCTGGGTTGCATGTACTGTATGTGGAGCAGTGTACAGTGAAAACCGAGGCTCTGCTGAGAGCTCCTCTCTTCACTTTCACATAGAGAAACACTGACTGGCCCCTGAAACATACACACACACAGACACATGCAGAGGTAAGTGTGCCCCGCAATCCACAGCCTTTCCCTTCGCAATCAAGGCAGGCGAGGTGCCCTCTCCACACTCTCTCCTTTCTATTACTCACTTAAAAGCGCTGGGGCAGCCCCCACGGACTCCTCCAGCAGCAGCAGCCGGCTGGGTGGACTTGGCGGAAGGCAGGGACCTTTGCATGTCCTGGGCTGCAGCTGCCGCGATTTCCAGTCACTTTTCCTCCCTTTTTTCACCCCAACCTTCATTTCAAACTTCGGGGGGCGTCGAAGGAGTGGGGTGGGTGTCTGTCGCCTCCCTCCCGGGTTGCAAGGCCGGGGTGGAGAGGGTGGGGGAGGAAAAGAGGTGAATTGCAATGCATGAGGAAAAAACCACACCGGCGTAGGGTAGGCCAGTCAGTGCCAGGCTGCGTTTGAACCAGTACCTCTCCCCCCCAGAGAGGCAGGAGCGGCTACAACGGAGGGGGGGAAGGAGAGAAGCTGAACCAGAGAGGAGGGATAACAACAACACACACCGGCTGTGTGTTTGGCCACCCCCGCGCGCCCCCCCTTGCCAGGAAAAATTGTGCCAGCGAGAAACGAAACTTCTTCCTTCCAGGGGCTGGAGGAGAAAAAAAAAGTGCGTTGATTTATTTTCCTTGCAAGGGTTCTCTTGTGTTGTGTGTATGTGTGTGTCACTTAAAGAGCCAACAACCAGCAGGCTCAGTTGCTCTCTTTGAGAGTTGGGAGCTATATTTTCCGGTAGAGCCATCCGTGCGATGCACTCGCCCTCCTTTTCCTCCCCCCCCCCCCCCCCCCCCCCAAAAAAGTAAATTTAAAAAGAAAAAAAGGGGGGGGTGGCCAACCCCGGGGGGGAAAAAAAAAAAAGGGGGGGGGGGGAGAGGAGAGAGGCTGTGTCAGGATTTTGCATGAATGTGGGATTATGTTGTGTCAATAAGTTTAAGGTGGAGAGAGCGAGGCTGGGGGGGGAAGGAAGGCCTTGGCTGTTTAAAGTCCTGTTTCTGAAGGTAAGTAGTGACATTGGAGGGTCGCGATGACAGAAAACTTGGAGATAATTTGCCCAGGGAGGGGGTGTGTGCCTTGAGTGGGGGTCACTCGCTCATCAGGAGCCAAATGGGTGTTAAACTGTTATTTGCTGCTACGATGTCGGGTCGCTGGTAAATTACAGAAATCAGACTCTCTCTTCTCTCCTCCCCCCGCTCGCTCTCTTCCTCCTCTCTGTGTTATTTGCAAATGTATGAAACTTACATGGCTGGGAAGAGAACCGCTCCAGTGTAGGTTTGCAGTGGGGGAGGAAGAGAGGGGAATGGCACTGATCCTTCCTGGGCTCTGTAATACAGCAGGTCTGTGTTACAAATAGCCGTGTTAGCAGCCCGCTGAGTGAGGAAGGTAAAATGAAACGATGCAAAAAGAAGCTGAGACAACATGTACGACAGAGAGCGAGCGGCACAGACAAGCTATTTTTTGCTTTCCTTTTCTGGAGAAAGGGGGGAAAATGCCTGGGTCTCTCCCACTCCCTGGGAGCAATGGCTCGGTTCTTTCATTTTAACGGTGTGAGGGGCAAAATTAGTGACTTCTCACGAGAGGCTCGTGTTTAAAAGTTTTTAAGAGGTGAAGAGAGTATGTGTTGGGGAAGGGGGTGGGGGAGCCTGGTGGAAGGTGGTGGCCAGAAAGCAGCCAGGCTGCTGAGGATGGTGGCCTCGGGCTTTGAAACCATTGCCCATCCTGCTCCTGACACGTTCGAGTCCCAGATCTGGGCACGCCGGGGGTGGGGGGCACCCTGCTACCGGCTCCTCGCCATTAACACGCCGTGGAGATGGAGCAGGGGCAGGAGGCGAGGGCTCCATGTGGCTCTTGCAGCAGCAGAGCACCTCCTCCCCGGTGGCAGCAGCAGCAGCAACGGGGATCATCTCGCCCGGGCCCGCGGGGAGGAGGAGGGGAGCAGCAGGGAGGTGTTTTTTTGCCAGTCTGATTCACCAAATCGCGCTGGGGAGGGAAGGCTGGAGGGGTAGGGGAGCTGGCCCGTCGTCCCCCATTCTCTCCCGGCCTCCCCTGCCTCCCGCCCCTCCTGAAAGGTGTTGTGTAGACTTTTCCCCCTGGGAGGGTGAGATTTGTGCATTGCATTATTGCTCCCCCCCCCCCCCCCCCCCCGAAAGCAAGATGGACTCTCTTCTCTCTCTCTCTCACTCTCACTCTCTTTCTCTCCCCCCTCTCCCTGTGTCTTGTCAGCCTTTAAGATCGACATTTTGTAACTAAGATGCAAACTTGATGGTGACCAGAAGGAAAAAAGGCAAAGCGTGGGTCAGTCTAGCCACTCTCCATATTTAAATACCTTTCCTTTCACCCCACCCCAGAGCCCAGATTCCGGTGGCCCTCTACTTTGCACAGGGGGCGGTTTGCAAATGCTTTTTCCCCATGCCCTGTCTGGATCCAGGTTTCTCTAATCTCCGTGCGGATTGCGATGGTGGAGGGACTTCTTTTGCGATTTCAGGAGTCCGAAGACCTGGGAAAGGGGAATGGGCATTACCTGAAACTGGGCGACAACGCTGCAGCCGCCTCTCTCTGTGTATATCCGTACCTGAAATCTGGGCTTGCTGATTTCCTAATATTATTATTGCGTCGCTTAATTTAGCCACGCCGGGGATTGAGCGAGAGCACTTGTGTGCATTGGTGGGCTTTATTGTTGTTTATTTTGGGGATCAACTTTCCGCCTTTTATTTTGATACGTCGCATATTTCATGGGTGGGGGGGGGGAATAACCCACCCGCTGATGCACACTCAGATGATTTGTTCCACTTGCCCAGTCCCAATGCCCTTTAAATACATGGTGCATCTTTTGTTTGCTGTTTAAGATTTCCTGCGACTGTCAACCTGCTTCCCGTTTTAACTTATTGGAGGGGAGGGGTGTGTGAGGAGGAAGAAGCAAGTTTCAAGTTTTGGGAATCTCTCCTCTGGTTGGCGTTGTGGCGAGTTGCAATATTGTAAAATCATGGTGTACTGATGATGTGCTTTATTTGATACTTTATAGGTCACTATCACATGACAAAGGCTTTGAGACAGCTTCATCTTCCTCTGTCTGTAATTTCCATTTGCCTTCCTGGGTAAGTATGTAAACTGTACACACAGGAAAAGAGTGTAATTGTTGTTAATGAGATCCAGGCTATCTCGCTGTTCTTTTTCATGGGGAAGATGCTTCTTGAGGTTTTAGCACCTTAGCAAAACATGTCTTCTCTTGGGTGCTCACAGAAACTGTCAGGTTACAAAGTTTGTGTTTTAGCATTGTAAGGAGGTGGGTTTTATGAAAATTAGAGGGCCCTCCTCTCAGTGCTGGGATCTCATTCCTGAGAGACAAGCCCTTGGTTTTGAAAGAACAGCTGAATGATGGCGAAAGTTGTAAAACAAGGATTGGCATATTTAAAGTGGAACACTGTGAGTTAAAAAGTTATTTACCATATACATCCTTTTAAAACTTGAGGCTAGCAGCAGGGGTGGGAAAACATGAACAGGTATATGTTTAAGATTTTTATTGTGAAACCTGAAGAGAGATCTTCTAGGAGTTGGCAGGAGATTGTAACGCTAGCATGACAGGAATTAACTTGGTTTTAACTTGTGAATCCCACTTTCCTGGTCATTTTTGTGCTTTCTATATCTGTTACTATTTTTCTACCTGACATTGGTTAATAGAGGTAGCCACTGAATTTGAAAGACAAATCTTGGTGATTAAATTGCCAACATTTCCAAAGTACTTTTAGATACCAGAGCATTTTTGTTTGTTTTTGGAAGAGTTTGACACTATTAAGTTAACGTAATGTAATTGTTTCAGACAGAGGTTCGAACCTATGGGGTCAAATGAAGAGCTGTCATAAGTGGCTGTAACTCAAGTAGCATTGATACAGCTGAAGGCTGTTGGGAGTAGCTGCTCTTATGGGACTTTTTGAAAGGGCTGCAGTCACAATACTAATGGGATACCTCCAGCAGAGAGACTGTGCCCCATGTCTTCTCAGAAGCTCCGGGGGAGGTCGAGTCTACCTTTCTCCCCAGTCCCTGCAGAGATTAACACCGAAATTCCAATAATTCAGTCTGTCTGGGGAGCAAAGGGTGCAGGTGAATATGTGCTTTTCATCCGTTGACAAAAACTATAGCATCAAAAGAAATTGAACACAAAATAAACTAAAATTTTATTACAGACCAGTTGCACTGGAACAATATAGCTCTCAAAAACTGCTAACCAGATTTTATAATCTTATTGACAAGAATCGCATTACATGCAGAATAATTGATGCAACAGTTTTTACAAAGTGAAATTGCAGTACAAAATTCAAAAGCTTACTGATCGGGCTCATACTATTGCTCAAAGCTGAGCACGCGTGCACACGCACTTAAATTCTATGTTTACATATGAAGTTAATTTAGAATACTGTACATAGCAAAGTGATTTCTCTTTATTGGTGTTATAAATGATGGGCTGATCGTGTTCTCCAAACACCTCTACAAGAAGTGGATAGTTTAATTCTATTCTTATTTGCAGAAAACAGTGTAATTACAGTTCCTAATGCAGCTTTGAAATGGCATTTACAAATTGTGAAGCAAAGAAATGGTAAAATATTTTACTGGAGAGGAGGGCGTAATGGGAACTTGAAAGGAAGCACTGAAATAAGTTTTGTTGAAACTGAAAAAGTCATAAAATATCTAGTTAATGGCAGAACAAAGACTTCCTCAAGTTTGGCTGTTACTAGATACTTTAATTTACTTTTGGGAATTCTTCTGTTTGATTAAAGTTAAGGTTGGGTTGTTTGTTTGTTTTTGTTTTGTTTTTTAAATCACATGATTTTAGTCTATGCTGAATTGTAATGAAAGAAGTGCTGGGGCTCGTGCAATTAGGTGCCGGGGCTCACGCAATTCTTTAACATTCATAAATGATGCTACAAGGCCAGAAGTGATGAGCCTTTGAACTGTTAAGCTTACAGGTGCTGGGGCTAAGCCCCAGCAAGCTGGGGTACAAATTAAGCACTGGTTTTAGGAGACCTAATGAGGGTATCATTTGATTTTAAACAGAGTTTAGTAAACTTATTTTTTTCATATAAATTGCAATATAATGCATAGAGTCAGATCTTGATTTCAGTTACCAATTAATTTACAATAATTCCAGTGAAGTCACATGTTGGGGGCAGGATCCATGTGCAGAATGCACCTCCCAAAAACATGTTTTAGACACTGGTCCATGATCTTAAAAATAAGTCATATCATCAAGATAGAAGATTTGTCTGAGTTACAGCAGCAAAATAGTAAATAAGGTTTTACATAAACACATGATTCAAAAGAATTTGAAATACTTTTCTAGTGTTTTTGATCATCAGAAAATGTTTTAGTGAATGCCCATTAATGCCTAACAAATCTCAGGCTTACTGCATGCCTGTTGACTTTAGTGGAAGTTACTGTGAGCAAAGGCTTGTATGAGAGACGGTGATGCAAATTCATTTATGAGTATCGTCTTGTCCAGTGTGAGGAGGAAAGCCCTAATTTCTACTAGTTGTTTTTTGAATAATTAAAGATATTAAATGTCGGTTTTCCACATTTACTATCAGTGATAATAATGTATTTCTTTTATACCTGATGTTTTTCTTTCGTCCCGAAAGATCTCAAAACACTTTACAAACTATGACCTCTGTCGATCGCATAAGTAATTTTAAGCAAATGAGTAGTAGTATTAAAGTCACCCATGTGGTTAAAGTTATATCTGTGCCTAGGTGATCTGCTGGTTAGGGGGCCTAAATAAGAGCACTGAAACATCGCCAACACAGAAGTGAAAAGTAGCAGTTGTCTTGCATAGAAGACACAGTGAAACAATGGGAGGAAGCGAAATTTTGGCCAACAACAGTGGGAAAGAGGCGGTATACACACACAGTAATTAGATACACGTGTATAGGTTGTTTATGAGTCAATTCGCCCAAGACTTGTGAGGTGAAACCCTGCATCCATCTAACAGTGCATGGCATCCATAATATGCAAGATTTCATGTAGATTCAAAAGTGAGTTAGAGAGGAAGGATGGCATTAGAGATTAGGCCCGGGAGTGGGACTTAGGAGATCTGGGTTTGATTTCTGCCTCTGCCACAGACTACCTGTGTGATTTAGGATGAATTATTTAGTCCAGAAAGTCCACTAATTTTGCCTAACAGTTTTTCAGGGTGCTGCCTTAAGCTGAGCAGCACCACTTCCATTTGAAGACAATGGCAACTGCAAGTGTTCAGACTGAGTAACCCTGAACTGGAGATAGCTTTTGAAAATGTAGGCTTTTATCTCCCTCCGCTTTATTTTTCCACCTGTAAAATGGAGACTAATAGTATTTCCCTGAATCACAGGAGTGTCGGAACGTTAAACACTTTCATATCTGTGGAGTACTACAACACTACTATTTGTGGGAATAGTAGTACCTATGCAGATCAATCAAGTCACATGGCGCACATGCTGTAGCACAATTTTTCTTACTGATCATGATGTTTCACAGTTACATAAATGGTATTATTGCAAATATCTTTTATATTTCCTTGTTACCTAATAGGTCCCTTTGATTTTAGAACTTTGATCCTATGTATTAAAATTAAATCTAGAAAGTGAATACAGCAGAACCTCAGAGTTACAAACAACAGAGGTACGAACTAACCAGTGAGCCACACATCTCATTTGGAACTGATGTATGCAATCCAGCAATAGTAGAAATTAAAAAAAGCAAATTCAGTATAGTACCATAAACATAAACTACTAAAAAATAAAGGGAAAGCAGCATTTTTCTTCTGTATAGTAAAGTTTGAAAGCTGTATTAAGTCAGTGTTCAGTTATAATCTTTTGAAAGAAGTCACATTTTGTTCAGTATTATGAACATGTCAGTGTTACAAACAACTTCCATTCCTGAGGTGTTCTTAACTCTGAGGTTCTACTGTACCAAAAAGTCAACTTTCTTTTATTTAGAATATATATTTCTTTAGTTGGTTAGTTACTGTGGTACCTTGCTCAAGCCCATTTTATTTTTCAATTTTATATTAACATGTTACTAGTTCAGACCCTCATTTGTAGGTCAACAACAACAGGTAGTTACCATACAATGGCTGTTCGGTGAGCTTAGTTGATGGATTCAGTTCTGTTGCTAGTGGATATTTGCCAACTTCACAAAAAAGACTATCACAACTGGCATTTCTCCTTGAATGATTCAAAAGAGCCCAGGATTGAATGGGCATAAAGATTAAGCTAATTTTAGGAATGAGCCACCAAGTTACTGTTGAACCACATTGGTGAGGCAATGTGGGGAAGTTTGTACTAGCGTTGCTGTTCTTGTTCTAAAAATAAAAATAATTAATAATAAACAGTGATAGGTCCTGATTCAGAAAAGCACCTAAACGTGTTTCCAACAAACTACCTGAAGCATGCTGGCATCATAAATCTCAGAGGTGGGTCAGTATTATTATCCCCATTTTACAGGTGGGAAAACTGAAGTGTAGCAAGTTGAAATGGCTTCTGCAGAGTCACAAAGCAAGCCAGTAGCAGACCCCAGGATAGAATCCATATCTTATTCCCAGTCTAATGCCCTGTTTCCTGGAACATGCTGCCTCCGAAGCCCTGATTCAGGTAGTTGCTTAAGCAGATGCCCTGGTCATGTGAGATAACCAATTAACTTCAGTGGGACTTCTCGGATGCTTAAAGTTAGGCACTTTAAGTACCTTGCTGAATTGGGGATTTGAATTTACACAGTTCCAGCTATGTCAATTTGATATTTTTCCAGTATTCAATCCACTTAAAGTTAGTAGCTTTTTATTTATTTATTTGCAACTAATATTGAGCTATTAGTTTTTCATTATAGTCTGATTTATGGACAGGAGCTTCTAAACATCCAGTAATTTATTAACCTGAGGCTTTTGACTTTGCCATTATGTGCTTCAGTATTTAAGCAACAGTGGATAATACACAGTTTTACTTAGCTTTTCAGTTTCCAGCATCAAGTTTCAGAAAAGTTGTCTTGCAGGCTTGTGGTAGTAAAAGAAACAAAATGTACTAAAACTCACCATCCCTACAATGAAATTTATTTTAATATTTACAATTCATCTCATTTAAGTCAGCATTAACTTTAATATGAAATGTAGAACTTTCCGAAGCAGCTACTTTGGCTATATCCTTGTATTGGTAAATAAAGGGGACTAATCAATTTGAACGTTTACTTCATAGCTCAGTATGTTTCATATGTTCATATGTTTCAGCATATCAGTTATTAATATTTGTTGATTACTATTGCTTGATTGGGGATGTGTCAGCTTTGATTTAAAATAAAAGTTCTCTTGGAGGAGGGAAAAATGCTAATGATCAAGTGTAGACCTATTTGTAATGTGATGCTCACAATAATAGTGGCTTTATTATTTTTAATGTTTATAAATTCAGTTACATGACAGATTAATAAACAAAGAAAAAACCATACTTTTGACAGACTTTCCAGGACTTCTGCCTTCTCTTTCCGAAACACAGATATGCATAATGTAAGAGCAGGTCCATATGATTTCTTTCTTTCTTTCTTTCTTTCTTTCTTAGAAGACTTCAACAATTGAACATGTGAAAATAACTAGCTTTCGGTACTTCTGCCTGCAAGAAAGCTAATACAATGAATGCTCAGTCTTTAGCAGGGGAAAGAAAGCTAACTGAATTTTATGAGAGTATACTCAGATTATTAGTTGCTTAGGAGACATAGAATTTTATTATAATAAAAAGCCTTTCCCACTAGTATTTTGGTGGAAGCGATTTTATAAGTTATGTGGTTCTTCACAGGTGCAAAAATCATTTTGAAAATATGAAGTAGCAGTCCACTAGTCTGTAATGTCACTAAAGGCCTGGGACAATCAGGTTTCATTCAGCAACATAGACGTTTAGTGAGCTTCCATGAGATGAGATCTGTAGAGCTTAATTCAGATTTGAGAGATCAAAAATGTGTCTATCTTTGCCCTGGATTTTAACAAGTTTTGTCGTCTCCTTCCATTGCTGGTTTGCAAATTAATTGGAGTGTGCCTGTTTTTCTGAAAGGTAACAAATGTGACAGGCACTATCAGATTCTGCTCTGGAGTTATTCTGCATATTCACCAGTGTAACTGAAAGCTCCATGTCACCCAGTATGCCTGAAAAAATGCATACTGAGGGATTCATCCTGCCTCCACTGAATTCAGTGCAAGCAAGATCAGACTCTAGAGGGCCTGATCCTACTTTTATTAATGTTGGTGACAGCAGAATTAAGTCCATACTAGGGTACAAATGAAGGAGGCTCATGCAAATTGCCAATGACTGGATAGATAGGGCCTGCTAAATACATCCTATAGCTTTTGCATTGAGGTCTTTGAACCCAGGCCTTTTCACTGTCTGTACCATAATATTTTCAATAAGCTCCGCCGAGATCTTTCAGGATAAGCTGTGACATAGGTCACATTTGCTCTTTAGTTTTATTTGTGTCTGATGTTCCTCTCAATCACTCAAACCCAACACTACTAGCAAGAGCTCTTGAGGCTGGTCATATACATCACATGCTAATATTTAGGACTATGCCTCTCGCAGAGGAGTTGTAAGTCGTCTTTCTCCAGCCTGTGTTCTTTTTATCTGTGTGTGTGTGTGTGTGTGTGTCTGTGTGTGTGTGTGTGTGTGTGAGAGAGAGAGAGAGAGAGAGAGAGAGAGAGATTTTTGTGGTTGTTAAAGCAATACATATGAGGATATCAACACACTGAGATTTGGAAATGAACTTGGGTTAGAGGAAAAGTAGTGTGGGTAGATCTCCTTTGACTTACACCAGGTTAAATCTGTAGTAACTCCACCGAAGTCAGTGGAGTCTGATTCTGATCCAGAGCCTGACAGCAAAAGCCTCAGCTGGAAGTCTCCTAGTTGTCTTGTTTTCTCCAGGTTGCTGGATGTACTTTTTAGCTAGGTTGGATTTGCTTTCCAGAGGTGGTCTTTGGGGCTACAACAACCAGGCAATGAAATATATGATGGTGACTTTTCTTAGAGAGAGGATGATATATTAGGAAATGAAGGTATTTTTGACCTAATTGTCACAGACTCAGGCCCACATGTGCAACCGGGTCCATGCAGTTGTATTCCTGCACCCTCACAGAGCCACAGTGACTTCCGTAGGCCATTGTGTGAGCATAGAGATCCACCCCCACTTGCAGGATCGGGTCCCTAAAGTTGTTAGAAGCCTCTAATTTTCCTCAAAGGAAGCAGCAAATACCTTTGCTTCACATTATTATTAATTATCATTTATATTAAAATAATGCCCAAAGGGCCCAATCTGGGTCATGGGCCCATTATGGTGGAAGCTGCACAAACACATAGTTCGAGACAATCCAAGTCTTGAAAAGCAGACCGTCTAGGATGACAAGAAGTATAGGAAGCATGTGGGGGGGAAGGAGAGAGAATCAAATATATAGACGTCCCCATAACTGAGAGAGACTAGAAAACATAAAGTGAGAGAGTACCATTTTTGATGAAGTGCATCTGTTGGGGAACGCATTATGAGTGATGCACTAAAACATAGTATCCTAATTTGACCTTAGTCCATAACAAGAAGGATCTTTGGGCCAAATTTTCATTTAGTGCCTCTTATAACATGCCTTTTTTAAACTACACTACCAATAAGGCTTCCCTATCAGATTGGTACAAGTATGGGTTTAAGAAAACCATTATGCTTCTAAGATTTGATGTTTGGGGTTCAGTACTCAAGAAATGGTGAACAGATCTTCCATATGGCCTCTGAATGCTTGTTACTATGAGAACATGCCATTACTGTTATAGTTTGGAGTAAGATCAGCTCTGAAAATTTTAGGTATCCTGGCTGGCTAAGTAAGGGAAGCTGCTGGTGAATCAGGAATGGTATTACGTACTGGGAAAGAAGTATTATCGTACCCATCTTTCTGAAGTTAGCATTTTTTTCTCTTTACAAATGTTTTCTTCATGCCCAGATTTCCTGTTGAATAGCACTGATTTATGCAGCGTGGAAAATAACATGCATGGTTCAAATCATGCCAGTCAGCGGGCATTCCCTTTGCCACGCTTGCAAGATCAGGGCATAACTTTAATTTGAAATGGTCAGTAAAATAGATTTTTTTTCCCTAAGTGTAGACTTCTTTTATTTAGTTTGAATGGAATATTATTATTTCTTGCTTCTGACAAAGAGGGTTCTAGCCCACGAAAGCTTATGCCCAGATAAATTTGTTATTCTTTAAAGTGCCACAGGAATCCTCGATTATTATTTCTGTACATCATGTTAAATATCAGCCACAGAATAGTCTTAATATATTTTGAAGAAGTATGCAAAATTGTAGCATGATCAAGTACTGATTATGGGGCTCATGTACAAATTAATAAGCAATTTAAAATAGCATAATTAAATTCCAGCTCCATTAGAAGAAGCAGAGGCATGGGGGAACAGGTGGTGGAGAAAGAGGAGGAGTTCTGTTTGCAAAATGTAAAGTTCCAAAATTGGTAGTGAAATAGGTTATGCAAGTAGCTAATCAAAATTTAGTATTCTGTCCTATTGATAAGAACTTTCTTAATGCATAAATAGTAAACAGAAGTTCCAAAGTCACACAGTCAAGAAGGTTAGGTTAAGAGAACACTAGTATTTTTTCAACTGGAACAAGGGGAGTAGCTTTACATTTTGTTTGTTGGTATAAAAAAGATAAATAAGAGGAGGTAAAATATTATGGGCTAAATGCTGTCTTTCGAAGTATGTGTGGACCTCCCATGCTGTGCATCTGAGGGCAAAATTTCACTTAAGTGGTTGAATATAAGTTTGGTAATACAGCCATATTTGGTTTAAAACCGTTGTTTGTACTTGTCACCAAATTACAAGACTACTTTATTTCTAATTTAGTAATCCAAAGTAGTACATGTTGTTTCAGTGGATTCAGTGTTGTGACAAAGCAACTGCAGGGTATGAAAAATGAGTTGTATAATCAAAAAGCATGCTGTATAGCAAGGCTGAGATTTTCAAAACTGCCACAGTGATTTGGACACCCCAGTTCCATTCAGATTAATTTGGCAGTTTTAAAAATCTCAGCCAAACTGTTTAACTCTTAGAAATGTTTAAGTTGGCTCTTTGTAGGAACAGTCCTGTCACCCAGCTAGAAGCTCAAAAACACATATTTGGGCTGTGTCCCTTTTAAAATCTTTTCCAGGATTGTCTGATAGTGGTCAGGTACAGAAGACCCATCTTCCTAAGATGCTGGGGAAAAGCCACCAACTATGTTAAGCAGAACATCTTAATGTAATTGTCAAGCATTCCGTTTCCATGTACTATGTCGCATTTGCCCAATGAGTCAGAAGCTTTTTTTGTTTTGTTTTGGTTTTTTTTAAAAGAGGCAGGTCAGAATATCTATCAGACATTCCATTGATTGTAAGAAAGAATTTCCCCTAAATAATTGTGATTAGTTACTAGCTGTGGCCAATAGCCAGGAGACTAGTTTATACAGGCAAAAATCCCCTCCCCGAGGGATCCAAAGAGTAGCACTTTGGATTTTGTCATGGCTTTCCAAATAGTGTGATAGGACAAGGAGACAACAGAAGAAAGCTGTCAGCAGGAAAGATGTCTTCAAGATCAGACACACCCTATCCCATTAGTAGATGAAGACGGGAGATGCACTCCTCAACCATGTGTCCACCCCCCTTAAGGAATGCAAAGATTTGTAGGTGTGGAAATGTGTTACTGACACAGTTGCACCCAATATTCATATTCGATGTGCATGTTTTTTTTTGTTTTAACAAGCAGTTATCCATTTATAGGTCTACCCTATCCCTCCCCCCAAAAAACATAGGTTTTGTGATCTTGTCACTTGATCCCACTTTTCCATATTGTATCCTAGTCAGTGAAGTGGGTATTCAAACAGTTATGGTGACTCCTGTGTACCCAAATATTCATATCTAAGATTAGAGACATACACAGAAATTAAGATAGAATTTGAAACAAAGGTCAAAGTACTATTGTAAATGTGTGTATTTGGATCAATCTATTTAAAAATATCTTCCTGAAAAAAAGTATAAACCAGGGTTATTTAAAGAATAGATGGGAGAATGACCAAATGTTTTCTAATCTTTTTCCTACGAGAACAGGACTAAATAATAGGAATCAGTCACAATGAAGGGATCACCAGTCTCATTTTAATATATATTTGGAATTAGTGGAAGCATATCCTGAGTCTGGGAAAATCAAGATATTTGGATAATTTATTATTGAAACTGCAGATTACTGAGACACACTGTGAAATCCCCTTTAAAAATAACTCTTGTTTAATATGAGCGTTTAAATAGAATATTTTACTGGTGTGCCTGATTTTTATGGCTAACATGTCTTTTATATGGTTCAACCATTCTTTTCCTAACTTGTGTGGTTTGTTTTCATTTTTTTCTTTTAAAAATAAAAAACAAAAAAAATTTAGGATATATTCCTTATTTGCTGATTTGTGGAAGAACTCTTACAGTATGATTCGTGCCTAGATGTCTCAAGATTTTCAATAGTGATTGGTGATTTTTGGGTGTCAAAACTGAGACCTAATGGGGGTAATATTTAGAAAGTGCCTAGCACCATCCTCTGAAAAATCAAACCCTTTTACAGTGTTTCATGCTGGATGCTCTGCAATTAAACTACTCAAATTCACTCATCATTTTTTGAAAATATGTACTATAACTCTCTTTTAATGGCTGTCATTGTCTTTGGGTCAAACTCAGATCTGGTGTAAACTGATGCAACTCCATCATCTGTAACAGAACAAAGCAAAGACAGAATCTGGCCTTTTGTTCCTCATGAAAGAACCAGCTAAAGCAGCTAGGAGTAGTGCCTGGTAAAAATATTGCCGTGGCTACATTTATAGCATATAGTTAGAGGAACTATATCCATTTTTATGTCTCATGGCTACAAATAAAACTTCCTTGCTGTTTCTCGTCCATTTGATCTATCTGATTATTTCCACAGTTTGATGAAAATACCCCACCGATAGTGCACTTGTAGACATCTAGTCAAACATTTCTCTTAATATAGCCTTATGTTTGGGTGCTTACAGAAAATCTTATCCTCATTATCAAATGACATAATCCTGTAACACAGGAAATATACCACAGTAAATCTGGTCATGCCCCTGCTGAAGCCAGTGACAATTTTGGTGGATGTAGCTGTGGGTTCATAATAAATACCTTCTTGAATCTTTCCTACATCAGTAACATTTCGTAGGGCACCGCTACACTTAGAAATTTTACTGGTATAATTATGTTGGCTGGGGGGATGGTCTTTTACTGACCTAATTATACCAGTACAAGCCCTAGCATATAGAGACTTCTGGAAAGGTCCCTTACACCCATATAGATTATTCTGCTTCCCAAACTAGAATAAACTGTACCAATATAAGTACTTTTATATGAGTATAATTGTATCTGCACTAGTGGGATTTTGCCACTTTCACTATATTGATATAATGTAGCATGTAAAGTTCAAATAAAGCCAGATTGATGAGTTAAAGATAGACAAAATTAGTGCACTACTCCAAGAAAAGGAGTCTCGGAGCGGAGTGAAGAATGGTTCAGTGGAGAAGGTTGTTTGGACCTATCCGCAGATTGCGCGGTTCTGTGTACTTATCAGCAGTCTGCCAGGATTGATACAAAAGATGTGGATGTTTGTCTGCGTTCTGCCTCTGACTTACTTTGTGGTGACGGACAAATTATTTTGGACTAGACTCATAAAGCAACTTAGGTGCCCAACTGCCTCTTTTGGTAGCTCAGTCCAACATTTTGGTGCCGTTGACGCACTCAAAAACCAGTACACAGCTGCTGGCTAACCCTGTAGGTGGCAGGCACTGAAGTTTCCTCTGGTAGACATGTAAAGATGGCTAAGTTCTGACACTGCCTGAGAGCAAAGGAACAGCTGAGAGCCTTATTTCATGTCAAAGTGCTGGTGAGATTCTCTGGCTTGGCATTCTCCTGTCTACCTCACTTGTGGATCCCAATCTAGCAGATGTGCTCAGTCCCCTTTGTGAATCTAGTCCATCTTCTTTCTTACATTTAGGATCCCTATCCATAAAACAGGGATAGTAACACATCCCTTACTTTGTGAAGTTCTTTGCAACGTCTGGATGGAAAGCTTTGTCTTATGGAGCTGGTCAGAAAGCTTGAAAGTTTGAAATTCTCACACATGCCCCACCCAAAAAAACCTTTTCCCCATTTTTTTATCCTCTGTGTCACAGTGAAAATACTTAGAGCAGTAATATTACTACCCCCAGTTGTTATTTGGCATCCTCGGCACATGAGGTCTACTCAATTTTGTTTAAAATGCTTGCAGATCACCTAGAAGATCTGGAAAAGACATTCTTCTCAATTCCCTGGAAAGCTTGAATTTGGCAGGATTGATTTGTGGCTTTTTGTCCTGTCATAGAAAGGAAATGACTCTTTCTCTAAACCAACGTGATATTAAATAGACACGTAAATACATGCACACGAGGAAGGGCTTTTAAATTATACAAGCCAAAACAGTGGAGGTCATATTTCATCAAACAAGGAAAATTTATAATAAAATAACTTGTAGCACTTTAATTGTGAACTTTACAGATATTAACTGTCTAATCCAGAGGGCGGCAAACTGAAAGATAAGAAGCCATTTTAAAAAAGTTCCTTCAGGAACCAAATGTTTTGAGAGCTGCAATGGGTGTAGCTTCCTGGTGGGGGGGAGCTGGACCAGGATGTCTGCCACAGGGTCCCTGGTAGTCGCAGAGGAGCCCGGAGCCAGAAATGGGCTGCCCGCAGGGTCCCCTGTGGAGGGGCGGGACGCCACTGATGGTGACATCTGGGAGGCGGTGGGGGCCGGAGACGGGGCCTGAGGGAGGAGGACTGTGAGGCCGGGCGGGAGAAGCGGGGGGGGGGGGGCAAAAGTCAAGGAGGGGGGCCCTCACACTGTGGGGGTGGGCCCATCCTTGATGTTTACCCCAGGGCCACAGATTCACTAAGACCGTCCCTGTCTGGAGCCACAGGTTGCAGACCTCTGGTCTGATCCTTACAACATCCCTATATCAGAGCTTTTCTCATATTCATTGTACAAGTGGAGAAATAGACCCAAGAATGTTAAGGTTCCCTGCTCCCTGCTGCCAGGGCTGGCTGAGAGCACTAAGCCCGGCCTCTGGGCTAGCCCTCCTCGCGTTTCCAGGGCCGGAGCCAGCTTCTTGCCGGTGGTCTCAACCTCCCCGCCCGGGCTGGCTCCCAGGGCAGGGCCCCGCCTAGACCAGTTGGCCCTGGGCCCCACTCCCCCCCACGGGACAGCGCTGCTCAAGCACCCATATAATTTCAGATTTCAGTGCATTATTTTTGTGTGTGTGGGTAGGGTCAAACTAAATATGTCCTAGATCAATAGTGTAATATGTTGCATTTTCAAGATTTTGTGATGTGTGATAAAGAACATTGTATTCTGGATCATATTTTAGAGCAGCAGTTTTCAACCACTGTGTCAGGACACAGAAGTGTGTCACGAAGAGCCAGGAGGTATGTCACGGAAAATTGGCAGCTCAGCTTGGAGCCAGCTTGGGGCTTCTGCCGCTCACCGATCTCTGCTGCCCTTAACAGCCTGGGCTGAGATCCTGGGCTGGGGGTACACCCCCACCCTCCAAATAAACCTGGCCCTATCGAGCCAGACTGCCAGGGCACCAGCCTGTGCTGGCTTGCCTCTGCCCCCACCCAGGTCCCGGAGTGCTGCATCCTCCAGAGCACTGCAGCCTCCTAATTGCTCCCAGCGCAAGCACCACTGCCATCAGCAGATTGTGGTGTGTCATGGAGGGGAACATCATCTGTCAGGTGTGTCACAAAAGAATAAAGGATGAGAACCACTGTTTTTAGAGCATGGGGCCTGATCCAAGGTACTGTCTTTGATTCTCTGCTGTATATCCATTGCCTTGCACTTTTTCATAAATACCTAAAAGTCTCTTAGACAGGCAATGAGTTCTATACGCTCAAGATCAGCATCACCGGTTCGGATGCAAAGACTGTCTTTGTCATTTTAGGGTTTTGTGAGGGCCTTGACAATAAAAGTTCCAAAATGTACTTCTTTAGCTTTCCAAAAAGCAATGGTTTAATAGCATAGGCAAAACAAATGGTTGTCTACGTAAAGCAAATCGCCCTGAAAATCCTTTCCTCTCACTCACTCTTTTCAGTGGCTAGCACTGTTTGCAGCTCTAGAGCTCCAAACACTTTCTGCCTCTTAATAGAGACCTCATCTGAGCACATTTGAACTCTTTCACAGAAAATTCTTAACACCAAAAACTCACCCAAGTGCTATGATGAGTACTACCGTTTAAGACTGTAAAAGAGTTGCCATTAAATTCATTCATTTTCCAAGCTTACAATTTCTGGGCTAAAATTTTCCATGTTTAGTTTGTGTTTAAAGAGACTTTTCTTTGGCATAGTGATAGTGAGAAGTCTTGCATGAAATCTCACCGACCTTTTGCATTACTAGGGAGGGAAAAATATACCTTAAGTAAAATCCTAAAGTATACTTTTAAAAAAATAAATGGGAACAGGAAAAAAAAAAAAACGGGAACAGAAAAAAAAAAAAGAAAACCAGCTGAAGTCTGAACATAACGTTGGCATGAGGACTAATGCATCAGTTTGGCTTGGGAAAAAATTGGTTTATTTCACAAAAGTAGGAATTCCTGAAAATTGCGCCCTTGATCATGCTCAGTACACCCAAGTCTTTTAAGCTTACAGTTCCATGCTTCGTGCTTGGGGTCTGACCCTGTGCCTACATTGACTGGTGCACGCTCCTTGCAGAATTGAGGCCTTATAATATGTGTGAAGCTATTGAAGGACCGCTCAGATTCGTTCACACAGACTCCTGTGCACATGCAGAGTTATCCTGAAGCCAGTTGAGCTCTGCATAAGTGCAGGAATCTACTTTAGCAGATCTGGTTGTGGGATGCTCAGAGAACATGCAGGGTCCTCTAGCACAGCTGATGGAATTTGTAAACTGCACAAGCTGAATCTCTTTGAGCCAGGGAGTTTGTAAATTCTAAAAGCAGAGTCATTCCAGATTTTTTCTCATTTTTTTTTAGAGAGACATGGGCAACTGAATGGAAAAAACATTACCAAGTTAAGGATGCACAGTTAATATCTGAGGTATACAATGCATCATTGTTCCACTATATTGACCAAGATATCATGAGTGCTTTAGTTTGCAGTAATAGAAGTTTAAAATCCAGAAGTTTAAAAAAACCACCCCATCTGGAGTATGAATGAAAGAGGCCATTCTTGTCATGTTTCTCTCACTGGGAAAAGGGCTGAAGATCTGTAATTGTTGCTTTTGGGTGTATTTATAACACTGAATCAGCTACTATATCCTTTACCAAAGATGATTTGCTCAGGTCTCTCATGAACAGGTGTGCTTAGTTGGGTTTATCAAAAGCCTCTGCATCTACAGGGAGTCCAGGGGAGTTAAATTCGCAAGGGAGGGTCAACTCTCAGAAGCGTAGTAGGGTAATTTCACTGAACTCAGGCTATGTACACACGATCAGATTAAAGCGCAACATGGCAATCGCGCTATAAAAAACATGTGACCTTTATTGCGGGAGAGCGCGTACACACGTCGCTCCTTGCAACGCAACAGAATTCTTTGCTATATCGCGGTGTAGCACAATGAATTCTGGGCACCTATCCCACAGTTCAATTTTCCCTCAATCGGCGCTTGGAATCCTGGGATGAAGGAAAAGAACGCAAAGTGCCATGGGTAAACTCTCATTTTCCCGTGGTGCACTGTGTTCCCCTTGTGTCTTCCTCGTTGCCAATAGCAACTCGCGCCTATTTTCAACAGTGCAGTGCCGCACTACTTGCGAGCAATCACAACAGCGACAGCATGGATCCTGCTCTAATCTCCACTGTCGCCTTCAGCATTCTAAATACATCTCGGCTGGTTGCTCAGTACGCAATGAGCTCTGAATCAGACGAGGACGCAGAGGAGCAGGGGCTGATCGATGCCCTGCAGAGCAACAGCACCGCATTGCTCAGCTCCTTCACCGATCATCTGCACACGGTGCAACGCCGTTTCTGGTCGCGAGAGACGAGCACAGAGTGGTGGGATCGCATTGTTATGCAGCTGGGGGATGACGAGCAGTGGGTACAGAACTTTCGAATGCAGAAAGCAACCTTTCTGGAACTGTGTTCAGAGTTGGCCCCTGCCCTGCGATGTAAAGACACCGACATGAGGTCAGCCCTAACCGTGGAGAAGCGTGTTGCGATTGCAGTCTGGAAGATGGTGACTCCCGACTGCTACCGGTCGGTTGCAAACCAGTTTGGAGTCAGGAGGTCCACCGTCGGATTAGCCCTCTCACAAGTTTGCAGAGCCATCAATTGCGTTCTGCTATGGAGAACGGTGACGTTGGGCAATGTTCGTGAGATTGTGGACGGCTTTGCTGCCATGGGATTCCCTAACTGCGGGGGAGCCATAGATGGCACACATATCCTGATTTTGGCTCCAGACCATCTCGCGACCGAGTACATAAACAGGAAGGGCTACTTCTCCATGGTGCTGCAAGCACTCGTGGATCACAAGGGGCATTTTACGGACATCATGCTGGGTGGTCGGAAAAGGTGCATGATGCCCGCATTTTCAGAAACACTGGACTGTACCGGAAGCTGCAAGGGGGTACCTTCTTCCCTGATCAAAAAATTACTGTGGGGGATGTGGAGATGCCCATAGTCATCCTTGGAGACCCAGCATACCCACTGATGCCATGGCTCATGAAGCCGTACACCGGGAACCTGGATCGCAGCAAGGAGCATTTCAGTTACCGATTGAGCCACTGCAGAATGACTGTGGAGTGTGCCTTCGGCCGCTTAAAAGGGCGCTGGTGCTGTTTGTATGGGAGGCTGGACTTGGACGAGGACAACATCCCCGCTGTAATTGCGGCGTGCTGTGTCCTTCATAACATTTGTGAAAATAGGGGAGAAAAGTTTTCCCTGGGGTGGGCTATGGAGGCACAGCGCCTCGAGGCAGCATACGAACAGCCAGCCACTAGGAGTATTAGGGGGGCCCAACGAGGAGCTGCTCGCATAAGGGAGGCACTCAGGGAGCATTTCAATGATGCCCTCCCGTAGTTCACTTCAAGGACGCATCAAGTGCACCTTATGAGATTTTCACTGTGTACAAATAAAGCCACTCTTCAAATTTTTTGTTACTGTTTTTATTAAAAGATAAAAGGGGGGGTTGGGGGTTTTTGGAGGGTTTACAGGTGGGTGTAGCTGCGGGTGTCTAAAATGTAGCTCTGTGAGGGACTGGATGTTGCAGTATACCAGGGGGATGAATGGCCTTCAAATAAATGCTTTGAAGGACTACGGGGTGTGGGAGGCAGACACGGCTGAAGTATCTGGAGTGGAGCCCGTGCATTAATCGCCTGGGTCTACAGAGCAATCATGCTCTTGAGCAGTTCTTCATGACGCTTATCAGTTCGTCCCTATGTTTCTGCCTCCTCTGTTGGGATTCCTTTCTCCAGGCTCGATTCTCCCTCGCGGATGCCTCTGTTTTCATCAGCTCTTGAAACATATCCTCCCTGTTTCTTCGAGCACGCCGCCGAATGTTTCTCATGCGGTCAGCGGGGGTAGACACCAGCCTTGTGAAGGTCGAATCTAATAAAAAAAAGAATAATAAAGCTATTGTTCACACACAGCCTAGATAACCAATGTAACCTTCCAGTAGCACATTCCACTGGAAGGTACAGGGCAGTCAACATCCTATGCTTTGCTGAAGTGGACAAGGTACGTCCTAATAGAAACCTTACTGGGGGCTAACATTCTGCCACACAGATGGAACCCGATATCTCTCTCCTCAGAGTGCCCCTGCCAGCTAGAATACATATCCTACATGCCACCGGATGCCAGCCGGGACTGTATGCTGCTGCCTTATGTGCTGCCATGGTTCCCAGTGCTGTGCTTTGCAGCTGGTGAGGCCGAGTATCCTTATACAGGAGCGTAGACACATACGCTATCCCATCTAACCTGAGTAGGAGGCTCTGGCGGTACATCGAGGAAACCTTTAGTGACCTAAATACAGATGATTTTTTGACAATCACTGCTTGTGTTGATGCACTTCTAAAGAATGCATAGTAAAGAGCATGCACAGTGGGGACCGAGACAGCAAGCACCCCCACCCCGGACAATGATTTTTTAGCAGGAGCCATAGCTGCACGGAAGAGAAACTTACCTGAACCCCCCTCTGCCGCCTCAGAGGACACGCTGCAATTCATGTCTTGGGTGGACGTCTCAGCGGGGGTGCAGAAGAGCTCCTGGCTACACGCTGTTGCGCTCTCCTCCAGGTCATCCTCCATCTCCTCCTCCTCCTCCTCCTCCATCGATCACATCCTCATCGTGCTCGGCTCTGGCATTCAGTGGATGAGGGGGGGCCGATGCGTCCACAGGACTCTTTGCAGTGGTTGTGGGTCCCCACTGAGGATGGCTTCGATCTCCTTGTAATACCTGCATGTAGCAGGCGCTGATCCCGAACGGCGGTTTGCCTCCTTCGTTCAGTGATAGGTTATTCTTAGCTCCTTCACCTTTGATCTGCACTGCACAGTGTCTCTATCATAACCTCTCTCTGACATGGCCCGAGAAATTATGCCATATGTGTCGAAATTTCGCCTGCTGCCGCGTAGCTGCGCCTGCACAGCAGACTCTCCCCAGATGCTAATCAGATCCAGCACCTCTGCCGTGCTCCAAATGGGTGCGCTTCTTCCACGATGGGCCGCCATTGCTAGTGAAGATCAGAGCTGCACTCCACTCCATGAGGAAGAGAGCACGAAGTGAAACAGAGGAGAAATTCGAAAATTCCGGGAATCGAAACAGGGCGGGGACTGACTGTTTCGTCATGGCCACAGAGCAGGTGGGGGGAAGACCAGAGAAGACGACTTTGGAATGCTGGGACACTTCCGGAGGCCAATCTTTGCGCGGTAAGCGTACACACGAGTCGAAAGGCGCAACAGCTGTTCCGCCTTAACTGCTACCACCCTCGTCGAGGTGGGTTTTGTATTGCTCTACAACTGGGCTGTTGACGTGCAAGAGCCGTATTGCACGTGTGTACGCTGTTGCTGTTATCGCGCGGTAATGACTGTTAATGCGCGATAAAGTAATCGTGTGTACATGGCCTCAGTGTCAAATACTTCCTTATTTACCTTGATGTGAGGGGAGAATTGGTTCCTAAATCTTCTACCATTGCTGTGCCTCTGCCTTCTTCACAGATCATTTGATTCTGGCAAGCCGAAAAAGAAAACAATATCATTTAGGTTGTGTACTAGGATTATGGGCATCTTTATCTTTCCTTTGTTCTCTTTTTGTTTGACGATTTGATTTGATTGGCAGATGCTTTATTTAAATATAAGCAGGGACCTAGCAATCAGGAATTCAAAGAAAACCTGGTATCTGATTTGCACCTTGTGTGGCCATTAACACCTATGCTAAGTGCGTGTGGAAGGCTACCATTTGAATTGGGAACTGTTTACTTTACAACCACTTAACACAAGCATAAGTGACTGTGCTGGGTGTGGGTTAGAATCTGGAACACAATGATCAATTTTCAATTTGCTTGATATAAGACCCTCTTAGCCTTTTGTAGAGCACAAACAAATGGGTTAAGTCTGCCCAGGAGGGCAGCCATGGACTGGTGAGAAGGTACATTAAGTAGAAAGTCAGCCGTGCCTATAAAAGGGTCATATGCAATCAGGTGGCTAGAAGAATGCAATTTTTTGAGATAAGCTGACAAACATTATCACATTTTGATGTCAGTAGGGCTGCTCACACTACTCAGAATTAAGCACATGCATAAATCGTTGCAGGACTGGGGCTTAATGTGCCACTAGATTCCATAAATATTTCTGATTACCAAAGACAATAGTCATCTGCAGGGATTTCCCCCCTAAATCTATGGAATTTCTATGTGGGATTTATTTAAAATACGTGGACTTTGTTAGGGGTGGTGACTACAGTGCTTGATATTGAGTTGATATTTTTAAAAATTCATATTA
Organism: Pelusios castaneus; assembly: GCA_007922175.1. Classification (NCBI taxonomy): domain Eukaryota; kingdom Metazoa; phylum Chordata; order Testudines; family Pelomedusidae; genus Pelusios; species Pelusios castaneus. The sequence goes on from ML685767.1 coordinate 12,595,443, forward strand.
GACTGCTTTGCAACAGTAAGTGGCCTATCTAGAGCTCAGGGTTCTTGACTAATATTAAAAACACAATCTATATAAATAATAATCCAGCAGCCTATTATGTTGCACAAGCTAGAACTAGTAAACCAGGAAACATTCAAAATAACTCTGCCCTTTGCCACACACACTTCCCCATCATTACCCCCCCCCCCCGCCATTTTAATATTGGATACTGTAAAACACAAGAAAGGCATTCATAAATATTTATTTGGTTAAACTGATCTGTAGCTGCAGCAGCACCAAGCTTCCTGGGATAGCCACAGAATTCTACAACTGCCCTAGGTCACAGACATGCTGCTCCAATGCAGCTAAGGAAGGAACAGATATTTCTCATTGTTGCATGCACCCAACTGCTATTGAAGTCGACAGGAGATGGGTGATGTGACTGGGGGAGGGGGAAGAGGTGCTCAAAAGAAACAAAAGTTAAAACAACATAAACTAAAACCAAACAAAAACCTCTTCCTACCTAAACCGAATATTCCATAGCACCCACTTCTTACTCTGAGGTCAAGATGGGAAGACAATCTTTTTCTCTGATGTTTGTACAGTATCTAGTAGTACATGGATTTGATCCATGACTGTCTGCTAGTTGCAGTGGTAATGCATATAATATATCATTGTAAATCGTATTGCTTAATGCACTGTTAGAAGGTGCTCTGGTACTGTGGTGAGTGCGATAGAAGAATCTATATGAAAAGAGAAGAAAAACTATCTTACTTATTCCGAAGGGGTAGCGCATGGACTTTGAAATGAAACCTAACCACAGGAATACTACAAAACTGGGGAGACAGACATCACTTGAGAAACGTGACCTTTTAAAGAAGCTAAGTGACAGGGCATGAGATTCAAAGTTTGAGAAACTGGCAGTGTGTGTAACCTGAAAACTGACCATGAGAAAACTCCCCTTAGAAACAATCATCGTGAGCGCGGACACAACAGTTAGGGCAGAAGGACCGAGTGGAGGTAAGAAGGCATTCTCTACTGCACTTGTAGAAGCTGTACAAAAGATTTCCCGTGGAAAGCTTGAAGAATCAAAGCAGCATGAAAAATATCGGGGTTTGGGAATAGATGGAAGGCATCAAAGTACCTACTTCTAAATAGGAAGGCAGTGTGGGCTGGGCGATTAGGCGTTGGGGTATGATGGGTTTTCTTTCCAGCTATGCCACTGGCCTGCTGGATGACCTTGGGCAAGTCGCTTTTCCTTTCTGTGCTTCTGTTTCCCCATACATGAAATGGTGATACACTCCTCCTTTGTGAAGTACTTTGTTGTCTGTGGGTGAAAAGCGCTATATAAGCTGAAAGGGTTGTTATTAACTCAGCTTTTTTCACCAAATACATGATTACAAAGATCACTGGATTTGTAGGCCAAGCCTCGAGAAATATGCCGCACACCTAGGTGTTAGCCCAAAACCTGAGGTGCCCAAATGTGCAGCACTCTAGAGGCCCCCTTCCCCTCTGCCTGCCGTTGAAAAGCCGCTACTGCCACTTTCACTGGCGGTGTGAGGCAAAGAAGCTCCCCTGCTGCCAACAAGCCAACGCTGGCGGCTTTTTTGTTGTTGTTGTTGCTGGGGGCATTCCATCTCTGAAGTACCGTGGCGCAGCTAAGTGCCACAGTACAATTCCCAGGTGCCTTGGTGACCTGGCATCTGGGTTTTGTTGAGCCATGCTGTAAGCATAGCTGATTAGTCTCATGGTTTTGATCTGAGGCTCATGCTTCTGTAGAATTTCTCAGGCCTACCTCCACATCTCACGACTTCTAATGTTTTAGCTATGAAAGTGACTGTGTACAGAGTACAGGAGGGATAGTAATGGGTCCTGATTACGCAAGCCAGAATGAACTCAATTCTTGGGAGTTGCTGCTGATCAGAATCGCCTAAAGTTAGGGAATGTATTTTCCTGTTTTGGTGTGGTGTTTGTTTTTTTTAAATCCATGTAATTGCTTTGTTTTGATCATGATATACCACTGTGGGGGCAAGGAGAAGGGGAGAACCTAATACACTTTGGGGACAAGGGTAAGGAGAGAGGGTCAGATGAAATTCTGCTGAGTTTCAGTGTAGCAGGCAAGTATTTGTGGGAGGTTGAAGACAGTCCTGTTTATGTGGAACGAGATATTAAGATCCCTCTTCAATCCATCAGACCCATGGAAAAAATGATATGGAGTGACCTCCTGAAGCAATAGCTGTATCTTAGAAATAGAAATAGCTTTTATAGCTGTGTAACATGGAAGTGTCTTTCCCTCTTTCCATCTATACTATAATGCTGCATGTAGAAAGAGGAAAGGATATAAAAGTGGACACCATGTTGAGGATGTCTGAAATAACTGCATTCTGTGTATTGGTGTGACTTCTTTCACCCAGAGCTATGAAACCAAGTTGTTCCTTTCCATGATGGAGGTGACTCCTTAACCAGTGAAGAACCTTTAAGCTCTGCACACATTTGCCCCACCAAGTTGCTCAGTTCAGTCAGATGCATATAACCTAGTTTGCAGAGTCAAGTTAATTCACAGAGATGTATTGGAAGTCACATAAGATTGTCATGAACTACCATCCTTCTAGCACCCAAACTTGTCCTTAGAATGCCATGCTACCAGAGGTTGGAGGGGACATGTTTCATTTTTAAGCCTCTGTATTGAGATCTGCATGATTTTCTAAGAAGACTGACTTGGTGGGTTTAATTTTCTCAGGTTTGTTCTTAGTCCAGAGGTGAATATTTTTTTGGAAAGAGTAATCAAACTCTGTTTAATCATGTTTATGATTTTCCGTGTGAAACACAGTGATTTCCAGCAATTAAGCTTTTTAGGGTACTTTTTAATGTTCTTTGTCTACACATGATTGTTTTAATGTTATCTTTTCTCTCAGTTAAGCAAGGATTTAGCCCTTGATGGGCACAATAGTTAAATATTTAACATTAACCTGGAGATAGAGTTGAAGCAGCCTGGTTCACAAATGATGTAAAAATGTGATGAGACACTAGATGCACAGCAAGTTCTTTTTTATCATCTCTTTTCACACAGTAAACTATAATATTCTAGATGCACTGACAGTCATGCACATATCTCATTGCACACCAAAATGAACATACTGTATCTGTTTCATTAGTTGTGGCTGAGATTTTCCAAGTCACCAAAAGCCTTTGTTGCCCAGTTCCTATTAAAAATCAATGAGAACTGGCCATTAGATACCCAAGCTTATTTGAAAAACACACCCATAATATTCAAATAACACATGCCTCTGGTATATGAAAGGGCAGAGCTTGCCAGTAATTGCATTTGATGCTTTAAGTCTGAGACTGCATAGTTAAACTAAGGTGACTATTTTCAAGGCGGCTTCATTTGTATCAAAAGCCTTTCTATCAAAAGACCTGCTGATCTTGATCTGGAGATGTCATTCCCTCTTGAGTTTCAGAATCTAGTAGTAGTGAGCCCCTTATATATGGTTAGAACAGAGGATAGCCATTTTTCCCAAAGGCAAAAGTGGGGCATATGCAGGAGCGAGTGGCCCTTTGCCTATTCCTCTTCCCTCTGAGGCCCTGCCCCTGGGCCAGGCCACAAACCATTTAGCCGATCCACTGTGGGGAGCCCTGGACCCTCCACTTGCCCTGGGAAGGGCGCCAGGGTGCCCGAAAGTGAGTCAGCCAGGGCAAGTGGAGAGTCTAGCCCTCCCTACAGCATCTGGGCTCTCTGAGTGGTTGTTATCATGGCCTGGCTCCAGCGTCTGGCCTGGCCAGGGGTAGGGCTTTGGGCGGAGAGAGGGGAGAGAAGAGGAGCAGGGAGCAGGACCTTATGGTGAGGGGTGCTATGGCCCACTTTAGCCCCTTCCACTGGGATGAGGATGGCACTGCTTCTGAGCCTCAGACAAGCATGGACTGGCAACACAGGACAAATGGTGTTCTAGCCATGCAGCCCAGAACTGGGACTCAAACTCTGCATTCTGGGACTGTCCTGCCCCACTTGGGACAGGTGGTCACCCTATTAGAATACAGAAGATTCTTTTACAATTTGAAGGGAGCTTTCCAATTGATGGACATGATATGGGCCTGAAAAATTATGTGAGCATTTGATTGCATACTGTGACTTAATAAAAATGTACAGAATTGGAAGGATCAGATCATTCTACTGAGCTACTGATGTCAATGATCTTTGTTATTCAGAAGAATTATTTATTTCCAAAAAATGAATGGTTGTGACAGGATACCAAAGTGCAGCAGAGTAGAGCTGAGATTTGTATTAATAGGATCACAACCTCACTGCAGAAAGAAGCTGCCATGTGTATGGGGTCTCCTACTCTCTGGCCAGAGTAGAGGTCTTTCAAAGACAGCATACCACAGGCAGCATTCCTCTGCTGCAGTGTAAAAAAACATAAAATTTTAGATTTGTTTAGCATGATTAGAATGAAACTAATGGTCTTATACGTGGCTGAATAGTTTTGTGGTTAGTTGACACTGGTGCATAGTTCCCACTTTGATGAAAACATTGGGAAGTTCTGCATGGCCATTCCTTCTCCCTGGTACAAATGCCCACTTCCAGAACCTTAGTCATCTTCCCTGTTGCAGCCTTCAAACTCTCATCTGGATGGTTGCATTCTGGATCCCTTACACTTCTTGCTTATATCAGGATTTAAGTCTAATGGGCTGTATAGCACACAAGGTCTTGATTAAAGGCTAAAGGTTCTGTATTCCTACCAACCCATCTAATTCAAGTCTAACATTGTTAAATTCAAGCTATCAATAAAACTTGATATAATAATTTCACACCTTAAGATGTACTTTCTCCAAGATGTCAAAGATCATTCAGTTTATGTATTTCCTTTTAGCACCCCGGCATTGGAAATAATCATTTCTCATTCCAAATTCATTTTGACATTAAATGGTCCTCAGATCAAAAGTGAACTCTGTGAGATTTATAGCTTTATAATTGATTTTTTTAAAAAATATTGCTGTTCTGTATAGTTGTAGCTCAAGTAAAAAGCGCTAGTAACTTATTTTTATTTATGGTATTCTTTGAGAGAGCGAAATCACTGGTAGAAATAGTGAAATAAATAAGTCACAGCTGAGGTAAAGGTATCGATATCTATCTAAGGTATTTACATAGCGTCAATCAATTTAGTCTTTAAGAGGTGGTATAATCCAGTGTTCAAACAAAGAAAGTCTGTCTTTCAGTGGTTTTGGAGAAAATTCAAAGTATGTTTAAGTGACATGTATTGTCCAGCAAGTCACAAATGCTACATATGACTAATGCTTTGAATATGTGGCATGGCCCCAAAGCACTTACCCAGTCATAATCCCACAGAAGTCCATATACATACAGGGTATGTACAGCAAGATCTTTATTTTTTCTGAGTAATCTCTTCCAGAGAAAATATTAGGATATTATTTAAAAAAAAATCAATACAGCATTTTAGCGTGTTGACGGTTTAAGTAAGTGCCCATAGACAGGGGATTATTATGTCTTTGTGGTTGAAGTAGCACAGTGGTCTACAAATTAAGTAGCTGAAGTTCATAACCCACATCTATACAAGAGTCAAAAGATTAAATTTATAATAGTAGGATTGCTTTGGGGAAATAAAACCTAACAAAAATCAGCACAGGACTTAAATCTCCCCATGTTGTTTGTTATAACACACTGTTGTACATAGAAGAGACAGGTAAAACTTTGATTCCACTAGGGTATTTCACTGGGCTTGGCAATTACAAGCAAAATGCCTCCTGTTTTATCTTATTTCCTACTCAAAATGTGATGGAGTGAAAAACTCTGTTGGGCACCTGTGGGATCCAGAGAGAGACAGGAGACTAGACAGATTGATTTCTCTACCTCTCCCATTTCTGCAGCCCCAGCACTGAGCAGGTATGTAGCTGTGTGTTGGGAGGGAAGTGGTTCTGGCTTGAATTTGAACCCCTGTGCTTCTGAAATAATACTGTTGCCCCTGTTAGCCTGAGTGATTAGTCAGTATTCAGGAATTCTTCTATTACCCTAGTGGCATCACCTCCCTACACTAGGCAGAAAGAAGCTGGCCGGAGTGGCACCTCTCTACAGGTGGCTTCTTTCCACAAGTGGCTCCTTTCAGTGGCATGCCTGGGAAGTGCCCCTCTCGACCCCCCCCCAAGCTGTGGTTGCTTCTGAATTTGGGGGGGAGGGAGCCCACCACCACTTTTTGGGGGGAGGGCGTCCACCAGGCACTGGCTGAGGGTTAAGGAGGAGGGGCCGGCACAGGGTTCAGCAAAAGTTGCTGACCCCTGACCTGTGCTGACAGAAGATTCCCTTCTCTTAGTGTAGGTAGTGTCTACACTGAAGTGCTACAGCAGCGAAGCTCTAGTGTTTTTAGGTGCTGGCAATCCATTAATTTATAAATGTAGACTGGGCTGTAGACAAAGAAGAGAAGTGAATCACCAGGTCATACGGGGAGTCTGAGGAACAGTTGGGAATAGAATCCGTGTCACTTAGAAACCACTATCATGCCTTAGCAGCCTCTGTGTTATGCTGCATCTCTGTATAGGTAAAAGAGGCAATTTGGGACTATAAAAATTACATTCTGCGGAAACGGAGGGTTTAGCCCTGCCCATTCCAGAGTGCGCATTGAGAAGAGATTTTTTTTTTTTTTTTTTTTAAATCCCTGTCTTGCTTACTTTTTGAAAGCAGATACGTGGAGGGTACTGGTTATTTATTTATTTATTTACTTATTTGTTTATGTAGAAAGTGTGTGTGTGTGTGTATATGTGCGTGTGTATGCATGCAAGCTACTCTTTAGGCAGGAGCTGGATCCTCTGTAGTCAGATTTGAATAATAGCCATAGTCCCCCCCTCCTTCTACAGGTTTTCCCTTAAATACCTTGCAGTCATGATTTGTGTGAATTTTCTATGTGCCGAGATTCTCTTCTGAGTTCATTTTCATTGCAAAGAAGTATGCTGTATTTATATCACTTAGTAGTTCATATAATGTGTTTACTTTGAAATAGCTTCAACTACTGCAAGAGAGGTTTTCTTAAGGATATAAGTGATCCAATGTTTTTAGCAAATGCTACTTCTGAATGTTGGTAATCTGCCTTGTGCTTTTATGCTATGTTATATGTTGCAGAAGAGAAACATACAACGCGCGCATGAAAAAACAGAGCAACAACAGAAAAAAAATCTAGATCATTTTTTGATTGATCAGGAAGAATGAATAAGTTAATTTTTAGACACCATGCCTACAAGCCCTATATAAAAAGCCTTAGAAAGGGATTTAGAAAAGCTGGTGATTCACATGTCAGTTTACTGTATTTTGTTTCAGATACAAAGAGATTTCATAGCGAGAACAACAACAGAGTACTGTGGCACTTTTAAAGACTACCAGATTTATTTATCACATGAGTTTTCGTGGGAGAAAATCCCACTTTGTCAGACGCTTCGAGGATGGGAAATGATTGTTTTTCTGCAATAGACTAACACAACTACCCCTTTGGAAATCTGTTAGTCTTTAAAAGTGCCACAGGACTCTGTTGTTTTTCTGCATTAGACTAACACGGCTACCCCTTTGGATAGTGAGAACAGTTAAGGCAAATGTTTATTCAGGTGCGAGTCAGAATTTTGCCTACTGAAATTTTGCTGAAGGTGAAATGACCTAATTTTCAAGTGCAATTGCAATTAGCTAAAGCTAATCAATGATTTTATAAAGGTAAAAAATCGTTCCTTGTAAATATAGAGTTTAATCAATAAGAGGTTAACTGTTAAAGGTTGAGATCCAAAGGGGTAGCCGTGTTAGTATAGTGCAGGGAAACAGAGTCCTGCGGCACTTTTAAAAACTAACAGATTTATTTATCACATGAGCTTTCCTGGGAGAAAATCCCACTTTGTCAGACCCTTTGAAGTTTAAAAGTTGGATGACTTGTGCTCGAAAGATCTGCACCATGATGGGGCAGAAACATAATATGGGTCAGTTTGCATGCTGACTACTCCTGAATGTGGTTCTTCCATGCTCACATAGTAGGCCTTAGCACTCTGTGCTTCCACAGAATTCAGTAAAACTTGTATTGACTTCAGTCAGAGCTGCCAACAGGTTTGGCTGGGACTGTCCCTGGTTTCAGGAATTCATTCTAGGTTGTTTTTCCCCCCCAGCCCTGGCCATTGTTTTTGGGGACTGTGGGTTGCAGGCCGGAGCCGAAACTCTGCTGGTTTGACTGCTGCAGAGGGCAGCCTGAGAGCAGCTCTGTGCTCCCCCTGCTGGCCTTCATAACCTTTAACACCGACTCCCTCCTCCACACTGCTCTCTCAGAGAGACTGTGAAAGCAAGACACAGCTGCATCCACTGAAGTTGAGCAGCACAGTGCAGATGCTTGGGTTGGGCAAACGCTATGTCAGTGAGGGCAAGCTAGGAATGTCCTTGGTTGGGCAAAGGTAGGATGACCCTTTCGGAGAGAGAAGAGGGGCATAGTGCAGTGGGGAGGGGAAAGAATTGTCGTAATGGGATAGTTTCTGACCTAAACTGTGGGGTGTTCCAGGATCCTTCATGTGTGGAGACACATCCTTCTTCCCCCTCCTTTTGAGCATTGTGGTGGGGCTTTAGTTATTTCCGCTGCTTTTTTTCCGCACTCTTCTCGAAAGAAAGTTTGTTGTGGAAAAGCTAAAATTGACCAGAATGGGCATTAAGCTGCCTGCAGCTTCCAGCCATCTCCCAGTGTTCTCCTTGCCATTCCCAGTCTAACCTGAAGAGCTGTTCTTGCTTATGCTGGGAGCTAACTTCCCCCAAATGTGAGGAATACAAAGATTGCTTAAAGCCACTTTTGCCCCACTTGCCCTGCTGTACTTACTGCAGAAAACAAACATCTCAGAATTGGGACCTGTGACTTCAGCGGCAACAGGGCAGGCCTCTATAGCCTTGAGCTAAAACCAAGAGAAAAGCAAACCTTCAGGCCTGTGACAGGCTACCAATGAGTGAATATGCTGCTGCTCTGATTTCAAAGAGAGTTTTGTTCAAGTAACAGCTGTAGCATTAGAACAACTGGTACTGAATCCGCTTTGGCTTCTGCATTTTGCATTGCTCTTGATTGTTGCCTAATAAAAAGGATCCAGGTAAACACCATTTTTACAATATACCATTTACAATATACAAACTGTGTTCTTAAGAAGATTTTTTTTAATGATGTAAATTAAATTTCCCAGGAATCCAGTGTTGTGCAGGTATTTAGTCAATGGGATTTGAAGCCAGAGATGTTTCAGTACAGTAAAGTCTGCAGTATTTGGTCCAATCACTGTAAGATTCAGTAAAACAATTACACATATTCCAGCAGGAAAATATTCAAATAAATAGTGGTATATCATGTCTGGTTCTAATTGAGCTCAATGTTTTATCAGTTAGCTCTCCACTTAGGAGAGAAGTTTGGAAGCATAAAGCTAATATAAATTAGCGGGGTGAAATGTTTTTTCTTTGCAACTGCTCTTAGCAGCTTTGCCTCTTTTTAAAACAAATATTTATTGACTTCTGCAACTTTAATGGTACAGCAAGTGCTTTAAGCTTTTAAAAGTGAATATCACATTATAAAGCAGCAAAAGGATATGCCTTGTTCATATTGCCTCTTACCTTAAAGCTACGAAATAAACAGAGGCATATATTAATGCAGTTTTCTAAAAATCTGTTCTGCTTTTAAATCTTAAGTTCACTCCCTTTATACCTAAGGAAAATAAAAAAAAAATTCATTTATAGAAGAGCTAAGGTTGAAGATGTGTTTTAATGGAATCCTGCTAACTCTCCACAGCATTACAGAATTATTGAGAAGTCCTACATCATAAAACCCAAATGTTCAGAAATCTCAAAATAAACAGTTACCCACTCAGTATCCATCGAGTGTAGGATTTTGTATTTTGCCTATCACCAGAGTATGTGAGTGTCTTCCACACAGAATGAAGAGTAATGGCCCTAGCATAGAATTATTATTATTATTATTATTATTTTTTTTTGGCAAGGGGAAGTGAAGGGGTTAGGAACTCTACTTGTTCTGCTTTTGGTTCTGATTTTTTTTAAAAAATATTTTATTTCTTTATTTTTCTCTCTTTAATCATCCTCACCTGGGCTCATAGCTGACCATGGCTTTGCTCCATTTGGGGCTTATTTGTAATGAAAATATGTTGTTGGATGCACACTTAGCTAAATGGTGAAAAAGTGGAGTAAAACTCTCAAAAAGTGTACTGTGTCAGAGTTCATTACATTAGGTCAGTTCTGTAGGTTCTCACTGTGTAATATGTTGATGGAAATTGAAGAATATTTGTATGCACAATTGGAATGATCTGTTTAATGTTATGAAACACTGGTTAGTGTTGATTATATGTTATGTTATGTAAGTGTATTGGACTTGGATGTTTGTATTATATTAAGTAGCAACTACTCCACTCCACTCCACTCCACCCCGTCTGTGGTCTGTTATGAGTAGCTGTACATCACATCTGGCCCTCAGGCCAAAAATGTTGCCCACCCCTGCTTTAGGGGATCAGTAGAGGAAGCGAATAGCTCAGCTGCAATCTAGTTTGCAGCGAGGGACAAATCTGATGGGAAAATATCTGAAACAGAACAACATAGATTTATGCCATCATGTGCCGGAAATGCCCCTCTGCCTTATATATTGGACAAACAGGACAGTCTAGCAAACACTGCATAACACAATAAGTATTGTGATTAACAACAGTGGGGCGTAGGACCTGCCAGCAACCAGGGCAGGGCGGAACATGCGTTCCGACGGATTTTTGTATTTTTAGGAGCCCCGGAACTCTGGTCCCTCAAATTTGGGGGCCCCGGAACTACGTTCTGGTGCGTTCCGCCTTACTTTAACCCCTTGAATTGTTTGTCTCACTGAAGTGTGCCTTGTTAGTGAAAAGGTTGGGGGCCACTGCTCTAGGCATCCAAACACCTATCTCTTGTCTAAGTCCCAGCAGGATCATCAAGCCAGACAGGGATAGGTGTTCTTTCACATCTCTTGCTTTTGTGGCCCAATCCAGCAGGCATGCTGAGTGTTCCAACACTTAGAGCCGGTTCTAGTGGTGGATGAGAGGAGCAGTTGCAGTGGGGACCAGCTTCTGTACTGTGGTGACGGTTGGTTGGTTCTTTCTTCCTTCCTTCCTTTCGGGGGGCGGGTGGGCATATGGCCATCATGACTGGCAAAATGTTTTGGGTCTCTCTTGGCAAATTAGTGTTGCCAAGTCCCTTTGTGGATGTAGGACTTACTGAATTGAAGTCAATAGAGCTGTGCTGGTGTGAAATCAGCCTGAGATCAGAATCTGGCCCCAAACCTCAGCTATGTCTCGGGTGTTACCAGGGGTCTGACCCTGGCAGTGCTGTGTGTCTGTGATTGCCTGTGATTTGAGGAGAAGTTTGAGCATGTGTATACAAATAAGCACACCAACTGTGGATCCAGAAAGGAATTAGATGTGTGGAACTGCATTAGAAAGATCTTTTTTTTCCCCACCATGTAAATTGTCACTTTTGGTCATACACACTCAACCAGTATGGCACAAGTTCCACTTTACGAAGAGGTGACTGATACATGAACTCTTTGTCATGATCACATTTACTCCTGGTGCCAACATGGTACTCTGTGCATTTTCCTAGTTGAGTAATATTTTTCTATGGCAGAGGAATATTTTAGATGCTCCTAGATTTACTTCTGTTAATCACTTCATTTGGCTCTGTTTTTTGTGCTTGCATTTGCCAGGCAAACAAAGATAAGCAATTGCACCATGACAGGTGAAATTCTGTGGAAAATGTTAGGTGTTGCGCAATTAAAATTACTCATACATACGAAAGGGTTATAGACATAGTGTTAATACTTGAGGGAAAGACCTGGATGTCACTCTGGGTGGCTTGATGAAAACAGTTAAAGAGTGCAGTGCAGAAGGCAAAAAAGTATACAAGAAGTTAGATTGAAGGGTAATACTGAAAATATTAAGTGCTGTTCCATAATTAGATGCCCACAGATTCCCTATCCTAAGGATAACACAGCACCAAAGTGATTAGAGGCACAGTCTGAAGAAGAGGAATATAAAATCAGTAGCATACAGAAGATTAGTTGGACACCCTGTTTACTCTAGTACAAGAACAGAGGACACCAAATGAAATAAAATGATGACACATTTAATGGGCAAACCCACAATGCACAAGCGTAACTCTGAAACTCACTGCCACATGATCATGAGGCAAAGCACTTGGAATTTGGTAAATGTTTAGGCATGATATTCAATAAAAATATCCTCCACAGTTACACTAGCTCAGTTTTTGAAAATCTAGAACATGTCTATTGTCATGAGTTAGCATATAAACCAACTCCAGTCTACCTAACATTAGGAAGAAACTTCTTCCATAGGCATACTGTTTTCCATTATAGGAGTTGTATTCCATCCTTCGAAACATCTGGTATTAGCCACTGTCAAAGATAGGATACAAGATTATATGAACTATTGGTCTGATGCAATTTAGCAGTTCCTACACAGTTCTGTTAAATGATTTTAATATTTGCAAGGTTTGTTATAAATAGCATTCTTTTTCAAGCTAAAATCTAATTGAGAACCTGCGGTATTGTTCTGTTCTAATAGATACTTATTTTTCCTCATCACTGTAGTAAGTGAGTGCCGTCCAGTAGGCATTAAGCAATGTCACTAACATTTGCAGTCTCTTAGCTCTAAGACAGGTGTCAAACATGTGGCCTGCGAACCTCTTCCATCTGGCCTGTGACTGCACTCCACTAGACCTCACTCTCTCCCTAACAGAAAGAAAGAGTGTGGTATTGCGGCATGCAGTCTTGCGTACACAGTGCTCCGCAATGCCATAAGAGTGCCCTAATATTTTGATTTATGGCCCACATGAAATACATTTAAGTCAAATCCGGCCCCTCATAAAAAATGAGTTTGACACCCTTGCTCTCAGGCAATAAAATTCATAAAGCAAAGAAAGCAATTTTTTACAATTTAAAATCAGCTAAACATCCTTTTGGAATTTGACACTTTCTCAGTTCGTTGGGTCAAAATTATTCTGCAAAGAATCTCTTGTCCTGTCATCTAAAAAATTTACTTACATACATTGAGTGTCTATTGCTTCTGTTATTGACAGTACCCTGATCTCATTTTGGTGCATAAAATGAATCCCTGATACATTTATTACAGCAAGTAAGTTAACCATTTTTAAAGACTGGTTTTCAGATTTACTTCAGTTTACCCATGAAAGCCTGTTTAATGATGCATAGTTATAGTTTGACTGTATATATAGGTAGTCTTTATTCAGGGAGAGCCAGCAATGAAACAGCAGGCTCCATTTAAGGGGAAGAATTTGAGGTGCTTAGGCAGGGTTGTATGAGGACCTGTAGGGGGTGCTACAGCTCAAGACTAAAGTGTTTTGGGAGAACTGCAGAAGGAAGTTTACATATTTGTTACCTGTGCTGTGTCTGGTTCTGTCTAATACACTCAAGCTCATTCTTTCATGAGCACTGTGAATTCATTAACACATGAGAGACAGATGGTGGTAAGGAGGGGAGTTATTGGTGTTTGTGTTAGCAATAATACTGGTATTTCAGTAATGCAGTGGTATTCAACTGTATTGCCAACAAAAAGCTGCAAGCAACGAGTCATGTTTTTGCTCCACTTTTCTTCAGCTCAGTTCCTTTCTGCTCCGCCCTATCCCTGCTCTCTCTGCTGCTGAGATCAGCTTCCTGCTTTTCATGAAAGCTATTCGCTTCTGGACGCGAGTACTCTTCCTCTGAAAGAATTATTTTTATAAGTCTGGAGTCAGTTTCTTTGGCTGGTTACGTGTTTTTTTCCTGACAAGATAACATGTTAGACTAGACAACAGAGTCCTGTGGCACTTTTAAAGACTAACAGATTTATTTATCGCATGAGCTTTCGTGGGAGAAAATCCCACTTCGTCAGACGCTTTGAAGATAGGAAACTTACAGAATGGGAGGCAATTAAATGCAGGGGAGTGTATGACATAGCATCAGGTCAGGCTGTAACAGCAAATCAAAATAGGTGTTAGGATTTAAACACTGGGGAACAGCACATAGAGGAGGGTGAGGTCAAATCACTTGTGGTAATGAGAGAAAAATCCATAGTCTCTGTTTAACCCCAAAACAACTGAGTCAGGCTATGTACACACGATCACTTTATTGCGCGGTAAGGCTCCTTACCACGCAATAAAGCAAATAGCGTACACACGATCAATTTCTCTGTTGTGCGGCAACACCCTCTTGCCGCGCAACCGTTAAACCACTCAAAACGAGTGGTAGCATTATCGTGGAACAGCTGTTCCGCGGTAATGCTCGTGTGTACTCATTTTGCGCAATAGACAGCCTCCGGAAATGTCCCAGAGTGCCAATCGGGGCCACTCTGGGACATTGGAGCTCTCAAATATGTCTGAGTTCATTGGGTCAAAATTATTCTGCAAAGAATCTCTTGTCCTGTCATCTAAAAAATTTACTTACATACATTGAGTGTCTATTGCTTCTGTTATTGACAACTATTGCAGGAGAAGCCCATGAAAAACAACAAGAGAACGCCACTGGTCACCACCTACAACCCCCAAGCCAGACCTCTTCAACACATCATCAAAGATCTACAGCCTATTTTACAAGATGATCCCTCACTCTCTCAAGCCTTAGGAGACAGACCTCTCCTTGCTTTCAGACAGCCCCCTAACCTTAAAAGGATACTTACCAGCAACTACAGATCATACAACAGAAACACTAAAGCAGGAACATATCCCTGCAACAGACCACGCTGCCAGCTTTGCCCTCATATCTACACTGATGACACCATCACAGGGCCTAATCAAGTCACCTACTCCATCAAGGGCTCGTTCACCTGCTCGTCCACCAATGTGATTTATGCCATCATGTGCCGGAAATGCCCCTCTGCCTTATATATTGGACAGACAGGACAGTCTCTGTGCCAAAGAATAAATGGACACAAATCTGACATCAGAAATTGCAACACTACAAAACCAATAGGGGAGCACTTCAATCTCCCTGCTCACTCCCTTGACGACTTGTTAATAGCTGTGTTGAAACAGATGAATAACAAATCACAGCTTCAAAGAGAAACTGCAGAATTCGAACTTATATGCAAATTTGACTCAGTTGTTTTGGGGTTAAACAGGGACTATGGATTTTTCTCACATTACAACAAGTGATTTGACCTCACGCTCCTCTATGTGCTGTTCCCCAGTGTTTGAATCCTAACAGCTATTTTGATTTGCTGTTACAGGCTGACCTGATCCTATGTCATACACTCCCCTGCATTTAATTGCCTCCCATTCTGTAAGTTTCCCATCTTCAAAGCGTCTGACGAAGTGGGATTTTCTCCCACGAAAGCTCATGCGATAAATAAATCTATTAGTCTTTAAAAGTGCCACAGGACTCTGTTGTCTTTCTACAATAGACTAACACGGCTACCCCTTTGGAATGTTAGACTAGGAAAGTGATATCATCATTTGTTTTATCATCACATCGTGCCAATATTACAATCAGATCTATAGTCAGCTGCACTGAAATAATTTATGTGACAAGTATGTGACTGAAAAGCTGAGAAGTGAGAGTTGGTTTTAGACACAGTAGGTCCAGGTAGCTGCTTAGGTAGAGCTTACTTCTTAAACCTGATGAAGCTTAGTATTAGAAAACAGGCTATCCTTGTATTACGCCATCTAATACTACTGTAGTAGAGTATGCTCTGGTAGTGATAGTTCATGCCTCTAATGTATTATAGTATCTAAATATTTATGGGGTGTGAAGTAGCTTTTCTTTGATTAAAGGCTACATAAATAAGAATTGTTTCAATAATTTATAGCCACAAGGGACAGATGGCAAATATAGAATTTACATTAAGCAACGTGCAGTAGGCAAGTACTTAGACATATAGCTTTTTAGATGGTTCTAATAGTATCAGAAAGAGGTATTTTACCAATATGCAGAAAGAAGAGGTAAAGAGTGAAGGTGAAAGGATATAATACAAAAAGGAATGACAATAATTCTTGTGCGCAGTGGAAATAAGGTTGTTGGTGTTATGAAGATAGATATAAACGAAACTGGTAGCTGTGATGCTAAGACGATACAGATGTGTCAGGTCATGGAGAGGTAGCAGCAAATAAGGCCCTGAAACTGCAGATGTTAACAGAGTGTATTTAATTTTGATTTTTCAGTGAGACTTGTCACATAAGCTAAGCATACGCATCAGTGTTGGCAGGATTGAGGCCTGAGTTTAATGACAACATTTCATGGAAAGTCAGAACATAATTCTCTGAATTCAAGGTAGTGGCCTGAAGGATTATACCAAGACAACACAATATTACACCCACCCACCCCAGTAGAAGCAGATGATGTCTTTCTGTTATTCGTTTGGGGAATATTAGCTTGAGCTGAGTAGGCTGAATTTTTGTAAGAAGCTTTAATAACAAAACCATCCCTAGTTGGTGATACATCAGTATATTATTGCACTTTCTTAGGTGCCTCTGTTATACCCCTCTTATGCAACCATGCTCCTACTGTCTGGATCCAAAAGTGCCACAGGACACTGTTGTTTTACTGTCCGGAGACACCCAAATTAAAATTAAAGGTACATTAACTAAAGTATGAAGCTTTTTTAAAATTTAAATTAATTCCAGGATAGTTTTATTTTAATGTTATCTTCTCTAGATCAGAGATTTAGGGGGAGACTCCCCCCACCAGAACTTTGAGGAGTCATTAATTGCCCTAGCAGAATCTAAAAAGAGAAGCTTGATTACCTGCTTCAAAGAGAGAAGCAGTGGTTCAGAGTTAAATGAAGGTCATACATTCATAGTATGGTAGATAGGGTGTTGGGCCTACCCTGCACTCCGTTGTTCCTTTCCCTCAAAACAGGATGAAATTGTGGCCCCACAGAAGTAAATGACAAAAATTCCATTGATTTCAATGGTTCAGGATTTCATCTTGCATGTGTAGTGAAGGGAGGAGGGGTGGGAAGGAATCCAGCAGAAACTCTTCTGTTGCAGGTTCCATTTAAAGCAGTTAATAGCATCAGAAGTCCATGACATCAGTATCCTCACTGGATAGCTATGTCCCTTTCTGTGTTAGGGAGCTCTTACATCCCCCCAAGAGAGTCATCGACCAAGAGAAAATGTGTGAAAGAAATCAGGAATATCAATTGTAGATCACAAAGTATGACAACAAGTTAGGCAATGAAGTTAGCACATTGAAACTCGCAAGGAATCTGAGATTGACAGCTGTTGTATGAAATATAAAGCATATGATAAAGCCAGAAACCAATATGGCAGGGAGAAATCTTTATGCTGAAAAGTAATTGACTAATGAGTGGTACAATAGGGAGGAAGGAAGGGTGAAGAATAATAGAAGCAAGGAGATATATATTTGTATACCCATGAAATACAAGACATTTATTTGGCTTTTTCTAGGAGCTTAGCTTCTATGTATCTGTCATGAGAGCCTCTTCATGTTACCTAAAGGGAGTAGGGACACAGAAAGCAGTTACATGCTCTATACCAGTGGTTCCCAACCTTTTTGGCTCAAGGGCCACAAATATAATTTTTCTACCTTGAAAGACAACCAGTCTATTTTATTAAAATTAAATTAAAATTTAATTAATAAAGTTTAAATTAGTTTTTTAATTAAATAGACTGGTGGTCCTTTGGATTTGTAAAAACAGGTTTATTAAACATTTTTAAAAGGTTTTGTTTTTCTTTTTTAAAAAAAAGGGCTGGATGCCCATGAACATCCAAAATGTCCCCTGCTGCCGGGCCCCCAAAGAACCGGGCTCAGCTCTCTCCCCGAGCACTGATGCTGCGAGTTGGACACAACCTTGGTTCCAGGCAGACGTGAGCCCCCTCTGCTCAGCTCCTCCGGGTGTATGAGGGGGAGGGCCAGGCTCCGCTCAGCCTGAACTGGCCCCAGCGCAACTGTCCCTGGGCTCCAATCCATGTCCCATCCTCCAACGGTGTCCTACCCTGCTTGGGTAGGGCACCCCTGCTAACCCTCACTTGGGCAGCAACTCAGTCGGCCATGGCCCCAGCCCGGCTCTCTCCAGCGGGCTCTGCTCCTGGCAGGCCAGCGCCTCCCTCCCTCCTCACTAGAGGCCCCTGCTGCTGCTGCCTGGCTGGAGAGAGCCTTGAATTGGAGGAATGAAGGAGGGAGGTGGGCGGCCACAGCCCAGCTACCATCCAGTGGCCGGGGAGTGTGGGCCACTTTAAAAAGCCCCGGGAGCCAGCGGTTGAGAACCCCTGCTCTGTACTTTTTAATTTAGCTTTATTTGAGCAGTGGTTCCTATGTGCTATAAATGGAGCAAAATGAATTTCTTGGGAAGTATATAGAGAAAGTGTTTCCCTTAAAAGTAAGAATCCTTTCATGACCGTTAATATTCTGAACACTTTTGGAGACGTACTCAATTAGAAAACAAAAGTTATGATAAATTCATATGGCAAACATTGGACACATGGTAAGATAAGAATTGTGATCGGAATTGCAGGAGCATTTTTGTCAAGATGGATGTTTGTTGGAATAGGTATGCGGAGGAATTTCTGTATCAATTTGCACTATGTATGCTTAATATAAATTGGCATTTATTAACCCATCCTTTATGGTTTTGGGGCAAGTAGAATCACATTGACATAGTGTAGGAGCTGTGGCATCGCCAAGAGTGTAAGACTGATTTTTTTTTTAGTTCGATTGAGCGTCAGTAAAGATGCACTCAGTTGAACCAGAAGTCCCTGGAAGTCAACATATAAGATCACCCTTCAAGTGGTGTAGCACTGTGTTGACGGGAAAGCATTTCCTGTTGGCGCAGTGCAGTGAAGACCCTGTGTAGAAGAGGAGTTAAGAAGTCAATGGGAGTTATGCCGGCCTCAGAGTTACAGACACGTTGGGAATAGAGGTTGTTCGTAATTCAGAACTGTTCAGAGCTCTGAACAAAATGTTATGGTGGTTCTTTCACAAGTTTACAATTGAACATTAACTTAATACTGTTTTGAAACTTTACAAAGCAGAACAAAAATGCTGCTTTTAACTACTTTATTTTAAATGAAATAAGCACAGAAACGGTTTCCTTACCCTGTCAAATCTTTTAAATAAACTTTCCATTTTATTATTTGTTTAGTAATTTATGTTTTACACAGTACTTTTTTTTTTTTCCTCTCTGCTCTCCTAATACATCCTTCCAGTTCCGAATGAGTGATGCAGTTGACTGGTCATATGGTAACTCTAAGATTCTACCGTGTGTTGTATTGATGGATTTATATTTAGCTAATATAAAATGTTGGGGCATATAATAAGAGGCCACTACTTAAGAAGCCAACACTCCACCAGTTATCACCTAGTCTCCAGCTACGATTGTTGGGGAAGAAAGTATTATTGGAAGCTTCTGGTGTTGTGCTCTGATCTCATGTCTGATTTCAGGCTTACATATATTTCCCAGCGAGAGCTTTTGTTATGGTTCTGTGCCTTCTGTGAATTCAGAGCTACAGGATCCATCCCTTGCTGTAGAATGGTGCTTCAGAATTTAAGCTCTCATTAACCGACCCCTGTTTCCAGTCCATATGGTGGTGGTGGTGGTGTGTGCAATTGAATAGAGTGCAAAATAATAAATCTGAGGGGTGACAACAGCTTCATATATCTCCATATGTTGATTCTGAAACTTAAAGGTGGCATTTTCAATCATCAGTGTTGTTAATCCACTAATCTTTTTTAGCACAAGCATCCAGTCAATGTACTTACCCCACAGACTTCATGTTCGCACACCTCAACATGTGCCAGCAGCCCAACTCTTTCCTGCCCTGCTGCTAGAATGATCTCCTTTCTTTCCCTTACAAATTTTATGATTTTGGCAATACCAAAAAAAAAAAAAAAAAAATCTGAAAATGCAATGTCAACATGTAGTTCACTGTTAAATAATCAGGGGCTACTGTTCTTTTTGACATTTAATGTAATTGAAAACTCCTTTTTAAATGTAAAGGTAGATCCATCCATGGACTTTTTCATTGTTTCTTGAAGAGATCCCAAAGTGTAGTTGTGGGTACTTCCTCCACTAGCGTATTTAGATGTGGGATTCCATAGTCTTTCATCTTGTCCATTCCTCCTCTTCAGTGCGTATGTATGATTGCTATGGGAGGTAGATATTTGGTCTTCTGCGTCCTCAATATGCATAGAATACACTCTCCTTTTTCATTGAACCATTGTGTAGCAAGACCTCCCCCCCCCCTTTCCCTTCCTCTCTGGCCCCACCCCTTAAAGGCCTGACACAGGGAAGAGAAAAAGACTGAACTGGTTTAGACTACTCCAGATAAAATGGCAGTGATGGAGGAAAGAGGAAGCACCTGGGGAAATGAACAAGATTTGTAAGTTACTTTCCACTGGTTTTATATGTACCAGCTGTGGCATGTAGTGCTTCTTTCATCTTTGTTTGACCTGTAGGCTACATTCTTTCCTCTCTGGTGCAGGCATCTTCTCATTGTTCCAGTATAACATGCTTTACTTGGGGCCATACTTGAAAATTATATGGACTTTTCATGTAGGACAGGAAGCAGTGGCCCTGTGTACGAATTGAGCAAGGTGTTTAAAGCTCTGAACACCTTGCTCAAGCTGTCTTTTTATTTCAGCACAGGATTCAAGGTACTGGTTAAAAGTATCGGTCTAGAGCCTTAGGTGGTGTAAACTGGCAACATTCTACTTAAGTTAGTGAAGTTATACAGTTGAAGTTCAGAGCTGTGATCTGTAAGGTGCTAAGTGGTTCAGGACCTGGTTACAAGAGTGTGTCTTTGATCCATTATGGGAGTTATGCTCCAGGAGTCTGGCATTATAGTCCATTCCTGGGGTAGATATCTGACTAGTGGCAGGGCATTTTTAGTGGAAAGTGCATGCATGAGGTGTCATCTGCCAGAACATGAAATAGTGTCAGGGCATTGTGCAAACTTTAAGTGCTTGGTCAATGCTTTAAAAGATTTTTTGGTTTAGTTTAAGAATAATATTTAGTTGTTTTTGTGTGCCTTGTGGTGTTAGGAAGTTCTCGTTATTGTCTTGTAAGTTAAACATTGTCGTTTTAATGTAGTAACGGAGATTCTCTAACATAAATTCTTTCATGCCCCATGTCTGCTAAATTATTTGGACCCTGCGACTACATCCAAAGGCCAAGATCCTGCACTTGGATCCAGTAGTATAGACCCTTGTGTTTGTATTGAGCCCTATTGCTGTCTATGAAGTTTGATGCAACTACATACATGTGTCCACTTTAGTGGATTCTGCCACAGGGTTAAAGGATTATGTTTGTTTTGTGTGGAAGCTGCTCAGATGAGTTGAAAATATTACAACAAACATAATTTTTTAAAACTGAGGCCGCAGTAAAAGGTGGGGGGCCATAGAATCCTATACATGGACTCATGGATCCTACGCAACATTTGAAAGCAGTCCCGAAGAATCCTGTCAATGTAAACTTCTTCCAAAATGTGTAGTGGGGGAGGTGGGAGTGGAGTGGAGGTTCCAGGGGGAGAAGAGAATGTCCCTTAAAAACCCTAAAGCAAAATAAAGTTTCTCTGATATTTTTTATTTGATATTTTAAAATGATTGATATTGTCATTATGAAATGCAGTCAATGGGAGAGTGGGGTGGGGGGAAGGATTCATGAAAGTGAACCCTGAGCTGTAAGGGCTCCTGTCTGTTCTTGTGATTTTGAGGTTTTTTTAAATCTCCCCTGTTGCTGTGTGAAAGTAACACAAACTGGGGAAACTATGTATACAAAGTAAACCATGAAAGAGACGCTTTGGGGGCTTCTTTATATAAGAATTGCTCTGCTTCTGGTTTTGTTAACATGGCACAACGCCTTTTGTCAATGTAGTTATACCAGATTCAAGGTGCTTTATACTGGTGCGGCATTCCTTATGAGAGAGGGGAATAAGCTATAACCATGTGAGATACTGTCATACTGGTATAAAACTGTGTCTCCTCTAGGAGTTGTACTAATTATAGCAATGGCTACGTGCACACTGCAGACTGAGCTCAAGGAAGAGCAGCCACACTGCAAAACAGCACTGAAGCCTTACAAAGTGGTTTTATTAGTAGCTGAATAGCTGTTAACCTAAGATGCAGCCTCTACCCAACAACAGGACAGCAGATTTGAGGTAGAAGCACCACCACACTCAGGTTAAAGATTTTTGTGTGTGGACAGAAGTCAGGTTGTTAATGGACAGGACTCGGGTTGTAGACAGAGAAAGAGGTATGGTTACAACTTGTGGTTTGGGGTTTTTTTGTTTTGTTTGTTTGTTTTTTCCTTTTACAATTTATAGTGTCATTTTAAGAGCTTTGTCCACACATGGAGTTGTTCACGAATTCCTGATGAACTCCTGTGTGGACATTCTTATTCTTTCTTCCTGTTTCTCTTAATGTACTTTTATAAAGGATCAAAATAAACAGGAACAATGTACCCATTCTGGAAGAAGAGTGTCTACACCAGGCGTTAATCAGAAATATCTGTGTTCTTTAAATTCGCTGCCTCAATCCAAACTAATTTAAATGTTTGGGACTAAGTTCTACATGTTAGGCACCACCACAGCAAAATCCCAGTCACCTATCAACATACAGTGCAGAAGCAGAATCTCCTGCACCTGCAGCCTCCCATCACTGGGACCAATGAATATAACTTGCTTCCTCCCTCATTATAGTGTTTAAAAGGCAATATAGCCACCTCATAAGGTAACTTTTCTATTTTGGAGAAAGTTGGGGAACTGGCAATAAAGTGTAGAAATTTTCAATGATAAAGTGGCTGGGAAAACTAAAAATGGGACCTACAGTCTTTAAAAACACAGAAATAGTCCTCTGACAGAGAGATTTTTTTAAGGTTGTGTGTGCAATTCTCATTGATTTTTCACTGTGTGCCTGTTTGCCTGTGTACCTACATTGCAAATTGTGAAGCCTAACATGAATGTGTGATAAAGATGTGGGGGAGAAGAGGAACCTAAATTGACTGACTGTGGTAGTGATGTCAAGGTTAGGGGAAAGATGTACTTTCCTACAGAGTGTTTAAAATACATTCATTTGCTCTGTGAAATACTTTCTCTTATCAATGTTTTTTATTAACATTTCCACTTATACATCTGGCAACCAATGCTTGCAGCTATAGAAAACAATAAATCCCTCGTCTCTCCCCAGTCCCTCAGTGGTCTTGCAGCATGTACTGCAGGTCAACAGAGTTAGGTTCTTTTGGATGATGAGGGGGTTCTTTGCTGAGAAGATCAGTTCATCCATGGACTGATAGCTGAGTGTCTCAAGCTGACCTCAGCTGCTGGGTTTAAGATACGAGGAGACGTCTTGTTTCTTAAAATACACAGGCCCAAAACAGTGAAGCGCTTTTTAGGTGTGCAGCAGACTTTTCTGCCTGCTGACGTTCCAGAGTGATTTCTGGGTCTAGTTCCAAGCAGAGTAGATTATGGCAGTTTTCTGTTATGATGACAAAAGCATAAGTAACATGATGAGGCTGACATCTGAAAGGAAGCACTGTAAGTGCCTTGCCAAGCATAGATAGAGAGAGGCAGCACCTGACTGCTGCTCTCTTGGACACCTAGAAGTAGCTGAGGTTCCATCAAGAATTATGAATTTGGCTAAAAGGATGGATAGATGTACAAATGGGCAACGTGATGTTACCTCTGCGGTTTGCTGCAGTTCTTTTCTCAAGCCTGACAACATTGTGTGTGTGTGATATTTCAGCCATATAGCTCACAATCTCTGTGCTAAACATCAACAGAGCTGAGTTTGATGAAATAAAGATGCAGAACTGAGTCTGGCCAATATTACTGACGACTTCTCAAACCAAACCAACCCACTACCTTTTCTTAAAGGTCTTAAATAGACCCTGGGCATATTCTTCTATGGGACAAAGGACCAATAGATTTATATTTTAATTACATACATGCTTTGTGCAAAATTCACTTTCCAGGTCCATATGGTGGATCTTGACTAGCTATTCTGCTGTCACAGGGGAAGGCATCCCTCAAGGGAAAGCAGAATATTAAATTAATGGTGTGGCATGATGATATGAGAGAATAATTTTGCCCTTTGTGCTAAATCTTCAGTTGGTGTAAATGAGCATAGCTCCATTAAAATCATTTAGTTTGTCTGATTTTATACCAGCCATGGATCTGGCCCTTCATGCGTGGATATGTAACCTGCACACATTTGCTTAGGGAGAAGAACCAAAAAATAGAACATGTCAAAAGTGTGTGGAGGCGGCACAGGTAAGGAGACTGGCCTCTTGCAGGATAACAACTTAAAGGTAACAGCGTAAATCATTATAGAATGTCTGTGGTTTTTTTAAAAACATAATCTCTATTTAAAACATAGAAAATAGATCCATGCTCCAACTATCTGAAAATTGTGGCCAGGGCCTCTAGGCAATACAATAATGCAAATAATATATGTGAACTAGAGAAAGGTTGATCAACACAAATAAAGCAGCATTGCAAGATTCTTTTCTAGTGTACGGGCTCCTGAGGGTAGGGAACAGCACATGGAGTCCTCTCTCTCCCTGGATAACAAATCTGATCAACTTTCAACCAGCTTTAATGCAGTAGGCATGTAGGGAGCAAAATGGAGGCAGCCTGTTAAGAATGCAGAGAAGCCGAGTTAAGTAGCAGTCTTAAACATATTTAAGCTGGGGCTTAGACCATCATTTTGAGGGAAACATCTATACTTAACTCTGATTGTAAAGATTGCAAGCAGGTGCTCTTGTATGTGTTTGGTTTGTTTGTTTCACCTGTTGGTTTGTTGTTGACAGCAGTTTAGAATATATTATTGTTTTAGGAGCGCTAAACAAACAATCATAATTTGCACTTCCGTAGCACCATACATTTAAGAATATCAAGCTGATTTATAGACATTGGTGAGTAGAACCTCGTTATGCCCTTTGAGTTAGGGTAATTGGGGCAAATAGGGAGTCTGAGACAGGGGTTAAATGTGACGTCCCCAAGGTCTTGTAGTCAGTCTTGGTGGACAATTTGAAAAACCCTCATTTCCTGATTATTATTTCTTTTTCCTCCCCCACTCAGGCCTGGCTTCAGCTTTCAGGATTACGTAAAAAGACTTCAAACCATGTATACTTACCCTTAATGTGCAACACAGTACCCATTTCAGCAATTTCACCCAATGCAGAAGTGCAAAAATCCGGGTAGAAAAGGTAATGGTAGGCAGTAGCTTCCAGAGCATTGTACAAGTGTCTCCCACTATCGGAGAAGGAAAAGTAGCTACACCATTTGTACTCTTACTGCATAGGTTATGTTTAGTGAAATACCCGTGAGCATAGCTGTAATGAGCTACAGTATAGCATTGCAGTGAATGGTACAGATGAGCTTGAGGAAACTAAACTGAAATTAGTTAAACTTGCATTTAATTCATCAGAGTTTCTTGTCATAAGGCAGGTGGAAAAAAAGGATAAATGTTAAACAAATAAAGCTGATCTGTATTTGTAACTCATTTAAAAAGGTTTTTCTTTAAAAAAAAATATATATATATCTAGTGCAGGCTGGTTGGCTTCTTATGTCTTATTTAATTGAATTAAAAACCACCATTTGTCAAGGGCGCAGCTCAGTCCAAGGGCTAAGTCTTTGAATTGTTGTAACAAATTTTCTTTCTTGTTAACTCTTGAAGTTTTTCTGACTGAAGAAATTATGAGTGGAGAATTAAGGTGTAAGTGTGGCTGCAAGAAGAAGGAAGAGGTGTCTTTAATACACAGGGTTTAATTAGACTGTCTAAGCCATTATAATCCTTTTATTATTGCGCTTTTCAAAATAAATGTAATGCGGCTGAACTTGACCTCTTTAATATGTGATAAGAGCTGTCTATCTAACATACTTGTATGGCCTGGATTCCTATTGCATCTGAGCACCTCGTAATCTATAACGTATTTTTCTGCAGAACTCTGCTGCAAGAATAGGGAAAGACCATCATCATTTACAGACAAGAAACTGAGAGACAAAGTGACTTGGCCCAAAGTTATACAGGATGTCTGTGGCAGGGTGGGAAATGAACCTGGGTCTCCTGAGGTATAGGGTATGTGGAAGAGTGAAAGCAGGAACTCTGTTAAAGAGATAACAAGTGTGCATCATTAACAAGAGCTGAACCTGCTCCCTTTAGAAATGTGAAGCAGATGCTGTGTCTGTGTCTAGTACAGAGTTTGGTTAACAACAAGTGTAAGTGCATTAGTAATAAAGCTGGCTTAAGATAGGTGTACACAGAGAGAGCAAGAGAGAATTTCTCATTATTGAAAAGCTGGAAAATTTCTACCTAGCTCTGGTAATATTTTTATAATCATACGTACAGGACTGATTTAAATTAGTATTTTATCGTCAGTCAAGCATTACTTTATTAATCATTCTTCAAGCACCTGTTAAACATGTTAGCATGTGTCAACTAAGCTTTGCGTCCTGTGAGGCAGGCAAACATCTCCACTTTTAAGAGGAAACTCGGAAGGGTTAGGTGACTTTTCCCAGCCAACGCAATGAGTCAGGGGTAGAACAGAGATTAGAACCTCAGTGTTGCAGTTCTGTAGCGCTGCGCACTAATCATGAGGCTACTCAGAGGTTTCAAGTGTTGTACAAATGAAACAAGCTGCTCAGAAGATCACTTTGCCTGCCTCTGAAATGAAGGTACTTCTGAGGTAACAGTTGCACTGTTTACCTTTGTTTTGAACAAAGTAAAGTATTTGAGGGAATTTGGGGAATAGGAGTGTAACAGAATTGAAACATGGTTGGGACTGCTATTGATATCTCTATTTGAATCAAAAGTGCCATTGGACATCTAATTTTAAGAGGTCAGGCCCTCCATTTGTCATTTGAAAGACTATATCCCAACAGCAGGCTGCTTCTTACCACCATGCTGGAATATCAAGTGCCACTTACTGAATGGCCAGCACCCTTTCTGTAGCAACTAAGTGTTTCTCATAGACTTTAAGGTCAGAAGGGACCAATAGGATCATCTAGTCTGACCTCCTGCACAATGCAGGCCTCAAGACCTGTTTTTAAAGTCCTCAAATCATGATTTAAAGACTTTAAAATACAGAGAAGCAACCAGCAAGTGAGCCATGCCCAATGCTTCTCCGGGAGGTCTAATCCTGGCCTAACCCTTTTTAATTTGTGAGCTCCGATATGATCAACAATGCATTATCATGGCTGCAAATATTATTTTAGGCCACCAGAGGGCTCACATACCTTTCTGTTGGAAACCCAGACTTGGGAGGAAATGCGTGCCTTTCTTGTTACTTAACTTTGAAAAGGGAGAAGTAACTAGCTAGGATTTTGACTATAGTTTTCCAAAGATGGCAACTTATAAAAATCACTTTAACTTGTGATATTTCTCACTATGAATTTGTAACAGCACATTGAATAAAGCCTGAGTTCTGGTATGGTCAAGGAATTCACACGGACAATAGAAAACCTATGTAGCTAATTTTGTGTTCATTATAGTCATTTTCTAGGTTGCAAGTGATGTTTGTACTGTTGTTGGGCTCCGAGGGTGTGATTTGTAGGATTTTTGGAAATTTAAAACAACCAAACAAAACTTGACCTCTGGCTGTTGGTTAAATAACATTATTAACTTTCGATTGATCCTCCTTGGTCTTGAAAATTAAAATAAACAACTAGGACCCACCAGAATGGAAAATAATACTTCCTTCCGAAATTATTCACCCTACTGAACTTTTGGAGGGGCTAGGGCTCATGTATAACTTTACACAAATTCTCTTTAGATTACAACCAACGCCCTGAATAAAATCCATTTACTTAGGCTACACTTGTGAGGCAGATGAGCAGATGGAATACTCTTTAGTGCAGAGGATGGATGCTGCTGCTACAGTCCATATAACTATAGCATTATTATGGGTGTGCTAAACATTCAGCCGTGTCTAAAATCCAGTGTGATCCCTTTGTTCCTTTGTTGACATTTATTTCTGGTTTGGGGCTATAATAA
Source organism: Pelusios castaneus (assembly GCA_007922175.1). Classification (NCBI taxonomy): domain Eukaryota; kingdom Metazoa; phylum Chordata; order Testudines; family Pelomedusidae; genus Pelusios; species Pelusios castaneus. The sequence continues at coordinate 12,623,405 of ML685767.1, forward strand.
TACATTGATATTGTCCGTTAAGTTTGTCTAGGAATTCTCATTAAACCTATGGAGAAAACACAAATAATTCAGATGGATGACTTAAAAAAGCAGCCAATAAATCTCTTCCCTTAGAGAGATGTGACCTGGCTGCTTTACTTGGTGGTTGCTCGGAGTGATCATGTGTTCTGGGTTTCATGAAACCCACCCAAACATAACATAATAGGCGTGCTGCTGTAACTGATTCCATCTTAAGTTCCATTTTGTTTGAAAGTTTTCTTCATTGAAAGATCTCCCTTCTCCGCTCTGATACTAAAGAGCTTTTGATATGCACTAGGAACCCTTCTGAACTGGCTTGGATTCTGGATTGAAATGAACTCCACCCTCTTCTGATCAGAAAAAGATGCTTTTTGATTCACGTGTTACTTTCTTTGGAGGCTTGTGTTTCCCACGCAGTGAACTGGGTCTTGGCTATTTGCGCTCTATTATTCACGGCCAGATGGTGTAAAAGCAGTCTTTGGAAAGGAGACCTCTTTTCTGTGGACTCATTCACGTATGATAAGCTGTGGACTTTGGATTTTGAAAGTATAATGGTTATTTCATACTGAATGAAAGATGAAGATGGATGATCCAGTACTTTAAATCCAAATAATAATTCTTGCATTTAATAGTGCTTCATTTCTGTTCACTTGTAGGGAAAAAGTCTTGAGTTCAATTTTGTAGTTGTTTCTTGACCATTGTGACATAAACAGCAGTTTTCCCTCTGAATGTGACTGGTGAAACAAGAGGGTAGAGTGGATTGATCATTAACACACTGTGTTTCTGATTCTCTTCCCTAGTATAAGTCCAGAGATTTCAGTGCAGCTACTCCTGACTCATTCCAGTATAAAATAATTCACGTTTCAGTACTACAGTCATAGGGTCATTCAACTGAGAGATGCTTATATCTAGATGATGCAGTTATTTAATTTATTTTTAAAAAATCTCATTGTTTCAAGTCTAGAAACTTCCCATTGAGTATGTACACACTGACAGCAGCAAATTCACCACTGTTCAATCAATCTATCTGGGTTCATTGAGCAGCAGTGAAGACCTGTTCAATTGAGTCAATTCAATTAACCCATCTCCTCAAGAGGTGTAATACTGCGTCGATACGAAGGTAATTCCCATCAGTGCACCGCAATGGAGATGGCATGCTAAAGGGAATTTAGGACGTTGATGAGAGTTATGAAAGCTACTCTACGTAGCTCGTAGAGCTACCTCCAAATTTCCCGGTAAGTGTAGGATTGTTGTAGGATTTAAACATTTTACAGCTGTGTGTTATATTGCCTTGATGTATGCATCTTCCTAATGTTGTTGGGAGTTGCAGAGGAGGATAGAGGGCAGTCTGCTGTATGGATCAAAGTGAGATGAATGCTATGAACTGGGAATCTGACACATTTTAACTGATCAGGCAGTTGGATTGGAATGTGTGAGTTACTTTCATTTGCATGCATATAAAAGGGATCGCCGTTCCTGTAGGTTTTTTTTCTGTACATGAATTCTTGTATAAATTCTGCAGCCATTGAATGAAGTGTTGGAATTTACATGTCTGATCACTTGTTGAACACCTCACGTTTCATGAAGTAAGGAAATAAAGTGGGTGAGGTAATATCTTTTATTGAACCAACTTCTGTTGGTGAGAGAGTCAAGCTTTTGAGAAGCTGATCCAATAAAAATTATTACCTCACCCACCTTGTGTGTTTAATGCCCTTGGACATATACAGCTACAACAACACTGCATTTCATGAAGTTGTCCATCTGGTATAGCATTCACTAATACAAGTGACCGCTAGGTACCTTTTCTTCAACTTCAGAATCAGCTGGTTGAAATGAATTGACTTCGTTACTGACAGCACAGTGAAAAAGAGTGAATGAAATTCTCTCTCCTCTTTTGTAGTCCTAACGTGCAGGGTTTTCTTACTTGTTTAGATATTTTCCAGAGGGGTAACCATAATATTAGTCTGTGTACAACAAAAACAGCCTTAAAAACTAACAAATTACTTCGGGCATAAGCTTTCGTGGGCTCTCACCCACTTCATCAGATGCATCTGACAAAGTGGGTTAGAGCCCACGAAAGCTTATTTCTGAAGAAATTTGTTAGTCTTTAAGGGTGCATCTACACTTAGAAGTTAGGTCGACTTAAGGAGGCTTAAGTCAACCTAAACTACTCCGTGTCCTCACTGGGGTTTCCTTAAGTCGACTTAAGGAAAAGTTAAGTTGACTTAACACCTCGTTTTAGGTCGACTTAACACTTAAGTCAACCTTATTAGGTCAATTTAAGTCAGTGTGGACGGGGATTAGCACCTAAGTTGACCTTATTAAGTTGATTTAAAGAGTTAAGTCAACTTAATAAGGTCGAAACGGGGCTATGTCTACACTAGAAAAGTTAAGTCGACTTTTGTTAAGTCGACTTAATAAAGTCAACTTAACTTTTCTAGTGTAGACATAGCCTAAGGCACCACAGGACACTCGCTATTTTTGTTTAGATGTTGTTTTCTGTTCACTGTAAACTGATATGATGATAAGATAATCAATTTGGATCTTTTTATGTTTCTTCATTTATCGATCTTGTTATAGAAACATCAACACAATTGATAGTCACTTAAGCACAATTTAAATAAGTATTGAGAATAATTTGAAACTGCTGATAGAGTACTCGTACAAGATGCAGGAAAGAACTGACTATCCTACAGTTCTCAGTCTAAATAGAAAGGTAATGCACAAAGTGCCATGATATCCATAAGAAGCCGTGCACTTGGATCTTAGGATTGTTTTGGTGGGTTGGTTTCATTGATAGGGGTTACTAACAGCAGTTTTACTGATTTGAATTAGTGGATTTAAGGTCCAGAAGAATTTCTTTTTAAATTCAGGTGTTGTTTGGTTTGATACACAGGATAATGGACATCCGTGGATCTTTTTTCATTGGCCCACAAGAAAAGACTCAGTCTGGCAAAGTGGTGTATGAAGTTTTTCTATCTAAGGCTGCCGTTTGACATTTTGCCCAATGAAATTCTAGTATCACTTGAATCAAAATGTGCTGATGCTTTGTGGGTTCTGAAACTGCTACCTGGGGCCCAGGGATGTCACTGAGGCATTCTCTTCCTCCCCACAAATCAGCATGGGCCCATTGCCTTTCACTCACCACATTACCACAAGTCATGTCCTGTGCAAAAGTTGTTTTAGCATCTAAAACATTTATTGAAGCAAAGTTATGCTCTCACGTCACATTAAAGACTTCAGTAAAATCCACACAGAGTCTTTAATGGAGTTGTGAAAAACCGTGTTAGTTATACAGAAGTTGCTTCAGTGGATGAGCCTCATAGATTCAGCATTGACACTTGAAAGGCCTGTGCACAAATATCTCAGCTGGTAGAAGTTAACAAATCTTGTTTATATCCTGGGTTAAATTTCTTTAAATTGAAACATTCCATCTTGAAACAAGAACCTTTTAAGTTTTAATTGATCTTGCATCAGAAAAGGGATAGTTTCATGCCTTGAACTTGCATCCTAAAATACTTGTATCTGTATTGCTATCATCTTAAGTGCAGGTGACATTGCACTAATATACCCAGCAGGCTTCTGTAATTGGAGTGATGCCCTGACTAAGTTTTTTAGAAGTCAACCTTGTCCCTCCTTGGCCAGTATTGGCATCATTTTAAGACTGATCTACTTTATTGCTTTGTCTGAAATGTAGGTGTTCTTTGATGTATATCCTGAAGATTGCTTTGCAGGTAAGTTGTATGTTTTCGCACCGGGGGGTTATTAGTTTTCCTCCTCATCAAAAACGTACTTTGAGACGAAGCCCTTCTCCCTTCTTCTGAGGTCTGGACTTGCCTGAATGTAGATGTTGTTGACAATGCTTTGCATATCAATGCTTACCTAGGTTTAAAATGCAACACTTACACTGCTGTAAGGCTTCAGTGTGGACACACCGTATGCCGACCAGAGGGGTTTTTCTATCAACATAGGCAACCCACCTCCCTGAGAGGAAATAGCCAGGTTGATGGAAAAATTAGGGGAGTTAAGTTGGCTTAAGTACATTGGTCAGTGGTGTGGACTTTTTACACCCCTGAATGATGTAGGGATGCTGATGTACATTCCCAGGGTAGATCAGCCTTCAGCTGACCACAGAGGATAGCTCTGCAAGTCATCTTCACCCAGAACTGAGCAAACTCCTACAGGTCAGTGCTGGCCTCGAGAGCAGGATACAACTTGGAGGGGAGCACTTGCATCTTTATATGACAATGTTTCATTGTTCAGTTGGCCCTGCAGTTAGCCTATTATTCTAGCTTAAAGGATCTAGTTAAAGTCAGAGATTTGTTAAGAAATTCTTTCATTCATCAACTTCAGCATGGATCATACTGTGTCCAATACAATGTTCCTGGTAGCCTTTTGAACCCTGAAATTATTCCACAAGAGTTAACTCCCTGCAGCAGAATGATTTGTGCAGGTATAACTCACTGTTCAGTATGTGTTACATGTCCCCATCTGTACCCGGTCACAGGGGATATGAGATTCTTGTGGCCCCAGCTAGAGAGCCTGATTCTTTAGCTCAAAGTGTAGAGAGACTCGAGCTTTCAGCTGTGGTGTTTCTGGGTAAAATCTCTGGCATTAGCCAGGACGGCAGCCATTGTATAAGATAACTATGGCTGATGAACTAGTTGCCAGCCTTCAAAAGTTGTGGATTTACCTGGGAGACGGACGTCTTAGGTAGCTGACTGGGCTCTATGCCCCCTCGGCTGCACTCTTCCAGACTTTGTGCATGTGAGTGAAGTAATGTATTTGGAGCCTAGTCAGTATGTCTCAAATTCAGCCAGAAATGGTTTCTCAGTTTATCATAGAAAAAAATGTAAAACTTCTTGAAAAGCAGACATTTTTTGTAGAAAACTTCTTTAGTCAAAAACCCAAAATCAAAATAGTGTCGGTGGGAAATTTTTGACCAGCCCCAGGGTCTGTTTTTGATCACATAATCACATAGCACTGGGCAAGACTATAACATATCATATAATTCAGCAAATACTTATTCTGCAAATATGGGTTAATGGTTAATTATGTGTAAGTCTAGAAATATTCATACAGTAATTATAGTTAATTACTAGATCACACAGGTAAATTGACATCTGCGAGGTCCCTAGAAAACTCTGCAATTAGGAGATGTGTTGCTAGGAAAAGGATCTGAACATTAACTCATCTTCTTCACATACAGCAATACAAATCTAGTTCTTTAAAACTATAAAAGTTTCCAAACTAATGCCAACTGGTACGTAGTATCTGAACTACATTATCAAATGCTAAGAGAAACAACAAATCCAAGGCAGATTCTGTCCTTTGGTGTAAACATTGCGATTCTCCATCAACCGCAGGGAAGTTTCATATGTGTATCTGTGAACAGAATTTGACTCGTGGCCATCATAACTAAAGATGATGTCAGTTACAGTTGTCTCATATCTCTTTGCTTGATCCAAAAACAGGAGTTTTGGGCACAGGTATCTTTAATCCACTGTGTGCCTCTTTTATTTTTGGGCTGTCTGTTTAGGAGCCTGCCTGGCCCAATTTAGAGTAGTCCGAAGGGTGCTCTAGCTCCAATGAACTTCTATTGGCCATCCAATAGCTACTATGTTTCTCCTTCCCTTGCTGTGCCTCTACACTGGTTAATGGGTGGGCATGGAGCTGCTTTAGCAGTGATGGTCTCAATTCTGCAAGTACATATACTTTTACATAACTTTAAGTAAATCGTTAGCACCATTGAAGTCAAAGTGATGACTCATGAACTTTAAAGTTGATCACCAATATAAGTATTTTCAGGATCAGGACCAAGGCTTTTGAAGCACCACGTAAATATACTGACACTATACACTTTAAAATACGTTAATAAAATATTAACAGTTCACAATCATGATAAAGACACGGTCCAATAAAGATCTCAGACTGGTTCATTACGAAGTTCTGTTTGATTAGGTCATTACATATTTACAAATTATATTGCCTAAACAAAATTTAAGGGGCAGGATCCCACTGTTGGGTTGTTCTCCTCAGTTGGTCATAAATCCTCAGCAAATGCTATACAGAAGTGGTTTTCAACCTCTGGTCAGAAGACCCTTGGGGGTTCACAGACTGTGTCTAAGATTTTCAAAGGAGTCCACGCCTCCGTTTGAAATTTTTAGAGATCCATGAATGAAAAAATATTTAAAACCTCTGCTCTACATTGAAGGTGTTCATATTATTGCAAGATGGACATGGGAAATGTGTGTGTGATTTATGGGTGCTGGAGGTTGAGTGGGTCTACACATGGTATTTGTAGAGAATTACTGCCTAGGCATAGAACCCAGGTCTCCAGAGTCCCAGTGCCTTAGTTTAGCCCACACAGCCACTACTGGAAGAGTCGATGTTAACTCTGTAGATAATGAACATGTATATTCTTCAAGTGCTTGCTCATGTCCATTCCCAGTTAGGTGTCTGTGTCCCACATGCATCTGGTTGAAATTTTTCCCTGGTGGTATCTGTAAGGCTGGCTCTAGCACCCTCTGCACAGGCTCACGTATGCACCCATATATAGGGTGCTGCTGGCCCTGTCACTCTCTGTTCCCTCTTACCACCTGTGACAATGCTGGAGTGTTCCCTTGCTTCTGCAAGTTCTCCTTCAACTAGTGGTTTCTCATTGTTTTAAGTATGTATAGCTCAGGGGTTTGCAACCTGTAGCTCTGGAGCCACATGCGGCTCTTTGGCTGCCCCCATATGGCTCATGGCTCCACCTGCCACTGGGAGACCCTGTGCACGACCCGCTCCAGGCTCCCCACCACCACTGTGGGGCCCCTTCTGATTCTGGGCTCTCCCTTTGCTAGGAGACCCTGTGGCAGGCACCCTGGCCCAGCTCCCCCCACCCCTACCAGGAAGCTAAACCCATTGCAGCTCTCAAAACACTTGGTTATTGAAGGAATTCTTTTAAATGGCCCTTCTTTACTTTTGGGTTGCCAACCCTCGGTATAGTTAGTTTACTTGTTGTTCAGTGTTAGTTTATAGAGAGAGTTTTAGGTTAGCAGTTGACCCAGGGACAGAGCATGACCCTGGTCATGGGCTTTAAAACCTGTGCTTTCTGTAAGAAACTTATGCCAGTGAATGACACACTCCAGAGCTGTATGAAGTGCTTACAGGGTTCATGTGTCTGAGAAGTGCAAAATGTGTACAAGTTTTTGACCTCGCATTAAGAAGGATTGATATTTGATTAAGAGCATTCTTGATAGAATTGGCACTCACTCTGGTGTCAGAACTGGATGGGTTGGACTTGGCGCCAAGCATGTCAGCTTCAGCGTAGAGCACTCCTGGGGTGTCGTTATCTTCCTGGCACTGATTATGTTCTCTGGTGCCAAAGAAAAGACCAAAGACGCACACCAAATGGGAGTGCTTGATGGGCCCGAAGAGTGTTAAGAAGGTTGTGGGAGAGGAGGTGAGATCTGTGTTGGGTTGCCCCTCCCCACAAATCCTAAAGGGATCATTGCCTGTCTGGGTTTCGAGTCCCATCCCTGACCTGCTGCTGACTCTAGGAAGCAGCAAGGGCCCTCTATGCCAGAGGCATTCCAGGCCATGAAGGACCTCTTCGCAATCTTCATGCCACCGGCGCCAAAGGAAGGGTGGTCTCTGCTCTGGGGCCTGGTATCTATGCTCTTGGCAATCACATCTAGGTGAAAACCTGCACTGAGACCTCTGCACTGATCCATGTCCCCAAGGTGCTAGTGATCACCAGGCCCATGGCACCGGTTCCAGGGTCCTCAGCATGGGAGAGTGGGCTCTTGTCTCCAGTCCCCGGATCCTTGGCAACAATCTTTAGAGCAATCCCTGGGACCGATCCCTGGAACGCCGCTGGTCTACGGAGCCCCAGTGTCAGCCCATGGGCGCCCAACACAGATCTCTGGAATTCTAGCCCCACTCACCAAGTCCATGTAAGACATTTTAAGGACAAAAGCCAGTTGTAGGATACCCAGCACCCAAACTCCTAGCACCGCGGCCTGGTACTGGAACACCATTATGCACAATATGGTGCAGAGGGACAGATGATGTTGGCAACCCTGTGGGCCCCATGGAGCAGTGGCTTGAAGGAGGTGACCTTACCAAGGGGGGCAGTCCTCAAACACGGCAACTGGTTTCCTCATGATGCCACCGATGGGAGGTTGGCCTCAGGTGCAATGACCCAGACCATGGCAGTGTTGGAACCTGTAGTAGTTCACCCCCCCCCCCCCGGCTGTGATCCCACAAGGTCACTCACTCAGGACCCTTGGTACCATGGTCATCAGTGGCCCCTTGCACAGCATCGGACTTGGATTTTGAATCTTACCAAGAGGAGGAACCCACTGTGAGCCTGAAAGGAGCTACCCTAGCTAGAGAGGCTGAGCCAAACCTTCCACCATTACTGGTCTCATCCTCTTTCTCACCTGATGAGGCTGTAGCAGGGGCTCTCCACTGCTGTCCCATTCAATGACTTTAGAGCCCATCAGGAGCTGCTCAAGCAAATGGCAGAACTAAAGGAGTCTGCAGAGGAGCTGCTTGACATCATTGCAACAGCAGCTCCATCCAGGTGGCTCTTCTGGTGCACAAGAGGGTAGTGAAATTGGCAAAGGCACTGTGGCAGACCCTGGCATCTCTGTCTTGCACGTCTGAGCAGGTGGAAAGAAAACATTATGTGCTTGCCAAAGGTTTTGAATATCTTTACACCCACCCCTCCCCAGGGTCATTGGTAGCTATGGCAGCCAACAGAAGAGACAAGAAAGGCCATACGAGTTCCATCCCAAAGAACAAAAAGGCTAAGAAGTTAAACTTGTTTGGGCAAAAGGTTCGTTCAATGGCAAGCCTACAACAACAGTCGTCCAACCAACAAGTCCTTTTGAGAAGATACCACTTCAACATCTGGCAGTCACTGGATAAGTTCTCTGACTCCCTGCTGAAGATTTCCAAACAAGAATTCAAGATGATTCTGGAGGAAGGGAAGGCGGCCTCAGGTGCAACTGATTTTGGCAGCCAGAACTGTGACATTGGTGGTGTCAGTGAGAAGTACATCATGGCTGCAGTTACCTAGCCTTTTGTCAAAGGTCCAGCAGTCCATACCGGATTTCCCCTTTGACAACACAGCCCTGTTTGTGAACCAGACAGACTCCAAGCTGCATGGACTGAAAGATTCTAGGGCCACGCTATGCTCTGTGGTCCTATATACTCTGTCATTTGGCAGGATGCATTTCAGGCCCCATCAGCTGCAGAGATTTGGGGGCAGCCTCAAGAAGACCCTTATAGAAGAAAGAACAATGGTTACAAAAGATACCAAGGCCAATCCTTGGCCACTGCCTCTCAGTCAGGCTCAAGGCATCACCACCAGGACAGGGGCAAACAACTTCTGAAGGTGCACCTGAGAGTGACCTATCAGCCCCTACAGGGATTTAGATTCTCTGTTGTTTTCATGCTGCTTTATTCCTTTCCTCCTGGTCTGGGTTGCAATAATATCAGACTGTTGGGTACGTACTGTAACCACTGGGCATACCTTTCAGTTTACCTGTTTCCTCCCTTCCCACCCTCCTTCCCTATCCCTCTTGCAAGCAGCTTCTTATTCAGGAGATAGAAACCTTCTTGCAAGTGGTTGCAGTTGAAAGGGCTCTTCAAGAACTGATTGGAAGAATTTTTATTCCCATTGCTTTCTAATCCCAAAGGCAAAAAGATTCTTGAGATTCTTCCTAGATCTGCGAGGCCTCAACTGATATCTGAAGAAGTTGAAATTTCTTATGATCTCTCTAGCCTCAGTCATTCCCACTCGGGATCCAGGCGTGCCCTCAATTTAAAAGATGCCTATTTCCATATCTCCATCTTCCTAGGTCACAGGAGGTTCCTATGCTTCATGGTCAGAATGCAACACTATTAGTTTGTGGTACTCCCCTTTAGCATGTCAGCCGTATCATACATGTTCACCAAGTGCTCAGTGGTGGATGCAGCTCATGATAGGCAGTGGAACATAAAGGTTTCCTTATCTGGGTGGCTGTGGCTCATCAGGGGTCGCTCAAAGATGCAAGTCCAGAGCAACATTGAGATTGTCCAGGCCATCTGCCAAGCCCTAGTCCTGTTAATAAATGAGCAAAAGTCAGTACTTGTACCAGACCAGAGAATAGAATAGTGCAATCCTAGACTCCTTTGCGAGCCAGGGTGCTCTTACTAGAAGCCAGGTTCCATGCCATCTCAGAGCTCATAGCCCAAATGTCAGTCCACCATAGCAAGGGTATGCCTCAAGCTACTGGAACTCATGGCAGCCTGCACTTATGTTGTCTAGTATGCCAGACTACATCTCAGACCTCTGCAGATGTGGCTGGAATCTGTGTATTCCCCATCCAAATTACTCCTGGATACAATCCTCATGGTTCTCCCACCAGTATTTCCCTCCCTGTTTTAATGGACAAAACCGCATGATCTGCTCAGAGGAGTGCCTTCCGTAGGACCACCTCAGGAGATCCTTTTGTCCTCTCCATGAGTGGTCATTGAACCTGGAAGTGGTCGGTCTCATTTTCCAGATTGTGTGTGTGTGTGTGGGGGGGGGGGGGTGCAGCACCCCACTACGCACAACATGAAGTGCAGTCAATTCTGTTCTCTGTGGGGGCTCAGCCACAGTTCACTGACCACACCTTTCTTCTGTCATGGTTGGGCAACCTCATATATGCCTTCCTGTCAGTACCACTGATTCACAAGGTCCTCATAAAAATCCAGAGAGACAGATCATCCTGGTGACCTGCCATGGCCACACCAGCATTGGTTTGGGATGTTGTCCATAGCCCACCCTTGGGTGCTCTCATTGCAATCAGACGTTCTCTTCCAGGACCCTGGTTATCTGCTTCATCCATATCTGGCCTCCCAGCACCTGACAGCATGCATGCTCCATGACTGAACCAGGAAGAGTGAGTCTGCTCTGCACAGGTCCAGCAGATTCTGTTGAAAAGCAAGAAACCTTCAACCAGAGCTTCATACCTGGCCAAGTGGAAGCACTTTACCTGCTGGGCAGCTCACTGCAGTATTTCCCCAGTTAAGTCACCTGTTCAGGCTATCTTGAGTTACCTGCTCCATCTAAATCAGGGAGCCTTGGTCTTCTCATCAGTTAAAGTGCATTTAGTGGCCATATTGGCTTTTCATCCCCCTATACAAGGTAGAAAGATATTTTCATACAAGATGACAACCAGATTCCTCTGAGGGATCTGAACCTTGTCTTCTCTAGGCTCACTGGTCCACTTTTTGAGCCTTGGCTTCCTGCACTCTTATGCATCTATACTGGACGTTTGCATTCCTGTGGTGATAAAACCTCTGAGCCCACTTCTACAGTTTTCTACAAGAAAAAGGTCCAGTTGTGACTGCACCTGGCTCTCCTGCTGAATCTCCCAATTCATATCAACCAGGATATTTTCCTATTGGTCATCTTCTTCTTCCACACCTTGAAATTCCAGCAAAGAGCATCATCTCGATACTCTCGATGTCTGGAGAGCCCTGGCTCTCTATATCAATAGGACTAAACCCTTCTATTGATCCACAAAACTTCCGTCACAGTGGCCAAGCGGATAAAAGGATACCGGTGTCATCCCAGTGAATCTTATCATGGATTACTGCCTCTATCCAAACTCGCTATGAGCAGGAGGGAATTGTGCCTCCAGCATCTCTGATGGCCCACTCAACAAGGATCCAGGCATCATCAGCAGTCCTCCTTGCTCAGGTCCCATAGAGGACATCTGTAGAGCCAACATTTTGGTCTTCATACATACCTTCATGTCCAACTATGTCATTATGTACCAAACCCAGAACAATGCTGGCTTTGGCACAGCAGTGTTGCAAATGGCATATCTCTGAACTCCTAACTGCCTCCAGGGATATTTCTGGTGAGTTGCCTAATTGGGAATGGCCATGAGCAAGCACTTGAAGAAAGAACAGTTATAATAATATAGCAGTGATGCAAGCAAAACTCTCTTTGGAGTCCATTCGGAGTTTTTAATTGAGCAAATAGCCTAGGACCAGAACTCATATACATTGTTTCTTCATACTGCTTTGTTGACTAATGGCAGCCCTTCGTATATCTTCGTTCCCTTGATGAAGGTCCAGATCAACCCTACTTGAGGGAAAAGCCCACAGGCGCAGGCTCTGAAGGAGGATATCTCTACAAGTATTCCCTGTTTGTTCAGAATTTATTTTAGATACATCTGTGCAGCTCTCAGCACAGTGAGGACTTGCTCCTGGTTTGAGCCTCAGTGAATTACTGCAATATAAATAACAGGCCAAATATGAAAGAGCCCTCTCAAATTTAGTAGAAAATGATAAATGAAAACCATGTTTTGGATCCATCCTATACAATTCTCTATTGAATTCTAATTCTTTAGAATACTATGCAGTGGTTCAAGAAATCTAGAGAAATTATAATTCTGTATTAACTCTATTGATTCCATCCCTACTGAGTTCTATGAGGCTTTTTTCAGAGGGGATGAAAATGGTAGGATGGATAAAAGATGAAATGACAACAAATTGTTAAATTTATTTCCCCCTCTAGAGATAAAAACTGCATTTTGAACTGATGAAAATAGAGGTCTTGAAGCAGCAAACCATTAGTTGATGTTAAAATACACTTTCCTACATTGAAACTGGCAGTTTCAGAAATGGACTAGAATAGCTACCACTATTTTCATGCTTTGTGACTGAGCAGCAGTCACTGATGCTATTATGAAAAGGCTATTCTGGAGACCAAAGCCAGCTATTTAAAATATAATACTCACACCTGAGATTGACATTAAAATAAGTAGAATAAAACCTTTTGCTTCTCTACATGGTCAGGCTGTTCCAATATTAGTCAACCCCTTTGTCACAGGTTATCCTTTATTTTCCAGTGATACACTTGAAAGGTAAATGAAATCTTAGCAATTTTGGCCTAGAGGTTAACAGTGATTTTGTTTGAGATTTTTCTAAAAACCCACTAACCAACAAAAATAATTACCCTGTAATTACAGGGCGTTTACCCTCTAAAGCATAAAACACTTCAGCTTCTGTCCAGTGATGGCAGATAGTGTGTGTGTGTGGGGAATAAAAAGCAAACTTAATTGTGAGGTAGATGGCCAGTGTAAGCAGCAGTTGCATGAATGCAACTATTTCAAACAATTTATACAAGATTTTATTTTTTACTTGAAATGTACAGAAGTGGGTATAATTGTATCTATTTAAAAGTGGGTATGCATTACCCTCACTTGGGCTTTCGATTAAGTCATCAGCATTGGATGTTGAAAGCAGATAGACTAAAGTGAAACATAAAACATGCGGTCAAGTCAATTGGTAGTAGCAGATTGCCTCTTGTTTCACTTATATTGGTATAACCAGTGAGTACCTCCCCCAAAGTCAATGGTTTTACCCAAGAGTAAGCCAAGAATCAAGTCTCTGATCTAAATCAGATTCCAAACAAGACAGGGAATACTTGTAAAGATTTCCTCCTTTAGAGCATGGTTCATCATGTTTGCCAGGCTCCCCTTCAATTTCTATGTTTACACAGACATTAAATGTTGTGGGGGCCAGCCTGAGGTTGGGACTCCAGTACAATTGTCCTCCCTTTCCACCTATTCTTGTAAGTCCGGAGTGTGCTTATCTCACAGAATCCTTTGGTCCTGGACGGCAACATCTGTTGTCTACTACCGAATACCATTCTAGAGCCTGAGGGCCATCTGCAAGAAACCCATCAGTGTGTCTAAAGGAGAGGTAATCTAAACATCTTGCAGTCTTCTTTCCCTCCCTCAACCCCAAGTTCCATCAGGGTTTTGCCCCTTGCAGCATAGGCCGTAGATCTTACCTCATGCTCCAGTAATCATCCAATCGGAGACCCTGTGCTTCCACGCCACATCTTTATCCCACTGATATCCCCTTTCCCTCAATTTCTTGATGAGATGGTTCCAGTGAATCTGTGCTCTGTCCGTGGCTGCCCTCAGTTTGTGCTTTAAAGAGTGGTGGGTGTTCCTATCCTGCAGAGGTAGGGGACAATATTTAAAACACCTATTAGACTTTGTATCGCAACTTCCTCCATGGACTTTGGAGGGAGGCTAATAGTGAGACAGTGTGCAAGCGCCATTCTTCTCTGAGCCCAGCAGTGTTGCGAGTCCCAACCATTCAAAAATACATCAGGCCTCAAAAAACCCCCATGAGATTGGCTTAATAAACAGGAGATTTTAAAAGAAACGGGGGAGGAGGCATCTTGGTATTTGTGTTCTGGTGTTTGAACTTTTTAGGATGCAATGAGGTCATGTTTTTAAGCATTTCTCTGCTACTGTGGTGGCTAGAATCTTGCTTTTATTTTTAAATGAATGTAGAGAATGTCACATAATCAGTTGACTCCAGGAGGGTGGGGCTTTAAGAAAAATACCAAATATCACATAGTTCATAATAGTACTGGTCCAGGCATTTGCATAGTCAATCTCCCCTCTACATTCTTTAAGCCTCAGAGAATGTGCTACATTAGGCACAAGGATGTAGCAATACTGTTGTGAAGGCAGATAAGTCAGCATTTTCTGAAAATCAGGCCTCTTTAAGCTTTCTCCAGTTGGGAACCATACAACTGAGATGCCCAATATTTGTTAGCCACTTTTGAAAATGTTGGCCTTGATCTTTGAGTTAAAGGGCCTATATATTTTTTTTCTCTTTTATAGATAGCTAATTTCTTAATATGCCCCATTTCCTTATCTAGTTTAATTTTAGATAGGTTTCCAGGCTAAATACACTCTTTTGAAAATCTCTTTCTTGGGTCTTTCCTTTCTGGCTGGTGCGTTTGCCTGGCTCCTTTGACATTTAGAAAGACAGAGAATAGAACAAACTTGAGCTTTGCACCACTTTGCCAATCTCAGCTGGGCCTGCAAGCCAAACAATTAGCATGTTGATATTCAGTTACAAAGCTAAATTCACCTCTAGCCCTGCCTGTAGGATGTGATTTTGTTTGTTTGTTTAGATAAAAACCTCTCCCTGATATGTAAGTCAAGTATATGACATACTTTGAGGAGGCAGAGAACAGGTGGTTGTACCTACATATCCTTTGACTCTGTGTTCGGTGAAGGAAAGGCTGTTGCTGCACTCCACACCTATTACAGGCATGCATCTGAGGACCTAAAGGATTTCCAGTTGGAAATCCATGTTATTGTTTAGCACTTCTAGATGCAACAGTAACCCCTCTATTCCGTTCTTCCACCTTTCCTCTTCCTATGTTAATCTCCCCCAGCTCCTGAAAGCAGAGACCATCAGGACCACAAGTATTTAATCATCAAAAAGGAAGTTGCTTTAATGTCAGCAAAGTGCAGTTGTTTTGCAAAATTTGGACGCTAGAGGGCAGGCTGGTACTTTGCTGCATAATTTAGGAATTGCAAACTATAAATTTACAGAAATATAATTTTAAAACAAAGTGATGCATGGCTAGAACACAGATTTGTGGCTATTTGGCTTGTTTTAATAGACCAAATTAAAAAAACACAAATTTTCACTTTTGTAAAAGATTATTAACTGGAAATAATAATTTTCTTAAAAACAGGGTTCCTTTCAATAAAGGAAAGCTGTGAAACACGGTTCAGAGAGACTTAAATGGTGATGTGGCTATGTCTTACTGCTATTTATACTGAGACTTAATTGATTTGACCCATTAGGGAAGAACACTTTGAGCATTATGGAGCAAGTTTTTTAGATTTTATTTTTTGTAATGTTTGCATGTAACTTGCGTGCATGCATGCATACCATACCTGAGGATTAATTGGTTACTCACCATTCAGTGAAATAACTGACTAGAGAATTCTCATGAGTTATGGAGGTCAGCAGAAAGAAGTAACCACTAAAGCTTTGAACCTAAATCAGCATTGACTTTTGCACCAATGCGAATAATTATACAAGAGGTAAAAAGTTGTAATGCTTAACTGTTACATAGTGATTTTCATTAGTAGACATCAAGGTTCTTGATAAAGAACATCCGTCTCCGGCGTGCCCTTCCTCGAAAAAAGGTTCGGGACCTGGGCCCAGGCCCCACCCCATGCCACACCAGCCCCACGGCTTGCCCTGGATTCTTGGCCAGGTGTTGGGGCTGTACCCGGATCTTCTGAGTCCCAGTCTAGTGCTATCCAGTAGGCTAGTGTTTCTCAAAACTTTTTTGATGCCAGAGTCCAGCTTGCTGCCTTTCTAAACTGTGGCAGGGAGATCTCAGAGATTGGCGCTGGTCCACAGACTCTTAAGAGATGCTGCAGTAGGCCACATCTCCTCCATTCTGATTTAACTGTGTTTTTAACTTGTGTAAAGAACTGCATGAGATATTGAATTAGGCCCTTTTAGAAGATATTAGGTGATGAAAATAATCCACAAACGATTACGTTAGTAATTTTTTTCTTAGAACACAAAGTAGCAGATGAATTTTACATCTCACCCACACTTAGAATTTTCAGCTCCATATATTTGTCCCGGTTGTCTTTCATTCCCCCCTGAGAACAGACTTGTTAATAAAATATTATAATGGGAGTTGATCTGTCCCAGGATCATAAAAGGAACTCTGATTTATTGCTTATCTTGGGATATTAAAAAAAAACAAAAAACCAAAAAACCCCCCAAAACAGCTGGTGCATAGAGGATGTGGGGCTCATTTAGCAAAATTACTGTTACAGAAGAAGAAATCTGATTTGCTGGTGAAGACTCTGAGTGTGCCAATTGCTGGGTAACTCTGATACTTGGGAATTATTAGCCAATTGCAATGCATTCACTTTTATACAAGAATCTCAAAATGTGCTTTCAAGGGAGGTTGTTATCTTAATTGTTGCCAAGTCTCACAATTTTATTGCAAGTCATATGATTCAAAGTCTCAGCTCCTGGAATCATGTTATTAAGTGAGAATCTCAGCTTTTATTTTTAAAAAAAGTTTCAAACCTTCAGTTTCAGAGAAGAGCTCAGGCTCAAAAAGAGAAGGCAAATTAAAAGGATCAATAATTTATTGTATTTAAAATCTCTCTCTTTTTTTTTTTTTAAAGCCAATCTCATCTTCATTGGCCTGTTCCATGATATTTGAATGCTTGGGGTGTTGGCAATATAGTTATATCTATTTCCTATCTTTAATTGATTATGTCACCTAGTCACTCTTTTAAATAGTATGCCCTAAGATTGACTAATAAAAATAAAAATAAACTTGTTTATTTTAGCAGGATCTTTCTGGTAACTCTGAGAGTGACAACGCTAAACAAGCCATTATCCTTCTTCTCTCTTGTTTTTCTTTCTGTGTGCACACTTGGCTGGGGCCTCTTCAGTTTTAGTGCAATAGCTCATACAGCTAAATATTCTCATGCACGGCCTGAGGAAAAGCATGTACCATCAGCAGAATAGCGAACACTTACATGCAAACATACCTTTCAAATGTGGGTGGAAGGCAGTCTATAACAAAGCCAAAGCAAGGGATGCAAACAAATTATTCCTGCAGGAAACTTCAAATGCTGTGCAATTCTTTGCTTTGATACAAAGAACCCTTTCAACAACCACAGTTTCATTATGCTCTGTCTCTGATATAAATAATATTTAACAATAAAAGCAAGGGGGCAGCAAATCTATGTGGAGTATAGGTAATTTTGGGACTAAAAATATTCTTAAAATGAGTTACAATTGAAATGTATGTACGCAACTGAAAGAGACCAGTGTCTCTTCCCCCTCCCCCATCTCTTTCAATTACAGGCATTTTTAGAGGTTACTTGTAACAATAGTAGGTACAACATATTCAGATTTCAGTTGTGATATTTCAAACTGATAGTGTGCCTGTTAAATCCTGGATTGTTATTAATTGATTAGAGCTGCTGCACCCTTGAGAACATCTTTTTTCAAGCAGGTGACCTCTTCACAGTCAAAGTGTCAGGATGACACATTCATTTGAATAAACACTAGAAATCACAATGGCTTTTTCAGGCTTAATTGAAATTGTATTTCAGGCTCTCTTTTCGGTGCCTCTGTCTCCCTTCTTTGTGTTCCCTCCTCTGCCTCTCCAAACTGCTTTCTGTCTCCTCCTGCTATTCAGGGCTTCATATTGCTGAGTTGCGTTTTCTATGGCTGTGAGCGATCTCAGGACTACATCAGTCATTGGATAAATGCCTCATTTTTACTTTATATGGAAAAAAAAAGTTGAACTTAAAGCTTTTGATTTTTTTTTTTCTTTGAGTCCTCAATCAGCTGTTAGGTAGCATGAGTAATACAGCAAGGAACCATGTTGCCGCATTGCTTTTGAAAATTTAAAACAACTTCTTTACCCTTCCTCTTCAGCATTGGAAATAATGAAGGCAGAGACGCAGTTAAAGACCTCCAAACAGTGTCACAAGTTTCTTGACTCTCTCCCCACCTTCCTGGTAGGGCGTACATGATCAAACCAATTTTGGCACTGAGTGTTTAATGCTCCTAGTGTACGTTTGTGAACACAAAACGAAACACAGTGTTTATCACCTTGAATCTTCAGTGTAGTTCCTAGATGAGGCCGGTTTAAGAGCCACAAGAGAAGTTAGGGAGAGGGTGCTCCATCACAGTAAAGACTGAGGAAAAATTAAAGTTGAATGATACAAATCATATAATTTTTCCATACTTGAAATTCTCGAGAAATTTTTGTCAGGCTTAATATTTGTTAAGATGAATTTCTACACATTGGATATAGAACATGTACTGAGTATTTCCTAAAATGAGGATGAGTGAACATGTTTTCAAATTATCTTTTGTACTCTGGTATTGTAGGGAATCCAGGGGCCTTGCCAGTATAAGTGAGAGCAGCCTCAGGGCTCTTGTAATACGTGTCATGCTTTCTGTGGGTTCTGGTTATTAGTCAAGAAGGTCAGGGATGCAAACCCCTCTTCTCTGTTTTCTAGAAGCTAAGAGTGGAGAATGGGATGAGTCACTCAATGAGTGCCTGTTCTGTTCAATCCCTCTGAAGCACCTGGCATTGGCCACTCTCAGAACACAGGATACTGGGCTAGATGGACCATTGATGTAACCCAGTACAGCCGTCCTTATGGAAGATGACTGCTCTAGCACAATATGCAATAGCTGTACATCCACATCACCCCCTTGTTTTACCTCCAAGTCTTTGTTCCTGGACATGCCCCCTGTATTGGGAATTGAGTTTCTCCAGAGCCCGTCTTCCATCTGTAGGCTGGCCAGGTAGACAGGAGCATAGTCAGGGATGTTTCCACCCCTTTCAGGTCTTATTATACTACTAGGGTCATGTACCAGGACCTGGGTATGAGTGAGTGGCTGGAAATAAGGGAAGCATTTACATTTTTGCGGATTCCGACTCCCTTTTGATTCAGCCATGTTTACAAACTTCTTGTGTATGTCATGTGAACATCCAGATGCATGATGTGTCTGCCCATACGGATGTTGTTGGAAGTGCGTTCCAGGCCTCGTGCCAAGAATGGTTTTAATCAAGAAATGAAATTGGTTCTGTGATCTAATTAAATTTGTTTCAGACAGTAGCTGAATTCAGCTAGAAAGGTTACATCTTTCATTCTGAGATTAGAAACCATAACATGTCTCAGAGCTTCCCGTCCACCTCCAGTCTCTGTGGGAAAACCTGGAGAAGATGGTGAAAGAGATGAAAATCTCTGACAAGCTCAAGACACTCATTCTTCTCCCGGTCACATCTGATGTGTGAAATTTGGGCCTCCTCTGTGGAACAGGCTTCAGGATTCTCTCCCAGTCCTGGTCGATTCATGGGAAATCATGGTCATTTGCCTGAGGACACTATTTTAAAGACTTCATTGGACTGTGAGCTCCATGGAGCAGGATCTGTGCTGGTGAATTTGGAAAGAACCTAATGCATAGTGAACACTACCTAAATAGAAAATAGTACTTTAGGTATGATCCTGTGAAGCTTCCTGTTAGGTATAGCATGTATCACAGTGAGCAGTGCCACTAAGCAAATGGAGCCACTCTTAATGTTGATGGTGACACTTCAGGTCTGGGTGCAAACCAGAAGGCCTAGCTTCTATGGCCATGGAGCTTTTATAAATGATCACAACTGTGGAAAAGTATTAGCCTCTCAAGTGAACACAGATTGGGTTCGGGGGGAGCTTGCGGGCAAACCTCTCTTCTTCCTGACCCCACTGTCTGGTGCCCGAATAAGGTCAAATATTTGAAGTACAAATAAGACACATGTTCTGAGCAGTGTGTGATTTGTTGCCTTCTCATGCTTTCCAGGTTTGTGTGGTATTATAAGTAGGGCCCATTTCAATAAAGAAGTAGTTAGTCTCAAGTTCACTGATAGGATGGAATGATCATCATTACTATAAACCTTATGCTACTTAGTCTTTTCAATTTCAGTATGAATTATGACTCGTCCACAGCTCAGCACTGTCTTTTCCATATAGAGAAGAGCTCTAGAACAGTTAACTTTGAAACATTCTAGATCACAGTATACAAACCAGCAGAGATTCTTGTCGACTGACTGGGGTAGATTCCTCCAGAGTCTAACACTTCCAGGGGGATTGTGGGGTAAGATGATGCTATCTTCAATATTCATGTTGTCCGTTCTGAGTGAGTCTTTCGAGGTTTCTTCTAATATCTCTTTATTCTTTTTTATTAACATGGCTCCCTGCAATAGTCCACCAAGAATATTCGGGGAGAAAAAAAGAGTAAACTCTTTTTATCAGAACAATGATTAAAAAAAGGTGTGTCATGAATAATATTGGGCCCACATTTGTAGCTGTGATGGAGCACTGTAGCTTCATTGAATTCAGTGGGGCTGTGGTGATGTTTAATAGCAGAGGATATGTTTCACTGTTTTTAAAATAAGAACTGAAAATTGGGAATGTAAAGTTGACTAATAACACATTCCTTGCAGTATTTGTTGAAGTCTGAGTCTTCAGAAAGACACTCTTTGCCTGAGTTTCTGCTTATTCAAACCATCAATTTTACTTTTTAAAAAATTACAGCGTTAGACTAAACCTTAGTAAATCGAAAATTATGCTCCTTGGCTCAGACAGAAAGTGGGGATTGAGGGAGGCTCTTAAGATGACAGTTCTGTAATTAGGGGAGATGTGTCAGTAAGGATGAGGTGATGCTGAGGCTTGCGGCTGATTGCTGCTTGTCTTATCCAAGTTTTCCCATTGACTTCAAGCAGGTAGCCCCATGCTTTCAAAAAGACTTCTTGGGTGTGTAGGTAAGTAAGATTTGGCCCATACTGTGCTCCTGGACTGCGGGTTGACTTTGGAAAATCTAACATTGTCTGTACTTAGTTTGTTCAAATACTAGATGTCTTAGGAATGTCATCAGCCTGCAAACCTTCCTCTCAAACTCTGACCTCATTACTTTGACTCCTGCCTTTGTGGCTGCATTACTACAACAAGCTCTCTCTTGCCTATGTGAAAACCAGCTCCTTTGCCTGCAGGTACTGCAGAGCTCAGTAGCAAGATGCTTTCTAGGGTTTTGGAAAGAATTGTGCTTGCCCGATTTTCCACATTCAACTGTCTGTGTTTTGGGGGCATGGATTACGTTTGTAAAATTATTGGAACCGAAAGACCTTGCACAGGCTCTGCACTTGAAAGATTTTATCTTGACTTTTTATTTTGGCAGAGGGTTTGGACCTCTGAAGGTTTTCAAGCGTAGTTTCCGCAGCCCTTCGTCTGTAATGTATTCCTGTGGAGTTTTGTGCTGAGACGTGGTACTGATGGGCCAGTGAAAAGAAGCTACTAAGCTTTATTTTGTTTTCATCTGAAAAAGTTTCCTGCATATTGCTAGATTCCATTTTAGTTCATCTGATGGATTTATTCTTCACTCTTTTTAGTGGGTTTAAGTCTTGTTTTGGAGGCTCCTAGATCTATTAAAGCAGATTGAAAGAAATATATTTTGCCTGAATCAGCTCTCATTTTACCAGTGTAAAAACCTCCAGTTTTCAGGGAGTTACTCAGGATTTACACCCAGAATAAGGGAGAGCAGAATCAGCCCTTTATTTCCCAGGCATTAGTCCCTTGGAACATAAATATAATATGTGAACTAGGGTGCCTTTTGCCAAGGTAGAGGGTGGAGCAAATGTAACGGAAGGAGATAGAAGAGATTCAGGAAGGGAGGTCGGTGTTTGGGAAGCCAGGACAAATACGCTGTTTTCCACAAAACAGATTGGGATTCCCCAGAAAACCAGAGCAAGCCTGGCAACTGAACTATTGTCAACGCCCAGCATTCAAGAACCATGAATTTTAATCCAACTTCATGATTCTTGCCGTCAAGGCCTCAGGAACCATGAAGATGGATTAAAATTTATGCTTTTTTTTTTTTTTTAAATGTTGGCTTCTTTTTATTTGCCTCCTGTTTTTGAACACCTGCAGTCATAGTAACAAAGCCAGTCACCCTTAAACTGAAATAAGAGTGCCCACACAAGAGTTTGAAGTGGTTTAATTAAACTAATGCAAGGTTGTGTGTGGACAAGGCCTAAGGTTACATTTTCCTTTGCATCATGCAGCAGCTTGTATATAGAGATCTGCTTGTGTTTTACTCATAAAATAGCTGTCACAAATTAGTTCTGTTCATTCACTGAATTGCTGTAGTTATACAGCAAAAGGTATTTGTGGGTACTTTTGAGAAAATGAAAATTGTCAGATCTAATGCTGGCAAAATGAGGTCTGCCTTCACTTAGCAGTGGCATTCATGTGTAGTACGGTCTGCTGTTGAGCTCTAGCCTCTAGCACAATACAGCATACCCCGTTCTCTAGGGGTCGCATCTGTGTCATGAAAGAGCCAACACCCAGGAGCCTTTTGCAGGTTTGAAAAGGAGTCTACAAGGAGTTTGTTTTCTTGTTAACACATGCATTGTTAAATAAACTTGTAAAGCCACAAGTTCAAGATGTCCTAGAAGCAAGGCTATTTCTCAAGCATCTGAGGCCTAGCATAAATCCATTTCTCTTAGGGGAGAGTCTGATGAGAGGGAATCTCCAGGTTATAGTTATAGTCAGGAACAGAGGACAGAAAAGGATGGTGTGGGGGCCGGATCCGATGATAAACAGCCGCATGACAAAGAATCTGGCACATTAAAAAAGGGCAGACAAATAAACAAAGAATCTGGCACATTAAAAAAGGGCAGACAAATAAACAGGGACAAGTTTTTGAAGTGCTTATACACAAATGCTAGAAGTCTACATAATAAAATGGGTGAACTAGAGTGCCTAGTGGTAAAGGAGAATATTGATATAATAGGCATCACAGAAACCTGGTGGACAGAGAGCAATCAGTGGGACACAATCATTCCAGGGTACAAAATATATCGGAAGGACAGAACAGGTCGTACGGGGGGAGGAGTGGCACTATACGTGAAAGAAAATGTAGATTCAAATGAAGTAAAAATCTTAAGCGAATCCACTTGTTCCATAGAATCGCTATGGATAGAAATCTCATGCTTCAATGACAATATAACATTAGGGATCTACTATCGGCCGCCTGACCAGGATAGTAAGAGTGATGATGAAATGCTAAGGGAAATTAGGGAGGTTATCAAATTTAAAAACCCAATAATAGTGGGGGATTTCAATTATCCCCATATTGACTGGGAACATTTCACTTCAGGACATAATGCAGAGATAAAATTTCTCGATACTTTGAATGACAGCTTCATGGAGCAGCTGGTATGGGAACCCACAAGGGGAGAGGCAACTCTAGATTTAATCCTGAGTGGAGCGCAGGAGCTAGTCCGAGAGGTAACTGTAGCAGGACCGCTTGGAACTAGTGACCATAATACAATAGCATTCAACATCCCTGTGGGGGGAAGAACACCTCAACAGCCCAACACTGTGGCGTTTAATTTCAAAAGGGGGAACTATAGAAAAATGAGGGGGATAGTTAAACAAAAGCTAAAAGGTATAGTGACTAAAGTGAAATCCCTGAAAACTGCATGGGCGCTTTTTAAAGACACCATAATAGAGGCCCAACTTCAGTGTATACCCCAAATTAAGAAACCCTGTAAAAAAACTAAAAAAGAGCCACCATGGCTCACCAACCATGTAAAAGAAGCACTGAGAGGTAAAAAGACTTCCTTTAAAAAGTGGAAGTCAAATCCTAGTGAGGCAAATAGAAAGGTGCACAAACAGTGCCAGCTTAAGTGCAAGAGTGTAATAAGAAAAGCCAAAGAGGAGTTTGAAGAACGGCTAGCCAAAAACTCCAAAGGTAATAACAAATTGTTTTTTAAGTATATCAGAAGCAGGAAGCCTGCCAAACAACCAGTCGGGCCCCTTGATGATGATGATAATACAAAAGGAGCGCTTAAAGATGATGGAGTCATTGCGGAGAAACTAAATGGATTCTTTGCTTCGGTTTTTACGGCTGAAGATGTTAGTGAGATTCCCAAACCTGAGCCGGCTTTTGTAGGTGACAGATCTGAGGAACTGTCACAGATTGAAGTGTCACTAGAGGAAGTTTTGGAATTAATTGATAAACTCAACATTAACAAGTCACCGGGACCAGATGGCATTCACCCAAGAGTTCTGAAAGAACTCAAATGTGAAGTCGCGGAACTATTAACTAAGATTTGTAACCTGTCCCTTAAAATGGCTTCGGTACCCAAAGACTGGAAGTCGGCTAATGTAACGCCAATATTTAAAAAGGGCCCTAGAGGGGATCCCAGCAATTACAGACCGGTAAGTCTAACGTCGGTACCGGGCAAATTAGTTGAAACAATAGTTAAGAATAAAATTGTCAGTCACATAGAAAAACATAAACTGTTGAGCAATAGCCAACATGGTTTCTGTAAGGGGAAATCGTGTCTTACTAATCTATTAGAGTTCTTTGAAGGGGTTAACAAACATGTGGACAGGGGGGATCCAGTGGACATTGTGTACTTAGATTTCCAGAAAGCATTTGACAAGGTCCCTCACCAAAGGCTGTTACGTAAGTTAAGTTGTCATGGGATAAAAGGGAAGGTCCTTTCATGGATTGAGAACTGGTTAAAAGACAGGGAACAAAGGGTAGGAATAAATGGTAAATTCTCAGATTGGAAAAGGGTAGCTAGTGGTGTTCCCCAAGGGTCGGTCCTAGGACCAGTCCTATTCAATTTATTCATAAATGATCTGGAGAAAGGGGTAAACAGTGAGGTGGCGAAGTTTGCAGATGATACTAAACTACTCAAGATAGTCAAGACCAAAGCAGATTGTGAAGAACTTCAAAAAGATCTCACAAAACTAAGCGATTGGGCAACCAAATGGCAAATGAAATTTAATGTGGATAAGTGTAAAGTAATGCACATTGGAAAAAATAACCCCAACTATACCTATAATATGATGGGGGCTAATTTGGCTACAACGAATCAAGAAAAAGATCTTGGAGTCATTGTGGATAATTCTCTGAAGATGTCCATACAGTGTGCGGAGGCGGTCAAAAAAGCAAACAGGATGTTAGGAATCATTAAAAAGGGGATAGAAAATAAGACTGCAAATGTATTATTGCCCTTATATAAATCCATGGTACGCCCACATCTCGAATACTGTGTACAGATGTGGTCTCCTCATCTCAAAAAAGATATTCTAGCACTAGAAAAGGTTCAGAAAAGGGCAGCTAAAATGATTAGGGGTTTGGAGAGTGTCTCGTATGAGGAATGATTAAAAAGGCTAGGCCTCTTCAGCTTGGAAAAGAGGAGACTGAGGGGGGACATGATAGAAGTATATAAAATTATGACTGATGTGGAAAAAGTGGACAAGGAAAAGTTGTTTACTTACTCCCAAAATACAAGAACCAGGGGTCACCAAATGAAACTGATAGGTAGCAGGTTCAAAACAAATAAAAGGAAGTTCTTCCTCACACAACGCACAGTCAACTTGTGGAACTCCTTTCCTGAGGAGGTTGTGAAGGCTGGGACTATAACAATATTTAAAAGGGAACTGGATAAGTTCATGGTGGCTAAGTCCATAAATGGCTATTAGCCAGAAAGGGGTTAAGAATAGTGTCCCTAGCCTCTGTTTATCAGAGGATGGAGACGGATGGCAGGAGAGTGATCACTTGATCATTGCCTGTTAGGTTCACTCCCTCTGGGGCACCTGGCACTGGCCACTGTCGGTAGACAGATACTGGGCTGGATGGACCTCTGGTCTGACCCAGTACGGCCTTTCTTATATTCTTATGAAGCCTAGCATAAATCCATTTTCTTGCAGAAAATAAGTCTAAACTCTTAGAAACATCTTGTTTGTTTTTAAAATGATTTCAATAAAGTAATAACTGCTTGTTATTACATTGTGCTTTGGTTTGGTCCCATGCAAAGAAGCAAGAACTACATTAAAAGTCTCTCCTAGACCAATGGTTTTCAAACTTTTTTCCTTGGGACAGTTGAAAAAACTCATTTATGCCCATGACCCAACAATTACATCTTTCAGCAATGCATTCTGGTCTTTTGGTGGTGGCAGCAGGGGATGCCACAAACCAGTACCTGAGGGCCTGCAACCCAGTCAGTACTGGGTCCCGATCTGTGGTTTGAAAACCACTGTCTTGGACAACCACTCGAGACTAGTAAAAGTTGGTTATTTCCTTTCCCAAATACATTTTATTGGTATGACTGGGTGTGCAGAAGGCTCATCATTAAACTGTGATATGTACAAAACATAAAATAGGGCATACCTGAATAGATTTTGTCCTCTGCGACATTAAAGATAATAAACTCTTATGCCAACGATATTTGTATTTTTATATCCCATCTCTGTCTTACCCATCCCCACTGCCCTTCATTCTGTTCCTTTTGGAGGACAAAAAGCAACCCTTCCCACCAAAAACCTTGGCTCTTCCATTAAGACGTCTCTGGCCTTGTTGAGGACCTCCTAGGATTGAGGGATGGTTTCTAAACTTAGCACATTCATCTAGCACATTGACAAGAGGTCTCCAGGCATCATAAAATAGATCTGTAAGTTTGCATTTCCATTCTTGCTAGGCTTCTTTCTCCAGGAGCATTTGATTTCCATAGTCATAGTGCAGGTAGAAGTCCTTTATCTAATTGTAATGTAAGACCTCTGTTCTGTGCTTCAGAAAAGGGACTCTTTCAAACAGTTCCAGATTAACTAGGGAAGCCCTTTAAAGGCACAGATATCCCACAGATATCTTGATGTCTCTTGACATTATGCCTTAGTGTGGCTCTAGGGTAGATCAAGCAGCAGTCGAAGTGTGCAATCTGCATACCACTTTTCATACATGCTGATTCAGATTCCTTTCTAAATGCTAGGCTAATATAACCCTAGGTATGACTTTGTACTGAGTTTCTCTGATAGCAGCCACAATAGGAGATCTTAGATTCCTTTTTTACTTCATTCTAACAGTGATCACTCATTGCTCATCAAGACATACCCTTTTTTCCTGGCCTGAGCCTTATTCACTTTCATATATAATTTGTATGTGGGAGATATTCCTACTCCGCAAAGGGGATGACCGTTTAAAGAAGAAGAACGTAGGTTACTTAACAGAGATATCTTTCTAGTAAAGAAGGAGGGGAATTGTATTTAAAACATTTGGGAATACTGTGGAACAATTTCTAAGACATATGGTTCTTAATAAAGGTGGTCCCTAGTACAGGTTTCACTGTGATTTCAGAGCTACCTTTTTCCAGATAGGAGGGCTTAGAAATTCTGCATGTTATGCTAAAACAATAAGTAGATGAGAACGTTACCATGTGTGCTCTTATAGCCAGGGTCTGGGTCGTCCTACGTATGGGAAAGTTTACAGCACATGTGGTGTGCTCTTTCTGACTAATGAATAATTACACCCTAGGTGAGAAAAGGATGAATTAAAGAGATTGTGAACTTATGCTGTCAGCTGCACCCCTGACAGATTTTTTTCCCAATCTCTTAGCTTTACAGGAAACAACTATGATTATTACAATTGAAAGAGGTTAGTCTCTAGTTCTTGGTTGTTTGCTTTATGTACATTTGACAGCACTCTGTGAATAATCATGTACACTGCTTCCTTTGTATAGTCAGTCTCCTGCTTGTGTGAAAGTCATACAGGCAGTGAAAGGGGAGCAAAAAATCATTTTTTAAAAAAAGAAACTGATTGTATAACCACAAATATTGGAAGTGGGACTCGGAGCACATGTATAATCTCCAGGCTACTGTTAACTCTGAGAGGTCCAGTTGGGAGTGCCCCTTCAAAAAGCACTTGGATTTTATAGAGACTCCTGGCTTCTGTGGAAATGGGGACCATATAAGTATATAGGAATGTAGATAGAAAAGGGAACCTGAGTAGATGATTAAATATCCCAAATGCTGAGGGGAGGTTAATCTTTTACTTGGATGTGCTTCAATGCACCTCTGTGCTGATGTCATCATTTGACTTAGTCTGATGTTCAGGCTTGCCTGATGCAGTATCTTTCCGCAGGTGCATGCTGCCAGAATGTATTGGGAACAGTCAGCAGCAGTTAGTGATGTTAATATAAGACAATATTCTGAGGTGTTGTAAAAACACTTTTCCAAGCAGCTGAGTGAGGAGCTGTCAAATGCCACTCATTCTCTATGATGTTACTTGTTGGAGTGTGATTTGACTTAGGTTTTTGTCATCGTTATTTGAGTTGAGAGAATTTCACTCTCATGATTGGATAACCTATCATGTACCCTTGACTGTTATTATTATTATTATTTATTTATCATCCTCATCATCTGAGTGCCATGGGTGCTTTTTGTGATGATCCATGTCCAACTCAGCTACTCAGGACGTGGACATAGGAAATGCAAAGTGGAAGGTCATTTAATGACCAATGGAAATGGGAAAAGGAGCCGATCCCTTTTTTTGCTCCTTCATGATGTAAAAAGAAATAGATGTTCCCATCCAGTTTTAGAAATGTCATTTCTTGTTGTACCTGGTTTTTGTTGGAGAATTGTAGTAGGAGTTTTCTCTGCTCTCAATTTATGTGGCAAAGGTGTTGGATCTTTCATAAAGAATTATTTCATAAAGAATTATCCTGAGTGGGTGTTAGGAGTTAAGAGTTGAATTGGTGATAATGTAAACAAAAATCAAAGTTTTAAATAGTCTGACTAAAATCCCTTCCCCTTTTCACTTGCTTAGGTTTCAGTCTCTTGTGATGTCATAATCCTACTAGTTCTCCAGTCTGCCCAGACTCTTCACCCAGAAGCAGGTAAGATAAGTTGTAATGGGCCAGTGTCCTCAGCTGCTATCAGTATAACTCCACGGTAGTCAATGGAACTCTCCCAGTTTGCCTCAGTAGAGAATCTTTCATTATTCAAACCAAAAACTATGTCCAGAGACCTTCCTTATTCATAATTAGGAAATAAAAATAACAGAAACCTAAATATTGAAGGTCAAAGGTAATTAATGTGAATGGGTTACAGTCCTCTTTCCTGGTATGTGATGCAAGTATGTTCATTAGACACACTGAAATTCATTGTGTTCTTCCTTCATTTTTTCATTCTGTTTTTTCCATCAGCTTTACCAGTGACATATTTACTTGGGGTTTCTGCAATGCTAGCCTCATTTGTTTTGTTTTTTTCTTTTTGTTTGGGGATAAAAATACACAAGTATGGTATGTGGGTTTTGTTGGTTGGTTTATTTTTGGTTTGGTGTCTTGGTTTTGAATGATGAGCTTTTTTCCAACGTGTGCATTATTTTGATTTTAGTAACCGGCATGGACAGCAGAATTTGTGAATAAAAGATGACATTAGGAGCTATGCCCATTTTTTGGTGATCCAATTTTTACCTACTTGGGGAAAAGTTTACAATGATGAAGATTGACTTGGCACTCTCAGTTGGCAGCAAAATGTTTGACTTGCGTATTTTAGATTTTGAGTAAGGCAGACTGAGATACTTAATGCTAGCACCTAATGGAGTTCCATCTAGAACCAACTCTCATAGCCCTCTAGCTGGTGTAACTCAGCTTTTAAATTGGGGAAGAGTCTTTTAATCTGGGACAAGTGGAAAAACGGAAGGACCATAGGGCGCAGAGTTGTTTGATAGCTGTTCTTTCAGCTCTTCACTGATCCCAAAAATGGTTAATAATTTTAACACTAGAAGAAATGTTGGAAATGCTTGCAATGACATGCCTAAAGAACAAATCCATAATGATGGAGGCTGCCTTACTTTAGGATTCCTCATCATAGCTGAGGAAAAAATAAATCTTTAAATTCATCGCATAAAGATTCCCGACGGAGAAAAATGGAGCCAAACAAGTAGTTTCGGGTCCACTTATTTAATACTGCCTCTCTCCTTGTATCATACTGCTGCGGCTGCAGTCAGCAAAGGGGATTGTGTCAGAGTCCCCTGATTTAATAGAAAAGGGGTCAGTGGTAGAACACGTACTCTAAACTAAATAGCCCTGATGGCAGATCAGGCTTCTGCTTTGGTTCAGGGCACTATGGCTATATCTACACTTGCTAAAATTAGTTTGAATTAGTTAGTTCGAACTAATTAATTTGAACTAATTTTAATTAGTTTGAATTAGCTTAATTCGAACCAGATAAAGTTAGTTCGAACTAAGCAAATGCCATTCATGGCACTTGCTTAGTTCGAAGTAGCGATCCCCATTCATTTCAATGGCCGGTTAGTTCGAACTAAGAAACTAGTTCGAATTAACATGGCCACGTTGGCTAATTCGAACTAGTTAGTTTGAATTAACCCTTTAGTTCGAATACCCTATTCAAACTTCTTAGTTCGAATTAAGGAAGCCCTTAATTCGAACTAACTAAAGCCTAGTGTAGCCATGGTTTTAGTTAGTTCGAATTACGCCTCCTTAATTCGAACTAACTTGCCAGTGTAGACATATGGGATTGTTGATAGCTCAAGCATTCTGTTAGGCCTCTCTCTTTCCCTTGAAGATGGATCATGTTGGAATGTGTTTACTTATGTGAGATTGGAGTTTGGGTGAAGGAAAGACCTACTGTTTGGGCTGTATTAGGGGTAGAGAGTTATTTTGAAATTTTTCTAGGGTTTGTTGGCTACTCCTTTTTATTAAGTTATATTCTTGTTTTGATAACATCAAAGGCACTGAGAGTAAAAAATTGGAGAAGAGGGGGAATTGTGTTGTATCTTTTAAAACAGAAATGAATAAAATAAACATAATCTAACTACACGATGTTGGCCCCTTCAAGGCTGTTCAGAGTAGACGTCTCTGGATAATTATTTGAAATATTTAGACCTAAAAGGAACATTCAGGGACTTGTGTGTAGGAAAATTCATTTGTTCTGAGATTTTCCTAAGGGATTCGATCCTGTGTTGTGATCAAGCTTCAGAGCTTAGCCTAAATTCTTCATGCTCTCAGAGAAGAGGGAATTCTTGATTTAGTCAGTGGTAAGCAGGTCCTGGTCCAAGTGGTGAATATAGCTAAGCTGCTTGATAATAGTGGCCACAATGTAATTAAATAACATTCTTGTAGCTGAGACAATATCAAAGAAATCCATCACAGGATTATGCCGTTTCAGAAAGGGGAACTACACAGAAATGAGGCGGCTAATTAAAGACAACAGTCACAAGAGTGAAATGACTACAAGATGCAGGGAATTTTAAAAAATACACACACCATAAAAGCAGCTCAAATTACATGGAAACCCCAAATAATAATAACAAGAACCCCCCCCCCAAAAAAAAACCCCCCCCCCCTATTTTTAGAATTGCAACATGGCTAAACATGAGAGTAAAAGAGGCAATTAGAGAAAAAGGTATCTTTTAAAAATTGGAAGTCAAATCATATTCAGGAAAATAGAAAGGTACATAAATTGTGACAAGTGTAATGGTATAATCGGGCAGACCAAAAGAGAAGAAGAAGAATTGAAGAACAACTAGCAAAAAAGACAGACGCAAACAGGAAGTTTTTTTAAATATGTCAGAAGCAGGTAGTCTGTGAAATAATCAGTGGAGCCATCATATAATCAAGGTGCTAAAGGAGCAGTCAAGGAAGACAAAGCCATCATAGAGAAGCTAAGTTAAATTAATTCCTTGCATCAATCATCACTTCAGAAGATATGTGGGAGATTCCCACACCTGAGCCATTCTTTGTAGGTGACAAATCTGAGGAACTGTCCCAAACTGAAGTGTTGATAGAGAAGGTTTTAGAAGAAATTAATAAATTAAACCATAAAAAGTCACCAGGACGAGATGAATTCTGAGGGAGTGCAGCCGCCAGATTAGCCAAACAAGTCAGCAGGGTTTGATTAAAACAAACAAAAAAAAACAAACAGCCTGCACACCAACCACACACAGCTAGAAGAACCACAAAGCATATGTTTTATCACACTGTCAGTCTGTTTACCCATCCAAAGAACTCTGTCTTTCTTATAACAGAACCAGCTTCCTTCAGCTGACCTTTCCTTTCCAGCCCTGCAGCTCTGACTCGTTGGCTAACATGTAGCCAGAGTTTTTATAGAAGGCTACCTTATCCAGAATTCTTTGCAAAGAAGTGAAGACCCTCCCCTGTTTCTCTGAGTGATTGTCTAGCAAACTGTCAGTCAGCACCGTGTCTTATAAAGGCTTCACCCATCACACACTATTAATATTTTTTCAGTGACCATGATTCTGCCACAGCAAGGTAGCTAACAACTTTTTAATCAGAAAGATAATAGAAGATATTTGAAGTATCTTCTCTTTTTACAAATGGAAAAAATAAATCATTAAGAGATTAAAGTCTTGGTTGTCTAACATTCACTTGCTTTCCTCTTCAAGTTAGGTACCCAGGTTTAGAGATTGCACTGGGAATTTGGACCCACATGCTTTATACAAGGTCACGCAGTGAGTTGGAAGTTGAGCTCCGAATTGAACTTAGGGCAGGTCTACACTCCCTGCCCTTTATGGCGGCAGTCAAACATAGATAGGCAAGTTACCTAAAATAACTTGCGTATCTGTGTTCAGCTTCTCTGCTCCCTGCAGACATACTGATCTGGTTCGAAGGAAGAGACCTCCCTTTGAACCAGCGTTACCCGATTGTCGGGGTGGTGTTCCAGGATCATCTTCCTGATCAGCGGAGCGGGTCTTCACAGACCCAATCAGTCATTCGGGAAGATCAAACTGATGGCGGTAAATTTTTCACTGTCAGTGAAGACACGCCCTTGGTGTTCTAGCATCCATCAGCATGCTAATCCTTCTGGCCTACTCTGTTTGATGCTGGGCCCAGATAGGATACAATCAGGTTGTTACTTACTCTTTGGGACTTTGGTATATGTTCACCCAACACCTTAACTAATCTACTGGCCTTAGCTATTGGGCAGTATTCCATATCATAAAATTAGCACGCACGATGAGAAACTATTCACTTATGCTGATGAAAGATCTGGAATCCATGAATTGTAGAGTTTGCTTTTTTAATCTTTTTTTAAAAATGGTTTCTCTAGATAAGATCTCTTAAGGGTTTGATCCTGCAAGATACTGCACACACTGTCTTCCAGCCAATTAGCAAAGTGCTTAAGTATATGCTTTACTTTATTTTAAGAATGTGCTTATTATTTTAATTCCAAAGGGGTAGCCATGTTAGTCCATTGCAGGAAAAATCTATTGCACTTTTAAAGACTAACAGATTTATTTATCGCATGAGCTTTCGTGGGAGAAAATCCCACTTCGTCAGATGCTTTGAAGCTTTCAAAGCATCTGACGAAGTGGG
>ML685767.1:12657081-12681187 GCA_007922175.1 Pelusios castaneus
TCAGATGCTTTGAAGCTTTCAAAGCATCTGACGAAGTGGGATTTTCTCCCACAAAAGCTCATACGATAAATAAATCTATTAGTCTTTAAAATGTGCCACAGGACTCTGTTGTTTGTCTTATTATTTTAGGTTCTAATCCTGCAATGAGAAGTAAGATCTTTTTGTTGAAAAGTGAAGAGTTTAAAAGTGAAGTGTTTAAAAAACAAACACTAGGTGGCGCCTAAAAGTTGTATAATGAGACATTGAGCACAGTCTTCTGGAGTCTTAATAGATCCAGAGCGAGCTTGTGCAGCCTACTGTGGCTAAAAGAGGAAGAATCCTTTTGCAAATACCTCTGTCTCTCTCAGCCCCCCCCCCCCCCCCCCCCCCACACAGTAGAAGTTACAAACTCTTCAATTTCAGTTAATTTTTGTCTGATTTTGTGCTCTAAAAGTCGATTTAAAAATATTGCCTTCAGTAAGGGGAAAAGAGTGAGAGTGAATTTGCTTGCTCATTGCATGTGTTTTATCTCCAGATTTTTGCACAAGTTCTTTTTCAATATGATTTTTTAAAAATCATGAAAATAATTCTAAAGAACAAATATATCCTAAACTGAACAACTGTCTATTTTAACAAAATGCCCTTTTGTTGCATTAAACATTAAGACTTGCAAGTGTAATGCTAGCAAATTGGTATAATACTATCGATCCACAGTCCGCTAGGGGAGAGATGAGAAGGGAGTTGAACTCATTGAACACCGAAGTTCTGTAATTAGAGTATTGTAGCAATCTCATTTAAACAAACCAAGACAGGGACAGTTTGATTTTGCAGAATATATTGTGCTATTATGTTTGATAATAGCTAGGAATACATTTAAGTTCATGTCAGGATATTTCTTTCAATAAACATTAAGCATATCTGTCCCGTTTAAATTAATCCAGGATGTTTTCATTGGCTCTTTCTTTAAGATGCAAGAATGCTACAGTATTATAATTTGTGGACTAATACCCATAATAACAATAGATGAGAAAATCAGGTTAAATACTCTGTATAGACATTCATTTATCTTCCTTCTTCTGTCAAAGAAGCCGTGGGTGGCAGTTGTTCTGATGGCTTATTAACGCTGCTGTCTTAATCTGCTGTACATTAGCTGAAGCTATAACAAATAGTAGGGTTGTGCAAGAATATTTTACAACTGATTAAAAATGTATTAGGGCCCTAATTCTTTTATTTGCTCCTATAGCTATATAGGTTCCTTTGATACTGGTAGTAAGTATGAGTGAATTTTATTATGAAAGTGTCATTGTGTGTATTTAGACCTGTAGAGGGAAATGTGGTGCCCCAATACATTGTGTGCTGGGACCCTGCTTTTCCGTCACTTTTCACCCCCATTTCACCACAGTTACCGATGTTTTAAGGTCCCTGAGCTTGCAGTCTCTACAGTAGTCCTTGCTCTTTTTCTCTCTGTCTTGTCAGCCCTGTGTGTACGCTATCCCTCAGAACAGATCACAGCAGTGGAAACAACAGTAATGCAGAATCATAGAAATGTAGGGCTGAAAGGGACCTCAAGAGGTTATCTAGTCCAGCTCCCCTCACTGAAGCAGGGGTAAGTATAGCTAGATTATCCCTGAGAGGTGTTTCTCTAACCTGTTTTTAAAAACCTTCAAGAATGGGGATTCCACAACCTCCTTTGGAAGCCTTCTCCTGGACTTAACTACCCTTACAGCTAGCAAATTTTTTCCTAATATCTGTTTTAAATGTCTCTTGTTGCAGATTAAACCTTTGTCTTATCTGCAGTGGAGATGGAGAACGTTTGATCACTATTCTCCTCTTAACTGTCCATAATATTTGAAGACTGTTATCAGGTCCCCCCTCAGTCATCTTCTCTCAAGATTCGTTAGCACCATTTTATTGATCTTTCCTTGTAGATCAGGATTTCAAGAGCTAGGTTTTCTATTATTTTTGTTGCTTTTCTCTGGACTCTTGCTAATTTATCCACATCTCTCTTAAAATGTCACACCCAAACCTGATCACAGAGCTGTAGCTGAGGCCTGAGCAGAGCTAACAGTTACCTCCTGTGTCTTACACACAACATTCCAGGTTATTCCTCCCACGCTGACATTAACCTTTCTCGCATCTGCATCACATTGTTGACTATAACCTCAAAATGCTTTTTCCCTGCTGCTACCAAGTATCCAGTTCTTCTCCATTTTGTAGTTGTGTATTAGTGTATTGTAGTATATTGCACTTGTTTTGACTGAATTTCAGCTTGTTGATTTCAGACCAGTTTTCTATTTTATCAGTGTCATTTTAAACTCTAATCCAGTCATACACAGTGCTCAGAACCGCTCTGAGCTTGGTGACATCCTAAAATGTTATAAGCATATCCTCCTTCCATTATCCATGTAATTAATAAAAACAGTGAATAGTACTGGAGGCATGACAGACTGTTGTGGTCCCCTCTGTATGCCCTTCCAGCTACTGTGAATCATTGATAACTACTCATTGAGTATGGTCTTTCAACCAGCCATGCACCCACCTGTAGTAATTTCATCTCACCTACAGTTCTGGGTGCTCCCTTTTGGCCTTCAGCATTTCCTCAGGTATACTGTCTTGTGTTGCAGAAGACATTACTGTTTATCAACAAGAGTAAAAAGGAGAAGCAAACAATTTTTCCATTCAGCCTTCCCTACTTTTCTCTAGCTGTTGCTCTCAGCCCAGTGCAGCATGAAGATGGTCTCAGGTGTACTCCTTTACAGTGTGCAGAAGGAATTTTGCTGTGAGTGCCATGACCAGACAGCAAAGCATTTTGATGAGTCATTTTGGTTAGAATTAGTCACTGAGATTGGTGACATTCAAATACATTTTTGCCTTTTTCTTTGAAAATTCAAAACAAAATGCAAAACTATACTTTAAAAAAAAAAAAGGTTTAGTTATGAATCTTCACACTTGTCCTCGAACGAAGAGAATTATTGCACAGCACTGTAGTCATTCTGCGATTGCATACATGACAATTTGGTGATGAGAATACTCATCATGGCTGGATATGTTGACATTTAATAAATATGTGGGAATCTAGAACCTGCAACTATTTTATATAAGGAAAACGGTGCAAGAGCTTAAGCTGGTCTTAACAGCATAATTCTGTAGGCTTCTATGCTAATTTATACAAGCCAAAGATCTGACCCTATATCTGAATTATATATCAGAGTTACCATCTCTCACAATTTTATCGAGTCTCGTAATATTGGATGTTTTACTTAAAGGTCTAGGTTCTGGGGGTATGTGTATGTGTGGGAATCTCAGCTTCAGAAAAAAAAGTTTCTAATGTTTATGACTGCAAGAAAAACTGAATATACTCTAGCAGTTCAGATATCAGAAGCGCCCCTCCCCCCCAACCCTAACCAACCCCAAAACAAAACCCAACAAGTTTCTTTCAATCTTTGTTCTGTATGGGTGCAGGAGTCACCAAGATGCAGGATCAGGGCTGTTGGTGAATTTTATAAACTTGGAAGTAAAGAAAACAAAGTAATGTCATTTGAATTCAGGAGGAGTTCAATACTTAATCTTAACAAGAGATTTTCCATTCCAAACGAACTAGTTGATTCCTTTCTAAATTGGTGGCTGGACTTTGTCACCATTTGATTTAGCATGAACTTTATCGTAAATCTGAGCCAAAAAAATGACAGAGCCTGTTGTCAGATGCAGCAAATATATTTTAAAAGCGACTACATGCTGCATAGTAATTTCACTGTAAAATACTGTTACAGTTGATATTTGAACAGAGATCTTTAGCTGTTGCAATAAAACCAATTCCTGCTAGAAGATATGAGGCTAATTATTTTCATATGGTTTTCTAAAGAACAGCTAGTAAAATTTTATCATCCATTTCTTTTAGAGAAATAAGTCATAGAACACTTTTGTATACATTTTGCTAGTTTTGGATTCACAAGCTGATCCATATAATGTTCATCATTTTTGTCCACTGGTGTGAAGAAATGGTTTGTGTGCATGAGAGTTTTAAGAAATCTGCAAGTTGGTTGACTTCACAGCTTGCAATTGGCTAACATTAAAACTTGGAGAAAAATTCTAAACTGAGAAAGAATAAGCAAGAGATTGAGGCTTTTGGTATTATTTAAGATTTTCTAGGAATCTCAGAACTGTTGCATCCCATTTATATATTTTTAAAAATAAGTAGTTTGATGTCATTGGATAATAGCTTCAAATTTTAAACTCTGAAATGCATTTTAAACAATTTGAGGAATTCATTCAGCATTTCATTTTCTTATAATGTCAACTTGTCATATTTACAAAACAGAAATTTTTAGGTAGAGTGTCTCTGAACTAGTTAAATATATATTTTGTTTTGATAAAAGGCAAGCATCTGTTAACACTCTTGTGCTTGTATGCACAGTTTGGTTTTTTGTGTTTGTTTTTTTGCAAAACTACCATTAATGCCATTATTCCTGCTACCACATGTATTACTGTATTAAATTTTCAGTAGGAAAGTGCTTTGCATGGTCAAAGCCATTTAACTGTTCCTGCTCCATGGCTGATGTGTTTGAAGGCCAGTTGATTGAGATTAAAAGCAGTTTTATGTCTAAATCAGTTTTGAAAATTTCAGCTGCCTGGTGCAGGTAAAATGTGGAGAGGAAGTTAGAGTTGGTTGTATCAATACTTGTTTTATAGCACTGCAGATCAGACAGCACAGTGCAAACATAGAGTTAAGACTCACTTTTTCCCCATGTGACTAATATTCTACCCATTTTACAGATGCCTCAGTTTTGCTTTAGAAGATGAAATGTTGACCCCATTGAAATAAATAGTGGTTTTTCCATTGATTGACTGGGAGCAGTTTAACCAAATATTACAACACCTTTCTGCTGACACGGATTAACTAAATGCATTGGGCCAAATTAATTTCTGGTGTAAGTCCATTGAAGTCAGTGAAATTATTTCAGGGAGGGTTTGGCCCATTTTTCTGAAACTAAGAACTCCTTTCATGCTTTCATGAAAACTTCCTTTATTTTATTTTATTTTAATATAATGATCCCAAAATTTTTTCCCATAGATAGTCTTTTTAGAAAAGAGATAATTGGGCTAGGGATAATTGGTGTCAGGAACCACAAAATTCATCATCAGCTTTTTTTTACATTCACTTTCTCTTTCAGTGGCTGATCTAGTCAAAGTGCTTTTCAGAGTGCCCCAGTGTCTTTCCAGATCAATGGAAATACTCTCACTCATTTTGATGGGCTTTGGATTAATCCCTTAAACTTCAGCTGTCTGAAGCAGGGGTACAAGAAAGATTATCTGAGCACAGAGTGTCCTCTGCTTAGAACAGGAACATTTTAAATCATAACATTGTAATATGTTCTTGTTCCATCTTGTGTATTCATTGTCTCCACGTAGCTGCTCTTTTAAAGGTATCCTTTTTTAGAAAGATTCAGCACAGACAAGGCCTTCACCATCCTAATTACTGAGAGCTCTTAAGAACTTGTGCCATGGTAGTTACCGAAGGACAAACTAAATCAAATCAACAAAAAACACAAGTGACCAGTGCTAGCATGTTTATTCCTCTCATTAAAGCATCTTGAAATGGAAATATCGGAGTGTGCCATTTTCTAACACGAGCGGCGGATTTGTAAATAGGTAGTTTCCTTGTGTGAGAAATTTCACATGTGGCTCTAATAACAGGTTTCTTTTCATGCATGTGAGACTCTTTAGGTATACCAAGAGCTTCAGAGTTAGGATTGCATTGAATGTTAGCTTTCCAAGGAAAGTAAATACCTTATTGTTGATAGCCATAAGCTGGTTATTACTGCCCTCATCACAGAAGTATCCTGTTACCTTCCAAGAGTGCTTAAAGCAACATGACTAAAATTTACCACGTGTAGTTCATTCTCTTCCTCATCTTTTCCCCAGAGGGAGAACTGTGTGTGCAGTGGAGTGTTTGGGTAGTGGTGAGGGATTGTTTTTAAATGAACATGCTGCTATGTATTTGTATTAGAGAATGCACCTGCATGCCTTGTTTGATGGGTGAGATTTATGATGGTTGCTATTACTTACGGGTTCCACAGACTTGAGCTGGCTTCTGTGAAAGTTCTATCTCCTGCAACAATGAACTTGACTCATATGAAACCGAGTTCCACTGTACCTGAGCAGTGACATGCTGACCACAGTTTTCATTCTAGAGCTTTCGGTGGAGGCTTAGATCATGGAGCACCTTAAACATAAAGAATCGAGACCTTGAACTCATCTCTAGTCTATGGGAAGCCAATGCAAAGAGTAGAGTCCAAGTCTGATGTGTAACAGGCATGGAAAGTTGGGGGTGCGGAGGATATACATGTTTTCATTTTACTAAGACACACATTGCTGTGACAGTTTTGGAGGAAATGAAATGAATAATTCCTAATGTTTCCAAGTGGGAAAAGAATTTGTGAAAGGAAAGCGTTAATGATGAGCAGAGGAAAGGGTTGCGACTGGAAATAAGTGTCTCTTGTTTCTTTCATATACAACAGTATTTCTTTGAAAACCCATATTTGTTTGGTGGGCGGAGAGAGAACTTTTGTAGAATTTCCACAATTTGAACTACAGAAATTCAAACAGTGTACTATTTCTTGGGTAGTCTTAGCAAAATAAAATTATAAATTAAGAACAAAAAAGGGAGCAATCAATGAAAATTCAGAAAGAAGTAAAAAATAGTTCGTCGTTTATTTTAAACAGGAAAGAGAGCTTCATTAAAAATTAAATTAGAATTGTTGCTGTTTTAGTTACATGTGGTGACGGTCTTTCCCAAATTTCTGCCAGCAGACAGTTTTCCATTTAGACACAGCATGTCCTCCATTAAACCATCGTTTCTGTGAAAGTAAGAAAAGCTCATTAGTTGCTCTCTGCTGTGAAACAAGAAAAAATAAATTCACTATCTGGTCAGTAATTAGTACCAATTAATTTCCTTTCTTCATTTTAGCAAGTTAAAAGAAATTCTGTAGGTCAAGTTACCTAGGAGCTAAATAAACTAACGAATTAAAACATATTCTTGTGTCATTTGTATATATTTTACTATCTTGCAATTTAATTCTAATTGAAATTTAAAGAATTGAGCTTCTCTGCTTGAAGCACTGGAGCTGAGACAGGAGAATTAATTATGTATTTCCCAGAGTTGGCTGAGTTACGCTTCTTTACAGTACCATTCCCCTGTTTCCTGGTTGAGACAACTCACCTCATCAGATCATTAATAGTGTCAGGGGAGAAGAGGTCTCATGCCTTAGTGTCTCAGTGACTCAATCCCTCTGTATTTGTTTATGGTTTTATGGTATTTCTTGTCTTCTAGAGTAACTTAGAAGAAAGATGCTGACTAAACTACCTTAACATTATCTCATTGCCGTTCAAGTTCTAGTTTTCTATGTGGAGTTAATAAGAGCCCAGTCCAACTCAAAATAAGGTCAGTTTGAAAAACTCCTGTTGAAATTAAGGGGAATTGAATGAGGCCCTTCTATCTAGTCTGAGATGTCACTGTCCTCCAACCGCTAGTTGTAGCGGTTTATTTAATTCTGTTTATCACTTGCAGCAGTTCTTTGACACAGTAAATTAAAGCTACATTGCCAAGTATGTAAATTGTTTTCCTGCAGTAGATATGGCAAAGAATACTGACTTGTCCATTAAGATGCTGGCTCTGCAGCGGTAATCATGGCAAGACAGATTCATACATTCTGTCATAGTGGTAACAAGACAAGTTCTGGTAAAATCCTGCCATATCTACTCTGTGGCTGTGTGTGTCATTCACACATACATACACAAGCTGATTGAAATCTTAGACCACCGAGAGGTTGCCATTCAAATCTCTAGAGTTTTGCTTTTGCAAGTAGACAATGTTGCTATGGTGTTTCTTACAGTTAGTATTCCTAGACTTTGAAGGATTAGATTTTTATCAGTAAATGTCAGGAAATGTCGATTTCACCGAACATGCACAAACTGGAAAAAATTCCATCAGTGAAGTTAAAAATTTACAGATAGACAAAGTAAGAGAAATG
This sequence comes from Pelusios castaneus, assembly GCA_007922175.1. NCBI lineage: Eukaryota > Metazoa > Chordata > Testudines > Pelomedusidae > Pelusios > Pelusios castaneus. Next base: position 12,665,091 of record ML685767.1, read on the forward strand.
CTGCTTGTGAACTTATTAGCATATGATTTAGGGATATTTACTTTGTGCATATTTTGGTATGTGATATTGAGAATTTGTGTTTTAACAATTATAAAGCCTCACTGTTTTGATTCTCAGTATCTGTCATTACACAATTGTGTGAAACCCACATAATTTTCTGCAACTGTGAACATTAAAATAGATTCAAAAAAGCTTAAAAATAAACATAGATAGTATACATTGAAATTACAAAAATACAAATTTTGAATTTTGCCAAGGCTAGTGATATAGAGACTAGTATAAATAACTTCCTAATGTTCAGTTACTTGTAAAGACATTTGTAGTGATTTTAGATGATCACCACTACAAGTGCATAGTTTTGCAGGTGCTCTGCTAGGGGAGCGACCATTAATATCAGTATTAATGCAACACATGATGCTAAGAAATCGTCAATGTTCCCAAAGTTAAAACCACAGAATTTGATAGCCATATTTACATACTCTTTTGTGAAGAACCTAGAAACGTGAGGAGAGGGCGGAAGTAAATATCACAGAAAAGGCACAGTAAAACAGTTTGGGGAAGGGGGGAGGGGTGTTCAAATTTTTAAAATGAAAAATTGCATCCAGTTCTGTAACTAAATTTGAGAAAAATTGTGCAGTAAAGGGTTAAAAACACCCACAAAACAAAAGCCCCCCAAATAATATTTTTAAATTAGTTGATTGTGTTTTTCTTCTGAAAGCCTGCACTAGGCTGTACATATTTAGAAAGTGTCAGACAAAATTGTGTTTCTAGGAGCAGAAGGAAAATAAAAGATAGTCAGCAGGAAAAGGATGAAAGAAATTTTGTCAGAATACTTACATTGGTATAATTTCTCTTTCCCATCTCATCTGCATATCTGTATGAAAGGTGCTCCTAAACAATCACTCTGGAGGTGCCTTTGTTGCCAATGTCTTGTTGCCAACATAAGATTGCAAAGAATTGTCCGGTGATGCTATACAGTATGTGTAACTCATTTTAATCAAAGCTACCATATTTTGTCCAGTGTTTTCGGAACATAACTGTTCTTCTTGGGTATCATTTTTTATTGTGCATGTCCCTGACAATTGCTTTCAGTTTAACAAGATTAACACTGCTTCAAACATCACCTTGCTTATCTAGATTAGCATGTCTGGGGTTTTTTTTAGGCTGTCCATCTCTGACAGATTGGATGATAGCAGATAACTCTACTGACATTATAGGAGAGTTGATACCTCTCCTGATGCGATGTACTTCATAAATTGTATTTAAGAAAGTTGCTTTTCTGTATGATGTACATTAATGTAACTATTCTTTTCTTATACTTGCTGATATTGCCAGACTAGGCCTTAGTCGTGCAAAGATTCTTCCATGTGGGACTCTTTGGTGTGTAAAGTAAAGCACGTGTAAAAGTCTTTGCAGGATCAGAGCCTGAATCCCCAACCATCTCTCAAAGAAGTTAGCCTTACGGAAGCTTGCCAGTCCTGACTTTTTCTCGTGTACTGAAAGAGTTCCTTTTCTTTTAAACTGGATTACAAATGCAACAGTGACCAGGCCAATTTTGCAGGCACCTTATTATCCTTTCTGATTTCCCATGAGGTGTTTTGGTGAGACAGAATCAAAAGTGCAGTTTTTATTTTGCTATCGATGGTAGTGTGGAATGGTTATCGGAGACCTATTAATAGCTCTGCATTATTAGCTGAGAGCCTTGGCCTTCATGTGTATCACCATCATATGTTTATAGAACAGTGTGAGGAGCATAGAAATGTCATTTGTAGTCAAAATGTAAACTTTCACTATACCTGGCTATGTTTATTTGTACCTGAGCAATTACCCATGTTGGAAACGAATGACTAACACACTATTGATTATATATTAAAAAGAAAGGATAAAAATAAGAACGTAAATATTCAACTAAGTGAATGACATTAATATTCAGTTAATAAGTAAGCAGTGTCAGTATAGTAGAAGATCTGATTTAACTTCTTTATATGGTCATTTGAACTTTAACTGGATTTTATTCAGTGTGGTAGTACTGTAAGTAGCCAAGAACTTGAAAGAAAAAATGAGGGAAATATTAATTTCATATGGATTACAGGTTTTTTCTGCTGTCGCATTAAGCGACCATATTAATTGTGACTATATGTTGTTACGGAGATACTGTACCTATGCAGCCCATGGGCAGAATTGGGAGAGAACCTGTTCAAAAGGAAAATGTTCCAAATGTGGTGCTTCAGATTCAGGCTCTAAAAGAAAGGTCCTATAGAGTTTGGTAGAGACCGATAGAATGCTTTCTTTCTACACGGTCCTCATATCAACCTATGGATTTCTCTGGCCTTTCTATTGTGACAGACTTTTGCCAGCCAAGTAAAGGGGGATCATTCTCAGTAGACATTAAAAATACTGTGACATGTGTAGAGCAAATGTAACCTTCAGGTGGGCTAAAATTCATTTAATTGCCCTTCTCCAGTGCCTCACAGAAATCAATCCCTATGGAGAAAACAGCTGGAGACCCAGGATCCAGTCTGTATGGGACTCACAGCAAAGATTGCTCAGAGTTACCACCCCCACATTAAAATACTACTAAAAACAAACATAACCATGAACTTTATTAACTACTAACTAAATAAACCTTATTCTAAGAAAACAAAATACAATTAACCAAGAACAATCACTACAGAAAACCCCGCAGGAAAGATACCCAAGAGTCCCAAAGTCCAGGTGGAGTCCACCCAACTCTCAGCTACAGTCTTTGTTCCAGTGTAAAGGCTTGAGTGGCAAGAAATAGCTGTCCTCTTCTTCCTTTGCAGGAATCTTCTGTAGCGTTCCATGCAGGCTTTTCCTTCTCCTTTGCAACCAGCCCTCAGTCCCATATGCATGTCTGCAAAGTCTGTTGCAGATGACTCTATTAGAGGGAGAAAACATCTTGTTCACTCCTGGCTCAGCTTCTCTCCTGAAAACTGAGCACGAGGGCTCTTCTCAAGGCAGCTCTAGCCTGCTGTCTGCACAAACTGCTGCTCTCATGTCATCTGACTGACCACACCACATCACACTAGCAGGGCATCCTGTGGAGCATGCTCAAAATGCTACCACTCCCTGCCTCTAGAAGTTTCTCCTTGTGGGTAGCTAATCTGCCCAGCAACAGTAACCCACTCTCAGCAGGTCTCTCAAAGAGAGAGCCTTTTTAAGGCATATGGGTTACATTCTCCCCTGCTTAAATCACTGCCGTTCCCAGCAGTATACTCGAAATAATAAGTTGTGTGGATCCCTCAGAAGTTGCAATATAGCAGCTTCAGTCCTTTCAGATCCCTGTCAGTAAACAGAGGATCTCTATAGCTAGATCCAGTCTAGCCCTTGACTTTAACAACTGACTGCCTCTTTCAGTTGCTATAGCCTGTATCCAAAGTGGTACAGGAATTGGATTAGAAATATAAAATACCCATTTCTCAGATCTTAATATTTAATATCTCACTCAATAGAGCATCATGCTCATAAGCCCAATTAAATCAGGCAAGAACTCATATCAGTCAGTGTTTCACTGGCTGATCTCAGCACTCTCTCACAGAAGAGAGCCTCACAACAGGAGTAAAGGCTTCTCCTGAACCTCTCTCTGTAACAGGTGTATCATCTGCCAACCACGCAGTCTGTCTATCACTCACAGGTAAAACCTCATAACAAATAAGAGTCACATCCCAGTTGTGCTCTGGCTTCTGCAACAGTTTCTCCCTATGTGTATCACAGAGACAGCGTCTTCAAATTCACAAAATAATCTTCTCCTTTTGTTCTCCCTCATCCACCTCATACTGATCTCACAACCAAAAGTTCCAACAGCCCTCTTAATATCTGCTATACTATCAACAGATGATACCTCACTAACTAAAATGATTCTATATGGATCTAACCCAAACTGTGTACAAGTTTCCATTATATTTAACATTAAAACAAAGTATTAATACAAAATATAAATTCAATATCAATATTCAAACAACACTAAATTATTTTCATCTACTTCTTATAACTACTACTATATTCCTCAAAAAGAAATCAGGGGAGTGCTGAGCAATCTTCAAGTCCCTGTTTGGGCGCCAATTTGTAACCTCCGGGTGGGCTAAAATTCATTTACTTGCCCTTCTCCAGTGCCTCACAGAAATCAATCCCAATCCCTATGGAGAAAGCAGCTGGAGACCCAGGATCCAGTCTGTACAGGACTCACAGCAAAGATTGCTCAGAGTTACCCTCTCACATTAAAATACTACTACAATAAACATAACAATGAACTTTATTAACTACTAACTAAATAAGCCTTATCCTAAGAAAACAAAATACAATTAACCAAGAACAATCCCTACAGAAAACCCCGCAGGAAAGATACCCAAGAGTCCCAAAGTCCAGGTGGAGTTCACCCAACTCTCAGCTACAGTCTTTATTCCAGTGTACAGGCTTGAGTGGCAAGAAATAGCTGTCTTCTTCTTTCATTACAGGAATCTTCTGTAGCGTTCCATGCAGGCTTTTCCTTCTCCTTTGCAACCAGCCTTCAGTCCCATATGCATGTCTGCAAAGTCTGTTGCAGATGACTCCATTAGAGGGAGAAAACATCTTGTTCACTCCTGGCTCAGCTTCTCTCCTGAAAACTGAGCACATGGGCTCTTCTCAAGGCAGCTCTAGCCTGCTGTCTGCACAAACTGCTGCTCTCATCTCATCTGACTGACCACACCACATCACACTAGCAGGGCATCCTGTGGAGCATGCTCAAAAATGCTACCACTCCCTGCCTCTAGAAGTTTCTCCTTGTGGGTAGCTAATCTGCCCAGCAACAGTAACCCACTCTCAGCAGGTCTCTGAAAGAGAGAGCCTTTTTTAGGCATATGGGTTACACAAGGCTATGTAAAAGAGAATGAGCTCCTCCTCCAATGGGGAAAAAAAAATATCAGAAATGCAAAAGCATTACAAAACAGTGATTTTAAATAGCTTGAAAATGCTTGGTGTGATTTACCTCCAAGTTTGTGGGAGGGGAATGTGTCTTTATGCTATACAGTTTGGCATACGTCATTAGGGAATTTCATTTTGTTTCCTTACTTACCCCATTGCCAAGAGTGAAGATTGAAAGCTGACCTTCGTGCAGCTCTGATCCTTCTCCCGTTGAAATGGTGGCAAAACTCCCATTGACGTAAGTGGTGCAGATTCAGGCCCCAGCAGAGACTACTCCAACTTTGACAGAGGAGACTCTCTCTCTCTCTCTCTCTCTCTCAAGAAATCTCTCTCTCTTATATACTACAGGTCTGAGTTTCTCATTCCCTTGTTATGTTGAGCTGGCAGCTGCCTTACTGAGTCTTGTAATAATGAACTATTGTATCATAATGACTGCAAGGGTAAGATATATCACAATTTAAAAAAAAAAAAAACAAACCCTAATTAAGTTAACTAATTTCCAGGAAGCTTAATATACATTTTTACCCGTTCAGTAATTTGCAATACAATGAGTAAGTATTCGGTTCAGGTTCTATTTTTTAAAAGGATGATTAGGTACTCAATGTCTGGCCTATGTGTAGGAATATATAAACAGTCATTTGTGAGCGAGGGACAATAATAAATAAAGATCATGGCATGAATCCCTTATCTAATTTTGAAGTGGCCAGGGCTCAGGTCCTGGTTTTACTTCCTTTTATCGAGCATGTAGTTTTGGAAAATTCTCAAATAAAATGGAGAATATTTATAAAACATGCTGCTGGATTACTTATCTTCTGTGAAGATTTGTCTTAATCCTCTTTAAAAACTTGAGGGAACAGAGAGCTGCCTGTTAAACTTGATTTTTTTAAATAGTATTGAGACTTCTCTAGTGCTTATAATACAGTTTTAAAAGAAGTATTGGTTACCGATAATTATCAGAGAAAAAAAGACAGGAAAAGCAGGTCTTAAATTACCATTACATGGGAGATCAAGACAGTACAAACAACTATAATATAAGTATCTTAAGGGGAAGCTGCTAAATCACAAAACATCTTGAACTATGGAGGTCCTCAATGTATTAAAAGAACGAACTAATAAAAATTTGAATGCATGTGTAAAATTACCAACTCTAAATGTTCCTACTTTTAAAATGGTGAGCCAACATCTTTTGAAGTTGATTTTTTTTTTCCTTTTTCATTGAGGACTGTAGTCTGTTAAATTACCCGAGTTTGAACTTTCTGTGGTAGCTTCTGATGTTTGACGTGTGTGTTCCACAGTGAAGCTTTGATCATATGGGGCAAGTCGCTTGTATCTTTCCCCTCCCCTTCCCTCATGTAATTCAGCAGTAAACAATAGGATATTGCTCAAACTTTAACAAAAATCACTTCTTGGATGAGATGAAGCGTGAAAGGTTTTCTCTTGAAAAATACTGCACCAGATTCTGTACTGTGCCAACAAATATTTTGTTGTGTCTCCCTGATTCTGAAGTTACTCTGACCTAGATGTAAATTAGGATACCAGTAGGCTGCTGTGATTTAAGAAATCTGGAGTCCTGTAGCACTTTTAAAGACTAACATATTTATTTATCACATGAGCTTTCATGGGAGAAAATCCCACTTCATCAGATGCTTTGAAGCATCTCCCATGAAAGCTCATGCTATAAATAAATGTGTTAGTCTTTAAAAGTGCCACAGGACTCCTTGTTTGTTTTGCTGACCTAGACTAACACGGCTACCTCTTTGGAACTTAAGAAATCTGGTTATGGTTGCTTTTAGGTCGTACACCACTGGAGAATTGGTGTAGTGGAGATGAGCTCTGCCCTCTTCCTCCCCTGAAACAGCTCCTGTGCCAGAAGGGGGTACTTAAAAGGGCTTGCTAGTGTTTCTGTTCGTAACATTTCTCAACTACCAGGATACAGCCAAATGATGTACTCTTATGCAAAGGGGGACAGAGCTGAGAATCTGACACAGTATTGATAATTGAAAATTTGTGGGTTTGGAATGGAACATGTAATTTGGCCTGTACAATAGTCACTGTTGCAGGTGACTGCTATATCAAATGGTTCAAGTTACTTGAAAGTGCCAAGGACTCTGTTTGTTTCTCTGCAATAGACTCATACGGCTACCTCTTTGGATCTTGTTTTATCTAATCTGTTTCAAAACTTGAGTATCTGTGGTGTGATAAACAGTGTATAGTTTTCCACTCTCTAACTGTTTAAACTAAAGTCATAATTAAGCAGTTACACTCCAAAAAGCAATATCTTCACCATGTTGCCCTCCTGCCCTTAAATGACTATACTTCTTTCCTACTAGCCAAAGGCTTGTCTTATTTGAAGTTAATGAAATTTCCATTGGGGCCAGGATTTGTAACTTATTGTTAGTTTGCCACTAAGAGATGACCATTAGCTTTTCAAAGTCTTCCACAGATATTCTTACGGGTCATATAAACTCTCCATCATCTAGGTTCACTTATTTTTCTAGAAGTTATTTCTGTTTACCATCAGCTTAACCATTGACACTATACAATGTATGTTAATATTGTGTTAACAAAGGATGCAAATGAACAAACAAAAAAATTCCATAAAGGGTTGGTAGTTCTTATCTTGGATGCATGGAGGAAGAAGGGTGGTTTGATTTAAACCAGGGCAATTTAAATAGTTGATTTTAATCAATGTTTCCATTTGTAGTGAAGTTATTTTCTAAAGAAAGGTGCATCCTCATTGGTTGATATAACTGTTACAATATATAACTAAATAGACCCTTTGCTGTAGGTTTTTTTGCTACCTAGGCAGGTACACTGTAACTATGTACAATTATTTAAGCAATTATATAGCCTAATATTTGCAGATTCTTATTAACTGTACATTTTTAGCATGTTAGAAAACAGTGACTGAATATTCATATTTAGTAGATAATTAACTCATGATTTATGTCAAGCTGTGTTAGGATGGCAACAAGAATTTAATTAAACACAAAACGCAGTGTACAGAATTTATTGTTAATGAACAATAGAAGCCTTAATACAATACATGAGCTACTGTGGCATATTTACAAAGCTTGACCTCAAAAATTAGATGTGTTCCATCTGATTCTTTCTTTATAAAGGAAAGCAGCCTTTAACTCAGTTTTTTGGCAGCGGTTCTTGTATACAGTATATTTATTTTTTATTTAAATGTTCTAAGAGATTATAATAAATTTAGTCATTAACAAATTCAGACTGCATTTTAAACGGGTTTATTTTTTAAAAAAACCTTTCTGTTTAAATAATGAAATAAAAAATTGTAGTTTAAATTAAAACAAAATTTGATTTTTAAAATCTTTCTTAAGTCATTGATTTGTGTTCACTGTGCATGGAGGAATCTGTGCCTTTTTTCAAGAGACACCTGGTTATAAAATCTCATAAGCAGCCCCTTGAATTTGGATGTTAACATACAATAATTAGGTATTTCAGTATAAGACAGATCTGAGACACTTAATATGAAATACTAATATACAAAAGTGGTGGGTAAATTTAATCTGTACTATGAGGGTATGCACTTCATTCTTTTTTTTTTCTTTTTCTTCTTTTTTTTCTACTGTGTACATATTCATGTAGACAAGCACTTTCAAAATGTTATTAGTGTAATTGCTTCTTGTTGTTTTCTTCAAATCATAATTCATCCCCTTTAGGGCTGGGAGTTGGTTTCCCTGTTACACTTGTTAATGACACTGGGGAAATCCTGGCTCATAGTGTCACTGGCTTAAAAATCATTGTTAAATATAAGTGTGTGATTTATGGATGAGTGGCTGATGAGATGTTCTGGTGCTGAAAGGAAGGGTTTCCTGCCTTGACAAAATGTGAAATACTGCAGTAAGGACAGGGTTCGAAGAAACCTCTGCTCACTCTCTTAGCCAATGAAGTGTGAATGCTCTGTACGGTAGATTGGGCAAGAGAGCTGGGCTAGTCTCCACTTTACACAGTCGTAATCTGAAAGTCACCTCTTCGGCAGCTTGAAGAGAGTGTTAAGGATTCATCCACGATGCAGTCACATAATGCCGTGTTAATAACTTATTAAAGTAAATTTCTATGTATAGTGTTGTCAAAAAAAAAAAAATTCAGAAACTCCTTTAGTCAGTAAATCTCTGAGTTGGAAGTACTTTGTTCAGCTATTTGCAGCATGGTCCCTTATTCTGAACATGTATAAATGATCTGCATGAGTTTGGTAAGATAACTTCTGTGACTGTTTTTCCATGGCAGGTCACAGTAATGAAAGGCAGTAATCGGAATAAGGATCATTCAACAGAAGGAGAGGGAACTGGGAAACGACCAAAGAGAAAGTGTCTTCAGTGGCATCCGCTACTTGCAAAGAAAATCCTTGACTTTTCTGAAGAGGAAGAGGAAGAAGAGGAAGAGGAAGATATTGATAAGGTAGACTGTCTCTTCCAGAAGATAAGCCCTTAGCATTACTCCATTTGTGTTGCGAGATGGTCCAATAAAGGTCTTTGAGTGGACCATTGAGAGGCAGGAGCACGGTTGATAAAAAATAATTTTCTTGGAGGGAAAAAGCATCGTTAATTAGAAATGTGTGATATATTTGAGCATATTTATGTATTGGGTTTTGAGTTAGCAGTCATTTTATCTTTTATTAAACTGTGAGGAAACAAAGAACATCAGAGTGGAGGGTGAGGAAACTTAAGCTTGATAATTTCAATATATAAACTGAAATCTTAAAAAGTTTACCAAATATATGTTCAAGATAACTCAATAGGATTAAAATGAACAACCTAGGTTGCATTTATTACATCATCTTATTATCTGGACTTACAGAAACTATACTGTTTTTTAAAGGCCAAATTCAACTCTTAGTTATTTTTACTATCTGAAGTAACTCCATATTCATTTACACAAGTATAACTGAGAGAGTTTGGCCCTAAATTGTTGACGCTGTATCAAATTCTATTTCTCTATTTTTTTTTCCTACCATGAAAAGAAATGTCAATCTGCCTTTGCAGAGATGTAGAGATAAGCAGAAAATAATGCTACTGGTTTTATTTTCATTCATGTATATTAAAAAATACTACGCATCCTATTGTACTGTTATTCTGTAAGAAAGATGCTTGCAATTAATATAGATATGGCACTATTATATTAAAACATATTAATTGAGTTTATTTTATGGCTTGGACTTAGCAGGGTGCCTTACGTTCTTTGGCCTTGTTCAGAGAACCATCCCTCAATCTTCTTTCCCAAGGGACCCAGCATGTGGAGTCCCCCAAGTTTACAGTTTCTCCTGTTTGATGAAGGGTGGGTAGGGAAGACAGGTGAGATCATGATCTGCAGTGTCACCAAGATGCGGTACTCAGAGTTGTGGTGTGGGGTATGAGTTTGGGAACAAATAGGCTTAGGCCAAACACAGATAAGAGAGTAATGCAGATAAGTAGGGAGAAGTAACTAGAGTAATATGGTGAGGGTGTGTTCTGATAGAGGTATTGCCTTACTTTGCCAATATGCTTTATATTGGCAGTATCATGTTTGCTCCATAACTACTCTTTACTATTAAATGTATGTCCATGTTATATAATAATATTATTAGCTCTATGGTTGCTCCAGAGGCTTTGAATAGTCTTCTGTGAACTGGATCTTTCATCTATGTGCTGAAGGCTGAATTACTGCAGTCTGTTTCAGCTGAGGTTACCTTCTGAAAAGTACTAGGCAACTTTTTAGTTATTGTACTATGTGGTGCAGCAGCACATTTTTGAGGAGAAATAGCTTCTGGGTCTACATAGTACCAGTACTCTGTGCTAGTTAACTATTCCTTTCCTGTGGCTGTTCACCTTGTTGGCTGTGGTTGAAAAACCACATGGTCCAGGACATGTTAACTAAGGTGGCCTTTCCCCTTTCTTGCACTGTGACAGTTATGTAGTGGGTTCCTCTTGCATTGAGTTCCTGAAGTTGAGCTCTCCAGGGCTGGGGCAGAGAATGGCCCTCACATGTTCCTTCTCTTAATCTGAGCTCAAGTCGGGCAAGAGAGCTTCAGAATAGAACTTTGGCTTGAACAAGCTTTTTACAGACCTCAGCTTCAGTATAAGACCATGGCAAGTTTTATAGAGATGTAATTTGGGAAGAATGCGTGTTATTAGTCTTGTAGTTTATATGTACAAATGTTAATATAATGGGTAACACTTATACATTTTTTATTGACTGACCTGATTTTTTTTAACATTTCTCTTTTGTTGCTGTTAGGTCCAACTTCTTGGTCTAGAGCACGATGCTGATGAAACAGAAGATGATGAATCGTCAGAGCAGCGAGCCCGCAGGCCAATGAACGCATTTCTCTTATTTTGCAAACGTCATCGCTCCCTTGTGAGGCAGGAACACCCCCGTCTGGACAATCGTGGTGCTACCAAGATCCTTGCAGATTGGTGGGCTGTTCTAGACCCAAAAGAAAAACAGAAATACACTGACATGGCCAAGGAGGTATGTATTATCTAAATTGTGTATGGATGTCAGCTGAGTTTGTTTTGTGTATGCCTTATCTTCTGTGCTTTATAATGTCATAGCATTTTACATCGTATCAGTGTGTCACAGTTGTATAGTGTATCAGAAATTCTCTGAAGTGCCATTTTCTAAAGTAAGAATCTGTGATTTGTGGTTTAGTACAGCAGTGGTTTTCACACTCTTTTCTCGGGACCCAGTTGAAAAAAATCATTTATGCCCGTGCGACCCAATGATTACATCTTTGAGAGATGCATTCCAGCCTTTCGGCAGTGTCAGCAAGGGATGCCACGACCCAGTACATGAGGGTCTGCAACCCAGTAGTGGGTCCTGACCCGTAGTTTGAAAACCACTGTTGTGCAGTGCTTTAATTTTATGGTCGCTGGTGTATGTTACTGTCAATAACATGCATGTCGTTTTGAATCAAAGTGCAAGGGAAACAGTCTGTCTGTATCCATACTCTCCTGTTCTGGTTAATCTTCTGAATGCGCTGGTCATAGAGTATACAGCTCAAAGCAACATTCTTATGATGCAACAGTGTGTCGTCCCTAAAAATGCCAGGTAGTGGTCACTGAAGGCATAATTAAAATTCTATTTCATGTCAATTTATAGTACTGATAGATGACATTATCGTGAGCTGTGCATTTCCTGTTGGTAAAAGAGCCTGTTAAACAGTCTTTGTTCATCCAAAAATTCCAAAACCATAGTCTTTCTTTCCCCCCTTGGCTAATAAATTAAATGTTCACCAAATAGTCTGGCAAAATAATTTTTAAGCTGCTAGCGTTCGTGGACTGTCCACTCTGCCTGTTCGTTCTTCTCTCTCTGATGTGTGCTGATCATGTGGCAGACTTTTCTATGACAGGATCCAATCCCTGAATCAGTGAACAATAGGTCAACAAAATCCCTTATCTGGGGATCATGTGAGAAGTCCCTCGTTTAATAAAGTGCCTCTGCTTCATCTCATAATTTAACCATGAGGTTTTCTATGGGAATAACTTGCTGAGTAAATTGATGACAAAAAGATTTCGGGTATTAATGTTTGTGTGGACTGGTCTGTAGCCAATTGTAAAGGACAGTCTTCTTTCCCAAAACAGAAGATAGTAATTAGTTGTTTAACGTGGATTGTGTGGGGAAATAAAGAGTCTGACAGTACGTCTGAACTCATGGCTTGTGGACCAAGCGGTTGATGGAACCTGAGTGATAGCTATTTTTAGGACAATTTTTGATAAATAAAAAATTGTAAAAGAGCTGTAAACAATTTCTGAAACATCCAGTATTGTTCACAGAGTGAGACAGGGTACTAAGTTAAAGAAACTGTGGGTTTATTCCCATTATTGCTGATTCTAATTTATTCTGCCTTCCCACTACAAATTAAGCAGTGCTTATAAAAGCAAGAAAAAGTAAATGAAGAGATAGGATACAGATATTGGAAAAGGGAAAAATGAAAAATTTTTTTTTTTTTTTTTTTTTTTTTTTTTTTTCAAAGTAAGTACATGTAATGTGATTTCTTCCTTTTTAAAAATACTTTCTCCTGCTGAAAGAAATATATTTAGTAAGGGCTGGAAGGGAGGGGGAGGAAATAATTACATAACTCAAGAGAAATGACAGATCTGGAACTATTAATCATGTCATTGTTCCTGTAATGATTTAGTTTTTCTTGGCTTTAAGAACATGTGCATTCACTATTGAATAGAAACAATATATCCAAGGGAGTTCAGATCATTAAAATGAGTTCCAAGAAAGTATAGAAGAGATAAAGAATATAATTTTTATTCTTCAAACAGTTGTGCAGTACAACAATAATAATTAGCAACAATAGTCTACAAGTGAATGTCTTGAATATCTCTTCATAATCGGTCTCAAACTGTAAAATAAACATAATCAACTGAAACCCCATTTTGAATTGCATTACTTCATGTTATTTAGTGCTTGGGTTTGTTGTGGGGATGCTCTACACCAGTGGTTTTAAAACTTTTTTCCTCGGGATCCAGTTGAAAAAAAGCATGTATGCCCATGACCCAACAATTACACCTTTGAGCAATGCACTCTAGTCTTTTTTCAGTGGTGCCAGCTGGGGGCACTAGAACCCAGTACCTGAAATTCTGTGACCCAGTACTGCTGTATGCTAAGGGTTATTGTTTGCCTTTTCCTAAAAACAGGTAATTTACAAGCTAGCAAGTGGCCACCTATAACAAGAAAGAATAAAATTACTTTCATATTGCATTTTGTCTAATTATTAAGTCATCTGAACTAGCTTACAGATTTTTAGAAAATTATTATTTGAAATATTTCAGGCAAAGCTTTTCACCAGGGTGGTATTCCACGATGGCTGTCAACAGATCTCAAGATTCTTACTGCGTGTCGTTAAAGCTCTCAAAATTAGATGCCTACAGTTAGGCATATAAATAAGTGTCCTGAATTTCCTCAGTGGTGCTGAGCACCCAGCAACTCTCAAGGACTTCAGCAATATAGAAAATTGGGACCTATATTTAGATTTTCAATGTATTTAGGCACCTAGAGGTTCCTAATAGGATTTTCAAAAGCTTTTAGGCATGTCCAACTCTCATTGCCTTTCTATGGGAATTAGGTGTCTGTCTGACTGAGAAACCTAGTGGGATTTTCAGAAGTGCATGTCTGCATCTGTACCTTTGAAAATCTGGACCTCAGGTTTTAATACTTCAGACAACAATTCTGAGAGTTCATGAAATTTTTGTTAGTTTAAAACATGGGATAACAGTGGAAGTTCTTTTACTGTCTTCATTAGGAGCAGCAACAGACTTTTGATTTGTATCCTCTAGACTTTGTAGGTCAGCTTCAACTTAAACTATGAAACTTTTATTGCACAAGGGCAAAAGCTCAATAGCTGCTAAATACTTCTGGCAGAACCACAAGTTCTCGTTGCCATTTATTAGCATTATAACTTTATTGAGGAGAAAATGGCTCTTTTAGTCTAAGGTAGGCTTTATTCTCCAGTCACTTATGGGTGAAATCGTTCATAAATAGGTTTGTCTATTTTAATTACCTGAAAGCACAAAAGAGATAGTGTTCATCTCTTAAGAATTCCTCCTCCTTGCTCCTTTTTTAATTTGGGCTACAATTTTTTCAATAGCTTAAAAAAAAATCAGTAACAAAAGGAAAGTGCTAAAGGCTTGTTGGAAAACGGTTGGTTTTAAAATATGTCTTTGAATCTGCAATATCTGGGCCAACAGATGATCAGTGCAGACTATTGCCATTCAGCAACAGATATGAGCACTTCTTACTCTGAGGACTCTTCCAGCTATTTCACAGACAAGAACAGATTCAGACCTTGCTTTGCTGGTGCTTTGGGAGTAGCATCAAAATGAGAGGAGACAAATATTCTGCCTTCTCCAGTGGAATTGTGCTTGATGTTCTGTGGACCATGACGTGCAATGAGAATCACATCCTACAGTGTTGTCCACTCTCAAAATATTTTTGGAAAGTCCATGCTTCCCCATTCGTGAAACTGTGTGAGAATATTACTTTAAAAAGGAGAAAGAGAAAATTATATTTCTAACCTTCATGGTTTTGTGGAAAAGGTGGAAACCGTAATAATAATGCCTGTTTCTTTCATCATAAGATCTCTCAAAGCCTTTCATAATATTTTAATCCTCACAACGCTTCTGTGAGGTAGGAAAATGCTATTTTCTCCATTTTGCTGATGTGGAACTGAGGCACAGAGAAGCTAAGGTCTAGTCTACACTCAAAAAACTGCATTGATCCCTGAGAATCGATGCAGCAGGATCGATTGAGTGGGTAGTTTAGACCCGCTCAGTCAATCCCGGAAGCGCTTTCCCGTCAATGTAATTACTCCAGCCGGTCAAGTGGAGTAAGGCTGCATCGACTGGAGAACACTGTAAGTCGAAGGCGACGAGTGAAGACACCATAGTCGGTAGAATTAACTAAATCGATGGGAGATACATATTCTGCAGAATGCAGATTACGTATCTCCCGCCAATTTAGTGCCGTAGAGTAGACCTGGCCTAAGTGACTTGCCCAAGTTCACTCAGGAAGTCCATAGCAGATCAGGGAATTAAATCCAGGTCTCCTACATACCAGGCCAGCACCCTACCCCCTGGACTATCCATCTTCTCAAAACTACGAATTCTGAAGGCTTGAATCCCAAAAGGCAAACAAAGATCTGGAATTTTTTATATGTCTGTGTGTCGCCTGATTCATGAGTTTTGAATACTTGGAGTTGGCAATACAGGGCTAATGGACGTTCGTAATGCTTTTCCAAGAGGTGCTGGCAGTCATTAAACAGACCTTTGCTCAAGAAAACATCCTATGATGTGAATGGCCATACTATTTACAGTGCTCCCTGAGCCATCTATTTTTATTTTGTTTTAAGAAATTTATTATTTTTAAGAAAAGTATTAAGTGTCTGTCAGGACACATTAGATCCTTCTTCGACTCCCAGATCTGTACAAGTAGTTAAAAATTAATGATGATTGAGCAATAGCGAGGAGTTCTTGTAAGAAAAAAATAAGAATAGGTAATGTATTATGAGCCTCTAGGTTTATATACATTAGTTCTATTAGGGGCTGTGTGCTTTTAACCATATGAGCAGAAACCTGAGTCATGAGTGGGCTTGATGTTCTAACAATAGAAAGTAAAGTGTGTGTGTGTGTGTGTGTGTGTGTGTGTGTGTGTGTGTGTGTGTG
>ML685767.1:12681197-12718744 GCA_007922175.1 Pelusios castaneus
GTGTGTGTGTGTGTGTGTGTGTGTGTGTGTGTGTGTGTGTGTGTGTGTGTGTGTGTGTGTGTGTGTGTGTGTGTGTAATTGGTTCTTGACAGTGCTGTTTTCATGTGATGCACATTCATTAATAAAACCAATTCTTCAAGCTGAATTTAAAAAAAAGTAGGGGGTGCCACAGTCCTTAATTTTCCAATCTAAAATATGTGTCCCATTCAAGATATACAGACAGAATATGTGGGCTAGCAGGACCTACAAATTATTTAGAGAGAAGTCTATAAATAAATAAAAATAGAACTTTGTACAATGGATTCACACAGTATTTTTGTTCTTCTGGGGTGAATCACCTTTATCCATGCAACAGTCTGAAGGCGGACAGTGAGAGTTGATAGATTAAGATAGAAATGAAAGTAAAAAAACCACACAGGTGGAGATGATACTGCCACAGGGCACACAAGGTTTTGCATTTCATACGGAGATGGATCTGGGAAAGCACTGGAGTCGTTCTATTAGAGGGGACATGGTTTTCAAAACATTTATTACCTCTTGTTATCAGTAGCCAATGACTTTTTTGTTTGTTTAGTTTTGTTTGTGTGCAATGGATTTTAAAGTGAATTCAGTGCTTTTGTGTGAAAGGTGGTTGGGCTGACGTCACATGAATGGGTGGAGCACATGTTGCTGCTCTGGAAACTTCCCTCGTTACCATGCCAAAGTGCAGTAAATGGAATTTGGATGCGGATAACTTAGCCTTCATGCCCATTTAATCGTTGGGCTCCCGCCAATAGTCAGCTAATAAATTTGAAGTTACCATACTTGATTCCCATGCTAGGAATAGATAGTACTAATTTGGTAGCCTGCCACAGAACTGGGCTTACTAGACCCTTGGCAGTTGTGCTGTCTGAACCACAAACAGAAAGGCTTTCCACCACTGGAAGGAGTAAGCCTCAGTCCTGCTGTTTTGGTAAATCCTATTACCCTGGCCTAGAAATGTCCAAATAAATGTTTGACTCACACAGGGGCATCAAGTAATAATGAGTGAACAGCATTCTCAGGATGTATTGTCACACAATTCTCAACAGCCATCAGCAATAATCTAAAAATCGTCTTTTGGCAGTTTGTTGAATGACACTCTCCATGAGCCATCATTTTGCTTGCAGATTCCTGAATGATCCATTCACTAATTTCTCCATATTCCCCTACAAAATGGTTATATCTTGACATTACAGGGCACTCTCATAAATGGAGTATATTTTATATGCTGTTAGGGGGTTTCCTTCTCCATCTCTTGACACACATTCCTCCCCCCCCAACCCAAATTCTCTAAATCAATTGTCCTATTGCTTGAGCTATAGTTTTACTATTTAAAATATATCAGTTATAGACCAGTTGTTCTTAAGCACTGTGTGGTGACACATTACTGTGTCACCACACCGTGGTTAGTGCATCGCAGAGAGCCAGGGAGATGGCTGGATTTGGCCTGGGGGAGAGGGGCAGGCTGGTATGTCCTGTAGGGTCACAATATGAAACGAAGTGTGTCACAACCTGCAAAAAGTTAAGAACTACTGTTATAGACAGTGAAAAAATATTTATTGTGGATCTCCTCTTTCATACTTCTCTTATTTCTTGACTGATAAATACAAACTCCTGAGTGACATGGCATACAAATAATACCTAGCAGATTCATACTTGCCCTTCTGCATAAGCAATTGTTGATGGAGCCCACTGTCTGTTTCCAACTCTATTGTCTGTTCTCCCAAATCTCCTTTGGGATGTGGTATTTCCAGTAAAGTTCTTCCCACAAATAAAATATACCCCATTTCTTCCTCCACCCCATCTTTTTGTTTTTCCCCACTTCCAGTGATGTCTGTGAACCAGAAAACTCAGTCACTAAAAAGAATGTGAAACCAAACTGCAAAACAATACAGTATATAACCTATTCCTTGAATAGCAAAGCCTCAGACTTAATTCAATGTTCATTTTGCATGTTATTGTGTCTTTGTCTGTTCTCTTTTTACTGAAAAATTGTGACGAGATGTTTGGCATGTACATAATATGTGGGTAGAACCTGAACTGAGTGGCCTCATTATCAGCATTCTAATCCAGCTTTCTGTTTTGCTGGAGGAAATACAGATTGTGGACCTGTTAATTTTTTGTTTAAAAACAAAAACATTAGGAGGGGGAAAGCCCTGTTAGAAAAAGTTTGAGGCTTTCTTTCCATATCAAAAGGAAGGGGTTTTTTTGTTTTCTTTTTTTTTATTTTGGGGTTTTTTTTATGTTTTTTTTTTTTTTAAGATATATGTGAGGCTCTTGCCTTGCACTGCACCTTTAGACACATTGGTAATGCACTCATTACACAGACATATTACCCTGAACCTCCCATGCGTCACAGCACTGTGGTAAAAAAAATCTGAGTGTCTAAAAGTGCTGTTTAAAAAAACCAAAATATCAAATTAAGAATTTTTATAAAAGGACCCCCAAAAAAGCAATTTTAAGGTTAAAAACAATCATTGTTGGATAGTATGGGTTGAATAAAGCATCTTCTAACCCAGACTCTATGTACACTGCAAGTCCCTGCTGCTGTCAGATGCCAGGAATGTGCCCTATGTGGACACATACTTTGTGTATTCAAGGCCACAGAAAGCTTCAGACAGCCACAATCTAATACTAAAGATGGCTCTGTCTGGTGATGGATTCTGATTATAAGCTTGAAGCACAAGGATCTGCTGCATTGCCACAGAAAATGAGACAGTGTCTGTAAGTAACAGTTTATTTTCATAGGAATATACCTGACCTTGAAAAGACTATAACTCAAATATTGTAAAATAAAAAGTTGCTGCCCCCACCCAAAAAGAGTGTGTGCAGAGCAAGAGGCCATGAAATCTTTCCACGCTTATCTACACTTGGTTTATTTTCCATCTACTGATAATGTGCAAGTTTCTATGTGTGTGATGTAGTTAATCTAAATAGCTGTCCTATTAAATCCTAAAAGTGGGAGATGTATATGGCAGACAAGGGGTCTGCCCCCACGGAAAAGTTTTCAGGATCTAGGTTTAAGTATGCTGTGGATGGTAAACATAAATGAGACGGAAAACAGTTATTTTTCAATCCTGCTATTTAATAACTTCATCTTGCTAGGTTTGGCTTGGTGGTCAGACTGAAATCAATGCACAGAATTAGAAATATGACTAAGACCTTTGATGAAACTTCACAATTAAAGGAATAAAAGACTATATGCTGAATTCAACATTCTTGTGAGCAGAGTACCCCACCCAGCCATTGTCCTGTAAACATCTAATTGCAATGTTGGATGTGAATATTTTCCTTATCACTTATTTTTCCTTTCCTGCCTAGTACAAGGATGCATTTATGAAGGCAAATCCTGGCTACAAGTGGTGCCCTACAACAAATAAACCTGTGAAAACCCAGTCATCCACTGTTACAAACAGGAAAAAGCTATGGGCCTTTCCGCCAGAATCTGCAAAAGATTTACCAAGTCCCAAGAAATTGGCAAAGACTGAAGAAATGCCTCAGTTGAACTTTGGAATAGCAGGTGAGCTTTTTGTCCTTGTTTCCTGGGAATGTTGTTGTTGTCACTGAAAAACGGTAAGATTAGCTTTCTCCATTCCAAGCATATTATCGTTGTGTGTTTCTCCATCCCATATTACAGTTATAGACCCTAACTCAGGAAAGCACACTTGGACCATACTGAAGCATGTGCTTAGGTGTTTAGCATTTTGAAAAAGGATGGGCTTAAGCACACAAGATCTATCGTCAATCAGTGCCAGAGATCTGACACCCTATAAAAGTGGAGTTCTTTTTTATCTGGATCTAAATTTTAAAGCTAAGGCCCACCAATAATTAGTTAGAACTAAATCTTTTCCACTATAAATAAAAAAATGATGTGACTGATTGTGTATATTCTTTCAGTTATTTTCATGTGACACTGTGTGTGTTTATCAATCTCATGTCAGCCGAAATGATACACTAACTGAAAAAAAAAACCCAAGTCCTGTGGCACTTTTAAAGACTAACAAATTTATTTATTTAAATAAATGTGTCAGTCTTTAAAAATGCCACAGGACTCCTTGTTTGTTTTGTTGACCTAGACTAACACGGCTATCCCTCTGGAACATATGAAAAAATGTTACAGCTTTTAACCAGCAGTGTTCCTGTGGATGAAAAATATTTAAAGAAGCAAATCTTTTATAACACTAAAGATCCACTATGAGGAAATTTTCAATTAAAACTAATAAAATGAGATCTGCTCTTTTATAAAAAAAGAAAATCTGGTGACGTCTGAGTAGATGAGGGTCACAACTAGTGATGCGTATTGAGTGTCCTCAAGTCTTACTGACCCAGGAAAAGCTGAATATGGTCAGAACTTTCCAGGCTCAGGTCTTTGATATAGGGCCCTTAATGTACTTGACTATATTGGCAAGTTCAAAACCTAAAACTGGCACAGTTTGAAATGATTCTGAGTGAGCAAACCAAGCTGTCTTCCTCTTCTTTCTCATTTTTGAAAAAGCAACATTTACACAGAATGTTTAAAACATAGATTCAAATTTTTTTAGTGTAAGTTGTGCTGTGTGTGCGGCAGATAAGACAAGCTCTTCTGCCCTGGAGAGCTTACAGATAAAGGGGTAGGAGAAATGTGTGAGGGGTGGGGAAGACAGGTTTCAAAGGACAAGAAGCTTGTATCCATTTTTGCCCAGTGCAGTGGTATAAAAGTTCCCATCGGGAAATCACTTCTTAGCATGAAGGAACTGTGAAATGTATTTCAAAATGAAGCTTGTCATGCTACAAAGTTATATAATTTGTGATGCTTGTTATTTGGGAGCCCCATGTCAGATACTATAAATCCCTTCGTTACGTTCTGCTTTTAACATTGGAAGAATAACATTAACTGTCTTCAAATGTTCTTGAGGTTATGTGATCAGCAGCTAGCATGACTTACTCCTCTTGAACATAACCATCTCCTCTCAGTACATGATAAACACTAACAGTGTCCTTTAGTATTAACAGAACTTTAAGCAACCTAGAGAAATGGATAGGAATTTAAAGTGAATCTAGTCAATGTCTTCAGACAGCGTTTAAATCAATAACTAGAAAACAATGACTAGATTTCTCGCAGGATCTGATACGTTGAATGAAAGGACCCACCATTTTCTCCAGGATAAACTGTAGTCATCTATAAGTAATACGAGGAAGGCTTACAAACTCTGTTCCTAATTATGCATGTGCTTACCTCTGCTAAAGTTAAACATAGCTTTGTTTAGTAGAAATAAATGAAGCAAATACATCCAAAACAGCACAGTTGGATGGCAGGGGGAGGTGGAGAGAGGGGAGTCTGAATTGTGATTAATACTCTTGTATCTCCTGAGCACCAGTCCAGTACCTTAGCCACCAGACTACCCTCTGTTTCTAAAGCATGCAATGGTTTTATGTTGTCTAGGAACAGTGTATTACAGTCTGTGGGTCGGAGGTTAAGTTGGTACAGTTTCTGCTACAGCTCTCACACAGTTGCACCCCACTAGAGAAAAGCAGTTGTTCCACCATTACAGAAGTAGTCTGTGAAAGTACTACATGTACTCACAATGGAGTTCACATCAATGAGTCACAAAAGGTTTAAAGGGCTGCTATACCAACTAGAAAAACTTTTTGCCAGCTGTGTACTAGTTTCAGATAAATGTGCCTTGATGAATTCCTCTTTCCCCAGACTTGCAAAAATTCATTCATATCTGAATGTTACCTCCAAGATAACCAGCTTTGAAATCCAAACAGACTATTGCCAAGAAATCAGACAGTAGCTGAACGTATTCCAAAGGGGTAGCCATGTTAGTCTAGGTCAGCAAAACAAACAAGGAGTCTGGTGGCACTTTTAAAGACTAATAAATTTATTTATTGCACTAGCTTTCGTGGGAGAAAATCCCACTTTGTCTTCAAAGCATCTCACTAAGTGGAATTTTCTCCCGTGAAAGCTCATGCGATAAATAAATTTGTTAGTCTTTAAAAGTGCCACAGGACTCCTTGTTAGCTGAACACAGGAAACAGTGAAAAGCAAGGGGCATTTGTTCTTTAAACCATTGGTATTCCCTTAGGTAACATGCATCTTCAAGAAACATTGCATTCTAGAACTAGGAAAATGTGTGCAATAAAGACATCCCACACCATCAGTTTCATTTGGACCTGCGCTTGTAAATGTTATCTTTTTTTTTTTTTTTATGTGCAATAAAATTAGGAAACCAAAGATACTGGGAAAAACTTTCTTGTCTCTTAAGAAGGGTATTCCGTACAAGAATCATCCCTTTCCCGCCATACTGACTATTCTTACGTCAAGTACATGATATCTGATACTGACGTTGGGCTTCTATATATCCAATGTCACAGGGAGTGCCTCTTATTTATATATTTATTTATTGTTAAAGCAAGGTCAATATTGTAACGGGGTTATATGAAAAGATCTCTCACCTGTGATACCTTATGGGGCATAAGGCAAAGCTGACATGCCGTCAGCAAGCAGAAATATTATCTATGCAAGAGAGACATTGTACATTTCTTGCAGTGTCTTTCTTATTATAGGCCAGTAGTAGTAAAATCCATCACCTCCAAACAAAATGATACTCTTATTGTAACCTCTAGCAAGAAAGAAAGCTGTAGTTAGTCACAAATCGACTTTCATTTTACTATTAATATTTAATATGCTTTTCTGAATAAAGCCTATCATGAGATATCTCTTCTCTTACTATTGTTGAATACTTAGTAAATAATTTTAAAATATAGCATCTATCATTTTAAAGTATTTTTCTTGGTATGTTCTTAGAGCCATAAATAATGCATAAGCACAAGAGGGTGTAAAGTTAATGCAGTGTATTAACACACAAATCTTCTTTTTCCTTTTTTATTATTTATTTTGTAATTTGAAACCTTGGTAACATGATTTTTGTCCTCATCAAGAGCAGACATCCAGCCTCCAGCTCTCTGCTTCAGCTGTAGCACAACTATTCTTTAGTTCCTTAAGCACCAAATTAAGCTTTCACTTTCCACTAAACTGTCATTTTTTTCTCCTTTTGATTTTTATTTTTAAATACATGGTTTAAGTTTCTGTTGCAACTGTAGTAACTACCATATAATTTAAAAAGTTCTCATTTAAAGGGGAGAGGAACAAGACCTTTTGGAAAAGAAAATGCTATCTCACACATCTTCCCATCATTCTGTATTTCTGTATTTGGAGGACTCCTTAACCCCTTCACTTGTTGAATTGCCCCGTTCCATTGCTTTAACATCTCCTGAGTGAAAAGCCAAGAACTGCTTGCCTGTCAGTACAGTTTGAATGCTCTTCTGATGAGGAGTGCTCTTAGAGCTTGACCTTACAAGACAATTCTGTAATATGCCCGATTTTCCTTTTCCTCCCCTACCTACCTTCTGCCTACAGAGTTTTTTCAGTCTATCACTTCTTAAAAATCCCACACTAAATAGCACCAACCCATTGTATTTTCTTTTGGGGGATCATTTTAGCTTTCTTCTCACTGTTAATAGACTTTAAACCCATATTTGACACCAGTAAGTTTCTTCCTTTTTCCCCCTGGGAAATGAAATGGCGAACGGAAAAAATCTCCCAGCAATGTTCATTTATGCTTAAGCAGAAAATTAATTCTGAACCAACGTGGTGCCTGCTGTGAATCTTCTGGTGGCAGAGAGTGTTCTTCAGACACTGGAAGTCAGCTTGTCCTTCTTCATCTTAGCTTAGCTTCTCTTAGCCTCTGTTGCTCACCTGTAAAGCCAGTATAAAAATAACTTAACCTGTGAATTTAGGCATTAAAGTTTAGAGATGAAAAATGGTTGTGTGATAAAGACAATGGACAAGAACTTGAGAGATGTGGGCTCAATTCCCAGCCATGCTATAGACAGCATGTGTGATATTGGCAGAGTCACTGGCTCTCTCTGGGTCACCGAATATGTCTGCAGTGCAGTGTAGCCCCAGGTCTGTGGGGTCCAGGCTTGCGGACTCAGTGTTTTCAAACCCGCACTTGATAATCCATGCTTCCTTGTAAATCCGAGCTTAAAATTTCTAGACCTGGGGTCTCAACCGTGCTAACGTTTCCACCCTGCCCTGTGCAGACTTTTGATTTTGGTTTGCAGCATAACAGTGCAAAATTACAGGACTTAAACCCCATTCACGGCCAGACTTGGGCTCTGACCTGCCCACTGGCAGATCCTAGTATCTAGGTCCTGAGTGCTTGCTGACGTGAGTCAAACTGATTTTCATTTGTGTGTGGACAGAAGTGGGGGCCTTGGCTCAAACCTGAATCAGAGGCTGGGGTTAGTGTGTAGACATACCTTAGCGGCGGATTAAGGAGAATTACTTTTTCTCTCCCCCGCCTTGTCTGTCTTGTGAATTCTTTAGGCCAGGAATTGTCTTACTATGTGTTTGCACAGCATGCCACATTACAGGGCCCCGATCCTCAGTGGTGCCTTTAGGCATTACTCTGATATCAATCATTAGAAACAATAGGGAATTCCAGTGTTCTGAGATCCCTGAAGAAGGCACTCTGTAAGTTCACAGTGTCACTGTTCATTGTTTTCACTGTTTTTATTGTCAGAACCCCTGAAATTCAAGAAGGCCGGGGGGACGGGAGATCAATGTTAAAAATCAAATACTTTAAAAAAGACACTTATTTTTTAAGATTGCTTTAACCCTTCGTAATATTGTATCGGCTGGGTGACATATGGGCAGTTGCCCAACCAAATGCCTGCATTCTCCAGGTGGTATGGATAAATAGAGGGCTGCGTTCTACGGAGCTGTTAACCTGGCATGCTTCAACACTAAATTCAACACAAGTTTAAAAATAAACAAAGAGCATGCATGCTTCCCTTTTGTTAAAAGGAAGCTTCATCTCCGGCATGGTCTTTCCTTCTTCTGTAGCTGGGGGAGATTTAATCCCCCACTCCAAGCTTCCGTTTACCTTTGTAAATACTTTTGAAAGTAGTACTGTTCTGCATATGTTTTGTATGAGACCATCGCTCTTGCTGATTTAAAGATATCCGTCGCTGTAGTCCTTAGAACCGATGGCAGTAAGATTGTAAATCCAGACACGGTAATTAAACTCCCAAATCCCTCAAACAGCTTTTAATGTTCTTTCCCCTATGGGATGTAGAAAGGGTTATTTATGATTCTGGGTTTGTGGCATCTTCCTTTTGGAGTATCTGTGACAAGTAGCGTTTTGAGGGTTTTCAGTGCAGACAGTAGGTTCTTTCAGCATGCAGATGAATCATCTTAATATTTGTTTACTCTTGAACAGATCCTACACAAATGGGAGGCCTGAGTATGCTGCTCTTAGCAGGGGAACATGCGCTGACTGCACAAGAGGTAAGTAACTATCCTGCTTTCGCCCAGCCCCTCAGGTAGCAGGAATGCTGCAGAGGAATATTTGACACGTCGAAGCTATTAATGCAGGATCCATCTTGGCCAACACTTGATGGCACCCAGGTGTGAACAGCATAGCTGAACTCTCCTGAAGAGAGTCACTTTGGACCTGATTTTTGGCTATCTTCTGTACTGTAGCAATATAATTCTATTGACTGAATTCAGTGATACGAGATCAGAAGAAAACCCCTGATTAAGATTAAGACATTGTTGTCAAAGATAAAACTACCAGAGTGTAATGATTCTGTTAGAACATGGATCACAAGCTCTTCAGGAAAAACCCCTTCTCTGCCTATGTGTTTGCATAGTGCTTGGAACAACTCAGCATCTTTCCTGACCTGAGCCTTTGTGAGCTACAGCAATATAAATATTTAATAATAATACAATTACGTTGGTCATAGGTGAATTTGAATCTTGAAAGGGCTGCAAATGCTAGCAAACATTCAAGGTATTATAGTCTATTCTTGTTTATTAGGACTCTGTGTTCTGCACAGCAGGTAAGCTTTATAATTCATTCACTCTAATACAAACATTTTGTACTTAAATAAGACTTCAATAAATAAAAAATGTGTTTTCATTTCTCTGGCAGCAGACACACACTGTATGATTTCTGTAGATTGGCTGCTATTTAGGGTACATTTTAAGACCCAAGTCCTGCATTTGGTTGCTCAAAGAGGTCCAACAGGTGCATTATAATTGGTATTTGGATAGCACAAGTGGGATTAAATGTTCCAAAAAAACAAAAATAGTAGCAGAATATACATGGTTTGTATAGGTGCAAAAATCAGAAAATATTTGAAATGTATTGCTCTTTGGCTTACTCGCCAAGACACAAGGAGTGCACAAGTCTGTTTAGAGAGTGGAACTCCTTGAGCTGTTTTAGATATCAGCAATTCTAGGTAGTGTTGTAGAGAAAACATCTGCCGAACCCTTAGTTGGAAATCATGATATTCTGTAAATGAAAGATAAAGTGCTGTTTAGTTAATTTCTGCTAATGTCTGTCTTGTAAATCTCAAGGCCTAGAAAGATGGCCTTTCAAATTTGGGACTAACTGTCATTTTTACTGTTGGGGTTGGGGGTCGGAGCTGGTTTTTAAGCACCCACAATTCCTACTGACATTAAAGGAGAGCATGGGTGCTCAGTTTTACTAACAAGACCTAAAGAACTTGGTTCATATAAAAAATGGAGAGCAGTTTTGCTTTGTATATTAAAGTTGTCTCTACTAAGGTGATCTTAAAAATGTGAAATGTTCCCCTATGAAAGTTGCACTGTGAAGTGAGAGAAACCCAGCACCCCCAGACCACCAGTTACTTGGATAATTGTCCTTTGCAAAACCTTTTTAAATGCCGGCGTTTACACTCTATCTCCAGCACAACGCGTCTAGGCTCTGCTTCTGAAGCAGGGAGTGAGAGATGGAAATCAAAGGGAAGATCTCTTACTATGTAACATGAGCTCAGCTTGGGGTATATTCTCAAGAAACTGCTCCATTAACCCTTCCCAGAATCCTCTGGCGAGTGCTGTGTGTAATAGTGTGTTTAGTAAGTGTGCACGGTGTGGCTGTGGAAAACCCACCCAAGAATGTAAAACATGCCCTGGGGTTCAGAACAAGCATAGCTATTGAAACCATAGTATGTGGGTTACGGCATTTCACTAGCTATTTATTAAATCTAAAAAATTAAAGAAGTGGAAAGCGCCAGTCTTATTAAGAACATACATGTCTTGAGGATTAACAGAGATATAATGATACAGGTATGTTAATCTTCAGTAAATTATTTGACATTCATTAACTTTCTTGTTAAAAGGGCATTAAATGAGGAACAAAATGTTATTTATAGTTGCAAAGCTATGAATGGGTGGAGGACAATGTGGTAGCAGAGGAAGGGAAAAAGAGGAATCAACATGAACATTTGCACAACAGCTCTGTAGTTTCTGCTCCCCATTTTTGTGTTCATCATCTTGTCCATTTACATCGCTATTTTCATAGGTTTTCAACCAACTATGCTCTATTTTCCGCTATGAAAATTCAGTTTTGGTGACCAGCACAGTTTCTATACACAAGATCAAGCTTATTAGAGAGGTCGGCAGGAAAACTTAATGGTGGACACAATAAAAGACTTTCAACAAGAAAATTAGTTCTTTACATGAACAGTTGACTTGCACTAGGCCTCCAGGTAGATTGCATCAGTTATGTTAAATGCTGATTCAGACCTCTCCTCTGTCATCTTTTAAAAGAAAGGAAGACCATTGTTAAATTACCTCGTGCTGCTTCTATTTTAGATATTATTTTAATTGTCTTGGATTCGAACCTGATTCTCCTTTTCTGTTAGAGGAACAGAACATGAAATGCAATGAAACACATTGTGAGAACAACAGAATCAGGAAGAGCTTCAGGATGTTTTGGCTTCTCTCCATGGGAAATGTCTCTTGTTTCAAATCTGACATCCATCCCGACATAGATAATATCCCTTTATCCTGTTAGTGGTGATTTTTGTTAGACTTATAGCAACATCTAGTGGCTTCAATGGGTTACTTCAGAGAAATTACTCTGAACAGCAGAGCTTCAATTTTGCTCCAACTCATCATTCCCTGTGCCCTTAGTTTATATTAATCTCTAATCTTGTAGCAGCGTAAGGTTATTTATAGGATGCCAATCACTACAATATCTTTATTCCTCTCTTTCCTTTTTAGTTTAGGCCAGGTTTTAAAAAAATATGGGGAAAAAGTAGAAATACATGCAAAGTTTAAGGATGCTTCCCTTCTCCTTCAAATAGAAAGGGGGCATAGCGCTGTATAGGGCCTAGATCCTGAGCTCTTGACTCAGTTGGTAACTACAGAGAATCACGTTACCTAAGGTAAAAGTCACGAGCGATGGTACAGCGTTAGTTGTGGGTAGCTGAACATAATCTGATACCACATTGGAGTGGACAAAAGAGGGCCAACAAACAAAAGTAGAGGATTTTTACTTATAGAAACATTAGTGATCACCATTCTAGACCCTGATCAAAGATGTGAGTACGTACTTTAACACTGTACTCATCAGGGCTACTCATGTGTAAGCTTTTGCAGGGGTCTTAGTCTCTTTCATTGCTACAATTCCAAATTTGTACCTGTATAACTGGACCTTAACTTGGAAAAGCTGTCCTTAGTTTGGGACTAAATGATTTTTGAGGAGTAAAATATTTGACAGAACTTGCAAACAACACACTCTTAATTTAGGGAGTTTCAAGGGGAAAAAAATCAGACTTGATTTTTAATTACTTTAATTGATTTTAATTATGCTAAATCAACCCTGCAAGGTGAGTATCAGTGTGTGCTTGAATGTCTCCAGCAATGGTTATTCCACAGCCTCCTACAGTTGCTTTTCCATAATTTTAGTGGTCTTGTGCAGTCGCTCAAACAGCTTTAGGCCAGAGATTCTGCTTGGCATCCTGCATCACAGTATGTGTAAGTGTGGGGATGACAAGGAATCTCTTCTCTCCTCTCCTTTGGCATGCCCTCCTGGGAACTGAGCATGAGGCTGGCCATGCTCACCATCCCAGGTGGGCAGGAAAAGGTGTGGAACACGCCCTCACTGCCCAATCACTTGCATACTGGCCGCCGGAGTCATGATGCTGGATATCTCTGGGAGCTTTTGCTCAGGGCATCACGCTGCTGTACATGCGATGCTCTGCCTGAAAGGCAAAATTAAGCCCTTGGGGGGGGTGGCTTGTCACACTGATATTCCACGGGCTGTGTTACAGTCAAACTTCACTAGGGACTGGAGCACCCTTGTGGATGACTGCATTTTACAAATGTAGTAAGTAACGGGCCATATCCTGAGAACCTTTACTCTTGGCAAATCCCCCGTCAATGAAATAGCTTGAAATTAAGCAACTCATTAAAAAGGCAAGGAGCGTGCACCACAAACGTACCGTTTCAATCGTTATGATTATTATAATTAAGATCCATTTATTTATGATACTTTCTAGTATAGTAGCAAATGTGTTGTGCAGTGTTTTGTAAATGAGATCTTGCTACAAGCCAGTGATGGCTAAAGTGTGGTTGAGAGAGATCAAAAGTAATGATGTGGAAAAAAAAAAAAAAAAAGGAATCCGGTGGGACTTTTAAAGACTAACAAATTTAGTTATCGCATGAGCTTTCATGGGAGAAAATCCCACTTCAAAGCGTCTGACGAAGTGGCATTTTCTTTCACAAAAGCTCATGCGTTAAATAAATTTGTTAGTCTTTAAAAGTGCCACAGGACTCCTTGTTTGTTTTGCTGAACTAGACTAACATCATATGGCTAATCTTTTGGAACTTGTCAACGTGTGGAATAACAAGTTGCTGTTTGGCAAGATGTGTGATTCTGTTGGAATGTGAATTATAATACTCAAGAATGAATGGCATTTTGTAATGTGAATGGGCAGGGTAAGTAGCAGGAGGGTGTCACAGTAGCCTAATGGAGCTCTTTCTTTAAAATCTCATTCACTTGTGGCATATGAATGGCATTGGTTGTTTTGGGGGAAAAAAGTAGTCCTCTCTAGGACAGCATTCCCCAACCAGTGTGCCACAGCACCCCGGTGTCCCATCAGGCCTGAGCAGGCGTGCCACAGAATTTTTTGAAAAATTACTCAAGAGTTCTGGATTTGCTCATGAATATTTGTGAGTTCATTTGGAGACTATATGGTAGTGTGCCTCAAAATAATTAAAGGTATCAAGGTGTGCCACGGCAGAGAAAAGGTTTGGGAATCACTGCTCGAGGGAACACACAAGGCTAAGGGAGGTGGGAGATCATTGGCAGTATGTTGATATCAGTAGCAAGTAGAAAATTCCTTGGCTGTAACTGATTCTGTTTCCTCGGGATTAAACAAGGACTATGGATTTTTTTCTCATTACAATAGGTGATTTGGCCTCACCTTCCCCTATATGCTGTTCCCCAGTGTTTGAACCTTAACAACAGCTCTGATTTGCTGTTACAGCCTGATCTGATGCTATGACTTACACTTTCCTGCATTTATTTTCCTCCCATTCTGTAAGCAACCCGTCTTCTAAGTATCTGACAAAGTGGGATTTTCTCCCATGAAAGCTCAAGCGACAAATACATTTGTTAGTCTTTGAAAGTGCCTCAGGACTCCTTGTTTGTTTGGCTGTAACAGCTATCTGTGCCTATGCTGCCGGGGCAAAGTACAGAAAGAACAACGGGACATTCTGGTGCCTTTTCTAGTCCTGGTTGTTTTCATGGCTCCCCGTGCCTATAGACAACAGACACATGTGCCCACAAACATACATCCTTAGCTTGTAAAGTTCCAAAAAGCTGCTGGTTGGTCAGTGTTTTAGCTTATAAGTAACATGAGCCAAGGTAGCATCTGATGAAGTGGGATTTTCTCCCATGAAAGCTCAAGCGATAAATAAATTTGTTAGTCTTTATACGTGCCGCAAGATTCCTTGTTCGTTTTGATGAGCCAAGAAAAGCACTTCTCCGGGGAGCTCAGTACCCTTTACACATTTCAAATACAATTACAGAGCAATACAAGCAGCAGTCTCCCCTCACTTCAAAATCAAAAATTACCAACCAATGAACGGGGGAGAGAATATATGTATCTGGAAAATCAGCAAGGGTATTGGGACATCTGTTAATAATTGCCATTGGCAAATTTATTATGGTGAAGAATTTAAGATAAATAGCCAGGAAATTGTCTTATTTAATATCAGGGGTTTTATTAAAATACTTCAAAATATCTTAATCCAGGAAATTGCATCTAAAAATCCTATGGGGATGAGTCCTTAGATCCTATTATTTAATATTTGTGTGTGTGTGTGTGTTGCACATGTACCCATCCACAATTCCAGAAAGCCTCCTCACTTTTGATTGGCTGTTCATCAGCTTCCAAATGGTCCACATATATAATTTTACTGCGCAATGCTACACGCTTCTATTAAACTGCAGATACAAGTCTTCTGTGGCAACAGCTGTAACTCTTCACCCTGAAAAAATTAACATTTCATAAATATATTTAGTACTTAGTGTTCTCCTTTAAAAGGGACTTGTACTCCTAAGTCACTTAAGTCTTTTGAAAATCAAGTACAGAGCAGTTTCATCACAATAGCCTTTAGTCTGACCCATAAAATAGTGTTTTAATTGTACTATTTTTATTATCTTGATTTGTGTTAAGTGACTTTCAGTGGAATTTGTGGCCTTATATCACTTAAGCGCTTTTTAAAATCCCATATTGTACCTTGATGCTTGTTATGTGAACAATGCAAGACTTAGAGAGTCTTTTGACTACTCATTCTCATACTTTTAAGTACTTTTTTAATGTTGTAAGTAAATACACTTTTGTCACTTAGCAAACTTAATTGTTTTTTTTTAAATGTTTTGTTTTTTGGAATAATCTATTCGTTTCTCCATAACAAATTTGTAAATAAAAGATGTAGCCGCCCCCATAGCATGACCAACACAAGTCATTTGAGACTGTCTTTTTAATATTAGGTTTCATAAAACCTTTTGTGAAGTTGAAAATCAAAACCAAACACAGTATTTTGGGCCTAACTGCTGTTTAAGCTATTCTGAAGTGTATTAAAAGGGATACCAATGTACTGATCTTGCATTTAATTTCATTCGCTGATATGTATCCAGGATTATGAAATATCAGGCTGTCCATCTTCTGTCAGTAACCGCTTCTGAATGCTGCTGTACAGTATTTTTTGTCACTAGATATTGCTGCTGGCTTCATAGGCAACTCATTGATGTGTTCCAGGTTTCCTCAAGTACTTCCCAGTCTGATGCCTCTAACTCTGCTGAAGAATGTCGGAAGTCACCATTGTTTCAATTTGCAGAGGTGAGTTTCCAAAAGTAACAGGATCATTTTTTCACAAAAATTGTTTTGTTTTTAAAAGAAATCCCAAACGCTTTAGCTGCAGGAGACTGACCTTTATTCATATGTTTTCAGCTACACTCCCCCCCCCCCCCCATTCCTGTTATTTATGGGTAATGATCCATTACCAGTTGGGGAAACCAGACTTGAGCTTCAGAAAAGTATATTTAGCACATGATGGAAGCCCGAAGCACAATACCATAATAGTGTTCAAAGAAGCATTCGGTTAAGGGTAGTGAGGAATGGCCTTAGCTGACAAGGTCCTTTACTTACAAACCACGGGTTTGATAGAGTTCTGTACAGTTAAATTATATATCTGAGCCAATGTAACCATTTTAGCGGATGACTCATTCAAAATTAATTATACTGCTTCTGTCAGCCTGTAGGCGCTTCACCGTTTTCCTTTTTTCTGACCAAGCACTCTGGGCCCATTCCTGCAAAGACTCATGCACCTCAGTCAATACAGACATATAAGTAGTCCCACTGAGGACAGAGTGAGTCTTGTGCAGATTAGGTTCCGAATTCTCAGTTGCCATAGAAGGCAGACTTGGTATCACGTATCCCTTTCCTTCCCAGCCAGTAGAATTTCTTATTGGCATCGCATATGGCAGTCTGATACCAGAGGATGACTTCAGTTGACTTCTTGAACAGGTTTAAGTCCTTTGAGAGTCTGCCAATAAAGTGGGTGCGCTGTTGCTAACAGCCAGGAAGAGTCTCAGCTTAACGGCCACCTAGAGATTGTTACAAACTCCAGTTTTCAGGCTACTGTCGTTTTAAGCCCACGTGGGACCTTTTTTGCCAACTTAATGCATGTCCAAGCCCCACAGCATAGTGTTTGTACGTTATTGATTTTTGTTACCAGGTGACAATTTCTTCTCTTTCAATTTGATATTCTGTTAAGCAGTATTTTAAAAATATATCTTTTATATGCTTGGAGCTTAATCTTTTGTTGTTCCTAAATATAAAACAGCAAGAAATGTGAGCTTCCAGTATAAGGCTGTTATGTTGAGCATTCAGGTGAACCAAAAGTTTTCCAGCTGATACTGTTTTGGGATGTACGCCTAATATGGGCACATTTCTATATGCTGCAAATGTCTTTTATGAACAGTAGACAGTACACAAACTTGACTAAAGTTTAAGGGATTCATTGACATGGTATCTGTTCCCAAACAATCTTAGCCCTCGCAAAACATCAGTGATTCATTTGAGTTTTTAATTTCTGATTTCTTAAAATGATTGTAAATAATCAAATGACACACACATTTAACTATGTGAGTTGTGCAGATTTTCATGATTGTAGTGTAAGGGGTGTTGTGTGGCAAAGTTCTGTACAGCTCTCGAGGAGAAAATATAAAGGCTAATCTAAACCCTTACATAAAGAAATTCAATTAAAGCTGAAACACTGGGCCAGATCCTTAAGTGATGTAAATCAATATAGCATCAATATTGAAAATGATCAGTCTTTGCTGATTTACACCAGTTATGGATCTGAGCACTCTGTCTTCTAATGTTAATAACTTTGCCCTCTCCTCCTCCTCCCCCACCCCCAAAATAACTTAATGCTCTTATGTATAGTATGACACTGGTATGTACAGAATGAGATTTTTATCTTGACTTTAACCCACAAAATCCATATTCCAGGTTAAGATGTCAGAGCTCCTGAAAGAGATTAATAGACAGATCTTTTATGTATCAGGAAGGATACCAGCCGGAATAAAATGTATAATATACCTGTTAAAGTCTTAAGACATAGTGGCTTCACTCTCAAAAGGAGGGAGAGTTCAATTTGCCAGCCAGCAATAAGCCATCTTAAAATTTAACAGAGTCCAGTGTCCATGTTGATGGTGATGGGTTTAATAAATAAATACTCATCATCCAATATTTCTAATGCAGTGTTTGCTCAGTCCCTATAAAACTGTGAAAATCACTGTCCTCTCTCTTTTTTAATGGCCTTTTTCTTGGGGCTTCCGGGTAAGTCTGTTAACATATAGGAGAAATCACAGCTCACCTGCTGACTTCATTTGTTCATTTTGCAATGCCTTGGGGCGTGGGGAGGAGAGACTTGGCGCAGCATTTTGCTAGGTGCTATAGACGTAGTTATGCTGAAGTCCTGTGACCTCCCACTAAGTACCACTGGCTTTTCCTCACCCACTGGCAAGATAGAGTGCCAGTCCACAATCACATCTGCACATCCTTCTTTTGTAAGGTGAGCAAGTTGGAAGCTATTCATATGTGCTTCATCTAAGATGCCTATTTATTGGCCTGCATTCATTTCCTTGGAAATTAAAACATGCTTCTGGTTGCATTGTGGGCATTTGTGGCAGTAGAAAACAAATTGCTGTGCAAACCCAATATTAATCTGAAATTATGATTCCTTGGCCAAATGACACAAGCTATACAGTATAAAGTGCAGTGTCTCTGGCCACTGGAATGTATCCAATGTTTCACTTTGGTTTTGTGCAGCTATTATGACATCTGCATCCACACACATTCCAAACAGAATTGCTTATTGTGCTTTGTAAACGCCAGCGTACTGCAGTGAAATACCCCTTTCCCTGAGCTCTAAATTGTGTGGTGGTGGTGGGTTTTTTATTTTGACTATTCAGTGACCAAGTAAAAGCACTTAAAAAAAAAAAAAGCTGTTTTGTTGCATTGATTCTTGGGGTGATTTTAATAGTAAAAGTGATGTAGATGCTCTTCACAGATTACCTTTTATTAGTCCTTTAGGAAAGCAAGTACTCTTTACAGTGCATTTCTCTGCCATTCATCTACATGGTTTTGGCTGCAGGGAGTCTGTACGTTGGATATAAGAAGTGTAAAATGTTGAAGTTAGAAATAATTGTATACAAAATAATTGCTTTTTTTCTTCCAGCTGTCTTCAAGCCCATCACAACCTGATGCCCCTGCGTCTGCAAAACCAACTGAGGAGTCGACACTGTTTCAGTTTGCAGAGGTATTTTTGTTTTGTTTTAAAGTGGGAGAGAGAGGAAAGGTTTTGTTTAATTGCAACTAAGCCTTTGCAAGTGTAATGGGTAGAATGAAACGTTCAGGCAATACTCTCTGTAATTATTCATGCCCCTTTTTTCTGCACCTCAGCTTAACTCTTTGCTGAAGTGTTGCTCAAGTCTGTCCCCCTCTCTAACTAAGGCAGAATCCCAGTTTGGAGCAGATAGGTAATAAGTAAACATTGGTCCATGGGCTCTGTAGCATCTAGGGGTAACAAATATTCCCCTCCCAGCTCTCACTTTAGCCTCACAAAACACACCATGGTGGACCAAACATGATCCTTCCCTAGCAAATAAAGCTAGAATAGTCCTGATCTGTATCCAAAGTGGCAGAGAGACAGGGACTCAACCCTCACAGCAAACACATCTCTTATTCTTGCATCCATCAATCACCGAGTCCACACAGCTGTCTTTAACTCCTCTATAATTTTCCCCACTGTTACTGGTTCTGCTTTCAGAGGGTGACTAGGGGATGATATATCAGGTGCAGTGACCACAATGACTAGGTGGTCATATCAGTAGAAGCCAAAGGAACAAGCAGTAAATTCCCAGAACTATAACAGAACTGATTTGTGCCTTCTGCTTGGGAAGAATGTTGGCGTGGTAACCAGTGATCCAGGAAGATGTGGGTTTGCTATTCTAACAGCTGTAAAACACCATATGCAATACACTAGAGGCTCCCCCCTCCTAGAGGCGGCTTTTGGGGTAGGCGAAGCAGGCGCACGCCGAGGGCCCTGAGCTGTAAGGGGCCCCATCACTTGCTTCGCCTACCCCAAAAGTCACGTTTGCCTCAGTCAGCAGCAGGAAGAGGAGCTGGCCTCTGGGGTAGAGGCCAGTGGAGGAGAGCTGGGGTTAGCGGTGGGGGACTGGGGCTGGCAGCAGGGAGGGGACTGCGGCCATGGGTGGGGAGCTGGGGCCAGGGGTTGGGCCAGGATGGCAGGGAGCCGGGGCTGTGGAGGGGGGGCAGGGGTGGTGGTGGGGAGCCAAGACCAGAGAGGGGGCCCCCACGGGCCTATAGGGGGCCCCAGAATGGGCCTTCGCCTAGGGCCCGCCATAGCCAAAGGCTGCCTCTGCCCCCTCCCCCCCTCGATTCCTGGATATCATGTGTCTTACCATACCAAAGAACGACCGCAGACTTTAATTCTAAAGGGCCTCTTAATTTAGATAAAAGGAACCAAGAAACAGAGGACGATCCAAAGTAGCGATGTGTGGCTCTTTCAAAATGAGCTGCAGCAACTTAGAGAATGACAGCTGCCTCTGCAGACAGAGAGTGATGCCCTGCAGCGAAAATAAGTCTCATGAGTTACAAGGCCACCTAATGCCATAGTTGGTCAGTGAATAATGCATATTAGATGACATGTCTAAAAGTATGTTGAACATCTAGTTAGATCTTCTTCTTTTTTTTTTTTTTCCCCAACACCTGTACTTGAATCTATACATTATAGTGACCTATTTTAAGAGAGTTCCTTCAGCTAGGAATAGACTGAATATATTTAATAATATAGTCCCACCTCCTTCCTGTCTACGTTGGGGAATCTAGTATTGCTGGAGGAGCTAGGTTTTTATCGTCTCTGTTCCTTGAGCATACGAACTGGAGCTGTGCCTAGCTCTGCACTGGGTTGCATTATGGAATCTGAGAACCCTCATATTCCTTTCTGATCCCCTTTTTTGCTCATATGGACTTGGGCACAATCCATGCCTGTATCTGTTTTTTGTGGTGTTTTAAGCTAATTATGTGTTTCGAGACTATGACGGACATTCAGGGCACATCATTACTGACAAGAGATCTAAGTATAAAACAGTAATTTACAGCTAACCCATTAAAGGGCCAAAAAATATCTGAATAGCAGTACCCTGGCAAGTTGCACAATAGAATCAATGTACAGTAGTCGTGAAGGACTTTTCAGATGTACTAAACCTTTTTCTTGAATGGTCATAAATTAGATTGGACAACCCTAATGGGGAAAAAGCTTAGTTTAATAGCATGAGGCCACAGGGTGAGACTTTCAAAGCTAACTCCAGGATTTGGACACACAGCTATAAATGTGAATGCCACAAATGAGTTGTGTGATTAAATCCCTACCATCATTTGTGTGCTATCCAAATGACTCTCTTAACGACAACCTGTAGAACTGAACAGAATTTTCCAACCACTCTGAAGAAGTTAATAAATGATTATACATCAGTTCTTTGAACTCCACAGAAGCTCTATAAACATTTGTTAATATTCCCTACATTTCTTTAGGGAATATGTTGTGCGGGGGTGTCAGTGCATTTAACGATGCACCTACTTACATTCAGTTAATTCCCTCAGCATATTGAAGATGTATGAAACCCCCAAAATGGGGGGGGGGGTCTCGAAATGCGCCTTTTATTGGTTAATTTGAAGGGGGGAGTTTTAGTTTTAAGGGTAAGTTTTTCTCTATTGGAAATGTTAAAACATTTCTTTACTCTGCTACATGTAGCTAGGAGTTATTTTATGTTGGAAGATGATAATTTCTGTTCCAGGCTGGCCTTGCCTCTGAAGTATAGGATAGTAATTTACTTCAAATTAGGGAGCTGAGAGAAAGAAATCTGGACAGGGCCATAAAAACATGTCAGCACCAGGAGCCTTTGTTCACTAAGGGTTACTCCCATGTGTCATGCCAACACCATTGCAACGTTAAATACAGTGACTAACTCCAGAAAGGTAGCATGCAGCTTGGCTGCGTCTAGGTTCTTCAGGGGGAAACACAGAGCAATCTATAGTATCTCTTTAAGCCCTTCTTTCTGCTCTTGGCCTTGCTTCTGCTTTTTCTAATACAGGGCTTTCATTCACGCAGGGCGTCTTTGTCATATTTGGCAAAAGTCCCATTTCTTGCTCTGCCATTTCTTACTGGGCCCTGTCTATTAGTGCATTGCTTCCCTTCAGTGAGCAATGTACAGTGCCACTAAAAAGGAGAGAAAGTAGATATTTAACCAGGAGCGGAATAATCCTGTGAAATAATGTGAATTGCCTTGTGAGCCAGTTTGCCTGGGGATTCTTGACAGCCGTCCCAGGCACTGTTTTGTTCTGACTGGGTGTTCCTCATATGTTCGCTTACTCTTTATTCCCTTCACAGCAGGAGTAGATGAGACTGACTTTTTGTGAAAAGACTGATCCCCTCAAGTAGATGGGTCACATATAATGGCCATCCTTTACCCCAGGAATAGAATTCCCCTGTCACTCATTGACAGCTCATTATACAGCCTGGCATTCTTTCTTCCTGAGAGTCCCAGTATGCCTTTCACCTTGTTTTCACCAAGTGCTATATTTTTCAATTAAAACCGATGATCTGACTAATAAGGCCTGCCTGCTCTTGACCTGCCACAAAAGGGGACAAGAGCCCTGGGAGTAGTGCAGCATGTCTGGAGATCTGTGCAGATGCCGTAGTGTTCCAAGAGGTTTCAAAATCCACAGAACAGTCCAACAGATTTCAGGATATCATTGAGTTAAGAATCTTGGCCCCCTGTTCACCTTGTAATGGTCCTCCAAACACATGACCACTTTCTGGATTTGAAATGTTGTCCCTCTGTGGGTTTTTTCCGGTAATGTTGTGATTTAGGCCAGGCATTGGTCAGTAGTCTATGGGGCATTTGGTTGTCATTGGAGACCTCTCCACTCACATGCTGCTGGCTGCTCTTCTCCGTCTTTCCATGTGAGGGAAGCAGAACAGACGGAAGCACTTGTTCTTTAGGCCTGTTGAATATCTGTTTGGCAAATGAGAACAGATGGTGATGAATGCTGCACAGTGAAGATTGCAAGCTCCTCTTGGATTTGCTTAAGTAAATTCTCCTCTTTTATTAAACAAAGAAAATGTTTCCAAGGAATGATGACAATAAAATCACCAGTCTAATCAGCTAAAAAAGTAGTATTCAACTTTTAGCTGCTCTATTAAAGCCTTTTTTCCTCGTCTGGACTAATTTAGAAATAGGTGCAAGCTAGTTTCTTTTTTGCAGCAATGTATGATTTCCCTTTCTTTTCCCACACCTTACTTGCAATCAGGACTTGCAAATGCTTGGAGATGAATTCATCTCTGGGGCAGCTTTACTGAGCTACGTGCAATAGGCACAGAGATAAGTCTTTACATTTTGTTTGAGTTTTGCACAAAATATTTAAATCTAACAATTTGAGACAAAATGTCTGTGAATTAGACATTGAACTAGTAGTGTGATATTTGAATGCTCAATGGATCCTAAGCTCAGTTTATCCTAAACTCGCTGTTCTTCCTCCCACCCCAACCCAAGTTTAGGAGAAAGCCATAATCTTCCTATATAGATTTATCATTATCTAAAATATGTAAATATGCTTACAGAATTAGTGCTAGTTAAAGCTGTAGCCATTTACTAAATGTTTGAGTTGCCATATATTCCATGGGCAACACAAAGTATACATAGAATCATAGAATAATAGGGTTGGAAGGGACCTCACGAGGTCATCTAGTCCAACCCCCTGCTAAAAAGCAGGACCACTCCCACTAAATCACCCCAGCCAGGGTTTTGTCTAACCAAGCCTTAAAAATCTCCAAAGATGGAGATTCTACCACCTCCCTAGGTAACCCATTCCAGTGCTTCACCACCCTCCTAGTGAGAAAGTTTTGGCATGTGTCTGCTTATGGTGGATAACATATAATCCATGACACAATTAGTAGCTAAAATAATGGCAGTTATTGCAAAAGGGCTCTGAGATGGTAACATGATCCTAAAAATGATAAATGTTTTTGTGGGACCAGAAGCCATCGCTGTATTTAAGAAGTTACCATTCATGTTTGAGATTAAGGGAAATTAGTGAGGTGTTGTAGGTACTGCTAAGTCTGTTAAGCCTAAAATATTACATTTAATTAGAAGAGAATAAAACTTGCTCTTCTTATTGGGAGCTGATTGATCTTTCTGTCACCTGCTAAACCCAACGGACATCTTCTCAAAGATAAATTTTCAGTTCACTGTGTTTCCTGCTGTTTGTTCTCAGAGCTGTTGAGGATATTTCATGCTAATTTCATGTTGATTTCTCCTCCCACCTTGTAAAACTAACAACAGCTCTGCCGTCGTTTGATTGTCCGCATCATAATTACTGATGCATTTTCCATTCTGGATGGCTTTTTTTATGTCAGGTGTCAAAAATCCAGAACCTGCCTCTGCATGAGCTCGTGTTATAGTTCAGCAACTTGGAGTTACTTTTCGGGGCTTCTGTGTAGGTTTGTTGTGGAATTGAGGAGATCTGCCTTGTGGTTAATATTTTTATAAAGTAAGTTAGTGTAGAATATAGATGAAAGAAACTAAGGCCTGTTTCCTGCAAGCCAGTCTGTGCCAGAGGATCCTGGAGTACACTCGCTCATTGACTATAGTGGGGCTCTGGAGTTTAGGCATCAGCCTTTGTATCACTCACTACAGAATCAGGTATAGGC
Organism: Pelusios castaneus; assembly: GCA_007922175.1. Lineage (NCBI taxonomy): Eukaryota > Metazoa > Chordata > Testudines > Pelomedusidae > Pelusios > Pelusios castaneus. The sequence goes on from ML685767.1 coordinate 12,705,895, forward strand.
ACCAGCCTTTGTGTTGCTCACTGCAGAATTGGAGTTTTAGAAGTTGTCTGCGGTAGGGACCAAGCTGCTATCCAGTGCCTAGTACAACAGAAACCCAGTTTTGACTGGAGCTACTGTAATAGAATTAATAACTGTTAATAAACATTAAACAAAAAGAATGTTCCAATGTATTTTAAACACAGACATATAGTGAAAGAATGGCAATGAAATGAGTGTTGGTTTGTTTTTGATTTTTTTTTTTAATTTCAGTGTATCCTCTTGACTGCAAGGTAAAATAATCTAGTCCAAAGGAAAGATGTGATATAAAAACACATTGAGACCCAGGGGTGGTGGACTAGCCTGCAACCAAGAAAGTAGAGTGGCTTGTATATCCCCAAAGACTGTGAATAGAAATGTGTTTGTTATGAAGAAACTGTCTCAAGAGCACTTGTGCCCTGAAAAGCCAGTGTTAAGGGAGAGGGGGTCTCATTCCAAATGACACCATTCAATTGTACAAAGCCACATCTGGGAGAGTCAAAGAACATTGAGGCACTCTGAGCAGTGTGCCAGCCATTAGGTTAAAAGGTTCTCTTTGCTCTGCCACCTGTAACATCAGGCACCTTAAGGAACTTCTGTAATTTGGCCCCTAGGCCACTGCTGGGATAAGGTGTCTGTGTAAAAGGGCAAATAAGATCTTATTGATCCAGATCCTTATTGATCTACTTACTGAAGCTTTTGTTTAAGTTTAACGGACTAGATTGAAGTCTGTGCCTGTATCAGACAAATCATCCTCTGCTTCCAGTAACTGCCCAGAAAGGTTCCCCAATGTTTCCAGTGTAATTTAGCAAAAGACCTGCTGTGTAACAGATTTTTTCCCCCTGTTTCCTTAGGTGGTTTCTCCCATAGGCTCTGATTCAAGAAAAAACTAAAGCATATACTTTTGTCCTATTGACTTTCATGGAACTTCAACATGTGCTTCCTGAACGGGGATGTTTTTCTCAGCTGTGGCGCAGGACAACGCAGGTGCCCTGTGTTGATACTGATGGTCTGCAGTATCCTAAGAGCAGCTGAGGGACATTCAGCTTTTTTTCTCCTTTCTTTTTCCCCAGTGACCCTGAAATGTTCTCTTTTCTGTTTGTTCCAAATGTAGATCTCATCACATACTTCAGAGCTGGGGAGTCCTGAGCCTGTGAAGCAGTGTGGGAAGTCAGCACTCTTCCAGCTGGCAGAGGTAAGGCTCCTGTCACTATCATGATGTAAGTGTGTGCATGTATTCTTCCCAAATGCATGGGTCACCCAAGTTAGTCTAGCACTGAACTTTGCTTTAGCAACAAGGGAAAAAACGGGTAACCTGAATAGTAATTCAAATAAGAATGCTTCCACTGGGAACACCTAAGTCTTAACTTTCTAAATTCATGGTCCCTTAGAAAGCAGGAAAAGATTCCTGCTCTGGAGAACTTACATTACAACTCAGACAGAACTACCACTCAGGACAACAGCTAAGGCAAGAAGATATGTCAGTGACTTGTTACTACAATACCAAGGTCCTGATTCAGAAAAGCGTGTTGTCACAGTTAAGTGGGTGACTTGAATAAAACTTAGGCATGGGGGATGCTTTCCTAAACAGTGACCCAATGTAGGAAGTAAGAAACAGGTTTTGAGGAATGTATGGGCCTATATGAGGAACAGGAGGCTGTGATCAAATACAAAATTAAAATTACCATGTGAATATTTGGCAGTGATAAGTAAACCAGCTGAGATTTAGGTGTTCCAGACTCTGTTGGCAGTCATTGATGCATGTGAAAATGTCAGCTTGTTTGTTGTTGATAAAACATACCCCATCCCCTTGAAGTTTGGCATGCAAATATTATTTTTTAATATGTCAATAACCTACATATAAAGAATGTGTTCTGAGTTCCCCTGAATAAACAAGGAAAAGGGAGCATTTCAGCATATTGTTCATTAATTATTTTTGTTTACAGCACAGGACCACAGCTTGCACATTTTATCTCACAAAATGGTTCACTGACTCCCATCCAGTGGCACCTTAATGCTTCTGTTAGAGAAGAATCCAGAGTCTGGAACCATTAAAAAAAAACTCTAGAATTTTTCCCCTCCCACCCACTGACTGAATAACAGTAATATTTTGTGTCTTCGTGGTTAAAAAATAAGAATACTAGAAAGATAAATTTTGAAGAACTATGCATGAGTGGAAAGAAGAGATTTGCCTCATCCTTTAGGCAGTCCCCAGGCTCCAGCAGGGTTCATTAGTGTGTATGCTACATTGCCAGCAGAGTGCATGCTAGGGTGATCAAGTTAGCAAGAGCTAATGACCTGTAGGAGGATGTGAACTTTGCAACCTTGAAAACAAACCAAAAGAGCCAGTGAACACTAGAAGTATGTTGAATCCCCTGCCTTTGCTTATTAGGCAATGTTCTGTATGTGATCTTAATATTGTACCCCTTTAATAAGAGTGAGCCTGATTTCACTGGAGTTGTACCAGTGTGGGTATGGGAGTAGCACTGGCGAAGAGCCCTGAGGTTTGCATATCACCATTAAGTGAAGTGCTGACAGTTTTATGAAGCAAATCCTTAGGGGTCATAGGAAAGTCCATATGCTTGGCCACAGGAGTGCAGCATTGTAGCATAATTGGAGCAGAAGAGAAGACTGAGTCTGGTGTTGAGAAACTTGGATCTGAAACAAATAGCCGTGAGCCGTTTCATGATCATTATTCAAATAGGTCCATACAAAACCTAATTTAGAATATACACTAAATATAATGTACAGGCTCTGACTTAAATTCATAAAACCATGGCAGATGTTCTATATACGTCCTTAGGCAGCTGGAGCATATTAGCTCTGACTGGGTCAGCCTGAATAGCCAGCCCTTCTGGCCCACTGTGGCACAGTTCCTCTTATCTCAGTGTTTGTTCCTTTAGTCTTCTGGGGAAACTCTCATAGACTCATAGTGTTGAAGGCCAGAAGGAACCATCATGACCATCTAGGCTGACCACCTGCACCTTGCAGGCTACAGAACTTCACCCACCACTCCTGCAATAGACCGCTAACTTGGCTGAGTTACTGAACTCAAATCATGATTTAGTGATTTCAGGTTACAAAGGATGCACCATTTACACTTGTTTAAACCTGCAGATGACCATGCCCCATTCGTACAAGTGATCCAAGCCCCAGGTGGTAGTCTTTCTGGCTGCCACCCAGTAAGGTGCTGGTTGAAGACTTAGTTAATAGCAGGGGTGGACAAAACTGGCTCACAACTAGGCGCCAGCGATTTTACTTTTGGTCATCAGAGGGTGCTCATCTGTTACATTTCTGCAGTGGAGCTAAGCAACAGGCTACTAAAACTGGTTGCCATGGCAACCAGAAACATACATTTGTCAAGGCCTGGTTAATAGTCCCAATAACAATATAAACAAAAGGTCTTTTGCCCTTCTTGGGCTCTACTATCAGTTCTTTCTCACTCTCCTACAGAGAGAGCTGACCCTCATGGCTTTTCCGCCTTGGAGTGTCCCTTCTTTTAGGGCCATTCACAGGGGCCAGCTAGACTCCTTCCTGCCACCCTGCTCGGTCCTTCTCTAGGCCATCTGCCAGGGAGTTACCCTTCTCCACAATTTACCAGATAAACAAGGCCAACTGATTCCTAGCTGATCAGGATCACCTGGAAGGTGTCCCAGATGAGTCCCCTTGGAGGGCCAGTTAGCCTGTGACAAGCTCCCATAGGTTTTTTGGTATGGTTTTGAGTTCTCTGTGATGCCTGATCCCAGTTGGACGCATAAAGTAGGAGTGATCCTGTTTTACTTTTGAATTTCTTAGCTATTTTATTGCTACTGGGAGAGCAGACCAGGCACTGATTTGAAGCTGCTCTAACATAGAATCATAGAATCATAGAATAATAGGGTTGGAAGGGACCTCACGAGGTCATCTAGTCCAACCCCCTGCTAAAAAGCAGGACCACTCCCACTAAATCATACCAGCCAGGGTTTTGTCTAACCGAGCCTTAAAAATCTCCAAAGATGAAGATTCTACCACCTCCCTAGATAGCCCATTCCAATGCTTCACCACCCTCCTAGTGAGAAAGTTTTTCCTAATATCCAACCTTGACCTCCCCAGCTGTAATTTGAAACCATTGCTCCTTGTTCTGTCCTCTGTTACCCTCGAGAACAGCCTAGCTCCCTCCTCTTTGGAGCAACCCTTCAAGTAGTTGAAGGTTGCTATCAAATCCCCCCTCAGTCTTCTCTTCTGTAGACTAAATAAGCCTAGTTCCTTCAGTCTCTCCTCATAAGTCATGTGCCCCAGCCCCCTAATCATTGTTGTTGCCCTCCGCTGGACTCTTTCTAATTTGTCCACATCCTTTCTGTAGTGGGGAGCCCAAAACTGGACACAGTACTCCAGATGCGGCCTGACCAGTGTCAAATAGAGGGGAATTATTACATCCCTCGATCTGCTGGCAATACTCCTACTGATGCAGCCTAATATGCCATTGGCCTTTTTGGCAACAAGGGCACACTGTTGGCTCATATTCATCTTCCCGTCCACCATAACTCCCAGATCCTTTTCTACAGCGCTGCTACTTAGCCGATCGGTCCCCAACCTGTAGCAGTGCATGGGATTTTTCCATCCTAAGTGCAGGACTTTGCACTTGTCTTTGTTGAACCTCATGAGGTTTCTTTCAGCCCAGTGTTCCAATTTGTCCAAGTCTCTCTGGATCCTGTCCCTGCCCTCCAAAGTATCTACCATTCCCCCCAACTTGGTGTCATCCGCAAACTTACTAAGCACGCAGTCTGTTCCATCATCAAGATCATTAATGAAGATGTTGAATAGAACCAGCCCCAGGACCGACCCCTGGGGCACTCCACTCGTTACCGGTTGCCAACCAGACATCGAGCCATTGATTCCTACCCGCTGAGCCCGTTGATCTAGCCAGTTTTCGATCCACCTTACGGTCCACTCGTCCAACCCATACTTCCTTAACTTGCCGACGAGAATGCTGTGGGAAACCGTATCAAAAGCCTTGCTAAAATCAAGGTATATCACGTCAACAGCTCTTCCCGCATCCACAAATCTAGTCATCTCATCATAGAAGGAAATCAGGTTGGTCAGGCATGATTTGCCCTTGGTGAATCCATGTTGACTGTTCCTGATCACTCTATTTTCCTCCAAGTGTTTCAGGATGGATTCCTTGAGGACCTGCTCCATGATTTTCCCAGGGATTGAGGTGAGGCTGACTGGTCTGTAGTTCCCCGGATCCTCCTTTTTCCCTTTCTTAAAGATAGGTACTATATTTGCCTTTTTCCAATCCAAACATGTCATGGAGCGAACCCCAGCATTACATGTTCATTTGGCAACGCATTTGCACTGAGCCATTGTAACCCAGACATCATGTGCTGTGTGCTGGAAAGGGGCAGGCTCTAGCTTCCCCACTCCCAGCCCAAGGTGAGCCCACCAGCGGATGCTCTTGCCAGAGCCCAAGAAATAGATCAGGTTTGACCATACCTGCATTCCCCCCAGTCTTCTTCATTTGTGTGGATTTGACTCAAACCCACAATTTTATCTCTCTTTTCAGACTGATTTTTGTCAGTATTATGCACACAATGCCAAAAACATATTTAAAAGTGGGTCAGATACCTTCACATAAGCTTCCAATAGTGGTGGAAGCAGCTACTTTTAGAGCTACAATCTGCTGTGTCCTTTGAAGGTCCTAAATGTGCAATTCAGCTCGGTTCCATTGAGAGCTACATCTCTGCACAATCACTCTTTATTCTGTCGCCAGCTGAAGGTGAGGAGAACTATGTCAGGGAGGCCCGGGAGCACGTACAGTATCTCAGGAGGGTAGCCGTGTTAGTCTGTATTTAGCAAAAACAACGAAAGTCCTGTGGCACCTTAAAGACCAACAAATTTCTTCGGGCCTAAGCTTTTGTGGGCTGCAACCCACTTCATCAGATGCCTCTGACAAAGTGGGTTGCAGCCTGCAAAAGCTTAGGCCCGAAGAAATTTGATAGTCTTTAAGGTGCCGGAGGACTTTCAATGTTTTTACAGTATCTCAGTGATTCATTGCAGGGACTGTGGTTCTACCACAGGTAGCTGATGACCCTGGAGATACTTAGGAGCAGTGCGGCCCTAGCTACTGACAGTTCAGGGCCATTGAACAGTAATTCTCAGTGATTAGGGGTTATGTGAAAATATGGAACCTCTTCAAGAACAGTGACCCCTGAGAGAATAATATTTTTGGTCTCTCTGTCTCTATTTTATGGTAGTTATAGGGGCAGGAGAAGGGGTTCCTATCAAGTGCCTCTCACAGCGCTGGTGGAGTTAGAAGAAAGGAGCAAAATTAATGTAGAGTTGCTTGGGGGTAGGACCTCTGTCCCCTGAAGTTCTGCACCTCACTCCCAGGAAGCAGCTGTGCATCCTCTTCCCCCCATTGCAAGGCTTTTCTAGACCTTAGCTGATGACAGCTTTTCCCAAACTATTTTGGCCATGGAACACTTTGGGGCTTGAAATATATTGACGGAACACATACATGCTGGTCTGGGGTGGAGGGAGGCTTCGTACCAAAAAATTGCCGCACGTATTGCTCAAAAGTTGATTTAAAAGTGTTGGTTTGGGGGGGGGGGGGAGTGTCTTTTATTTTACAAAGATCAAAAATAATAGAGGGAAGAATGAAGGAAATATTTTAGAAGGAAAAATATCACTAGCGTCGAAATTTTTTCACAAAACACCTATTCACATCATGCAGGACACAGTTTGGGAAACACTGGCTGATGATTTTTGTGTTCTTGGGATATAAAAATAACTGCTTTGTGGGGATGTTGAGGCCTAAACTTTGAGATCCTTGAATTGATACTCTAATACATTTTGGAAAGTGGTTGTGTTTTAAAGGCTTCCTCGGCACATTTTGCTCAGGTTCCCTGAAATACTGGAGATGAGCACTAAACTGATGTGAGGTGAAAGGTAGATTTAGAAACAGTTTGGGCTAGATTCTTCACCAGTGTAAACTGGAGCAGTTCCATTGCTCTAAGAAGCCAGTAGGGCTATGTCAATTTCTGCAAGCAGGAGCACTTGTCCTTTATGTCAGCCTTCTCCTAAAAGAAGCCCTGATTAATAAGAATCCAGAAGTAGAAAATGACTCTCAGTGGCATTCCAGTGGCATTGTTTACTTTGATTTTCCTCCTTAAAAATAAATGTGTCCCCTTTGGAAGTGCCATGAATGCAATTTCTTCTCACAATAGTGACTTGTATGAATGTACGGCAGAAGGAAAAACCACCCTTTCAAAATGTTTACATTCCACATACAGGAATGATATCTTGGTGAAGTAATGTTGTTTTTTTCCCCTTTGTTTTTTTTTGCTTAAGATTTCCTCGAGTACAACCCATTCAGGCCCTCCTGACTTAACAAAGCAGTGTGGGACGTCAGCATTGTTTCAATTGGCAGAGGTAATATTAAAATTCTGGTGATTAATGACCACTGGTGCAGTGGGGAGGAGAAGCTAATAATGTTGATTGCCTTAGTTTGGCAGTCAGAGCAGTGGCACAGTCATCATTTATGCCTCTATAAACAACAATGCTAATTATCACTTGGGTGCCAAGAGTCAAGATTTCCCTAGACTAACCATTAAAGCACAGGCTCTTAGTGCTACTGAGTTAACAGTTAAGAGTCAGAACCTCTTATGGCAAAGAGCTCAACTGATTTGTATTCAAATTATTTTAAATGAACACTTCTGGGGATTTATTGTTTTTTTTTTTTTTTTTTTCTCTTGAATGATTGTTTTATTCAGATTAGGGCATTGTCATTGCAAATATGGTTAAGAAGGCTTCACTCACTTTCATTTATTTCCAGTCCACTCTCATGCAGATAGTTATTTTAAAGTGATGAGTACATGTATGAATTTGTGACTTCTGGAGGAACTGTGTTGTGATACCCTGCAGTGGACATCAGACTGTCTTTCCAGTAGTAGTTACAGTGAATGGTCCCTTTGTGGGAACATTTAAAGTGGTCTCTCCCCTCCCCATAAACTTCAAAATCATAAGACCACATGCCTGGAGTTAGTACAGTCTACAATACCCAAAAAGCCCCTTTCATAATCACACCTGCTAATGGACTCCAAAATCTTCTCTGCCCAGTTAAGTTACAAGCTTTAGAAGAAAGATATAGGGCAGAGAAGAAGGGGGTGGGGAGATGGAATTGCTGTCACATGAACAGGATATTTTTAAGATGGAGATTTTCCAAGCCTCTTAGGCCACTTGGAAATTTTTGGTTTATTTAAATAGACTCTGAGAAATTACCACCAGCCTTCTTAGATGGTATCTTCCTTATAGCCACATCTAAACTGATGAGAGAGGCCTTTATTATTATTATTAATTATTATTTATATTATTATTGTTGAAGAAAAATCACCCCAAGAATCTCTAGTTTCTACAGCTTTAACTGAAAGGACCTAGTGAACTGTAAAACAAATGCAATGGAAGATTATGTGAATTAAAGAGATGCATGAGAAAAAGATAATGTTCATTTTCAGTGATATGAAGGCCCAAGGTATTAAATTAGCATGGTAAGGAGACTTCTAAGCGACTAGCTAAAATCCAGCCCACGTCAACAGTAATTACCTCTAAGTACTTGTTTTAGTGGCCTCTGTTGAAGGAGTTGGTGATTTGTTTGTGCGACTTGATTTGGTTTGATTGAGGGTTTTAGAGATGTGGGAGGTTAAATTTTGGACATCTTTCCAGAGGAATGGGGTCTAAATCTTGTGGTTACCCCACTTAGCAATCTCAAGCAGAGAAGCCAAGGCATGGAGATTGTGAACTACCCTGTAGGCTCCTGCACTGATCCCTCTCCATCAGCATTGGAGACCAATAGGAGAGCAGTTGGGAGAAGTTTACAGTTAATGCATCATCCTTTACTGTAGCTATTCAGTGGGTGAATAGATGGATTCAGTCTCCATTACTGGTATCACCAAGCGAGTTGGCCTCAAAGTGATAACGCTACATTTCTGTGCTAAAGAGACGTGTGGTGGGGAGGATTTTTCTGTATTATGTAAAAGGTTTTATTTTGCTTGTTTACTTGGTTTTGCAAATGGAATAAAGGAAAAAAACATAATATCAAGAAGAATTGGTTAAATTTTTCAGTCACTATCATTTGAAAGTTGGAACCCAAATTATAAGTAGGAATAGTTGGACAGACTAAGGGATATGAGTTGTAAGTTACCTTCTTACTGATGGTGGGTTATTTTGAACTGTATCACTACATTTAGGGATATTATTTGGGGCGGGGAGTTTCAAAGTTGTCAAGAACATCTACAGCCTGACTCTGTCTTTCCTCAGACCTGGAGATCATACTACGTGCTATTGTGAATGGGGGAATGCTTTAAGTACGATCCTGAATAGGGCTGCTTTCCTAAAGCAGGACCTTACATAAGTGGCATTTCTACACATTTAAATTATTAAAATGAATGATAGGGACATTTAATTGATGGTGATTGTCTGGTTGTTTTTAACTTCTTTTAGATGTGCCTTGCATCAGAGGCAGTAAAAGTGAAAGAACCTGGAAAGGTGAAAGTGGAAGCATCGGTGGATGTGAAAGTAGAAGCTCCAGAGGAAGTGAAAGTGGAAGAATTGGAGAAGGTGAAAGTAAAAGACTCAAAGGAAGTAAAAGTGGAAGAATCTGAGATGGCAAGAAATCAAAATAATGAAAAGACAAAATCTGAAGAGCAAGAGAAAGTTATGAAATGCAGTCTCTTTACTGATCTGGTAGCAGACAACAGTACTTTAGAGAGAAATAATATAATTACAAAGGATCAGACATGCCATTCTCAAGAGCTTTCGCTTGCTGACATTAATACCCTTGGGCTGAGCAAACCAGAAAAGATAAAAAAGAAAAAGAAAAAAAATAAGCTGGATCGGCATACAAACGAAAAATCCACCCCTAAGAAGGCTTGTAAAAAGAGGCAGTCCTCTGAATCGGACATTGAAAGCGTCATTTATACTATTGAAGCTGTTGCAAAGGGCGACTGGGGCGCAGAGAGACTTGTTGAAAACCCCCGGAAGAAGGTCCGCCCTGCCTCAAACATGAAGGGAAGCGTGTTGGACACAAAGTCACCAAAGAAAAAAGTGAAATCAAAAGAGAAGAGAACATCAAAGGAGAAATCCTCGGAGACCACCAAAGAATCAAAGCCTCCTGACTTTCTTAGTATTACAGCCAATAAGGAGGCACCTTGTGAGATACCTGACAACATAAAAGCAGAACCATTGACCCCAACAGAGGAGGTGGGGCCACCAAGTTTACCTGGACAGGTCAAAACAGCAGATAGTGACTGTAATAAAAAGATTGAAACCTGTGGCTCCAGAAAATCAGAGCGATCTTGCAAAGGTGCTCTTTATAAGACTCTGGTGTCAGAGGGCATGCTCACGTCCCTGCGTGCCAATGTGGACAGAGGTAGGTGACTTTTGCCATATTTATTTTCAGAGCTGGAGAAAAATAAATCAAAAGGTCTTAATTAGATTGTGTTTGAACAGTATCTCTCTCTGGGTCTGCCATGAATCAGGTGCGGCTTAGGCTTGTGATACACCCATTTCATTTAGTAAATGTGTTCCCCTTCTCTTTACTGCACATTTGATTTTTTAAAAAATAGTCTTTAAAGCACACTTCACTTTAAAAATACATGTGTTAACGGGCCAATCTGCTGATTGGTGTAGGGCTTGCGTTTTTATGTGGCTCTGAACAACAACAGTGAAGTATTAGTTTCCTATATGAAGAGACTCTGTTGGTCTCTAGGCATAGCTCACCATCCTTGAAGAGGCAGATGTGTCTCACGCTTCTTTCTGATGTGCATTCTGGTCCCCAGGTAAGGTACACAACCAGAATAATAGAAGAGGAATCCAGAAACAGCGTGGAAGCTAAGCTGTTCATTCAGGGTAGAAGTAGGAAGATCAGCATGTGTCTTCTGTTTCCAAATTTAACATCTCCATTGTTAAAAAGTAGATGATGATAATAATCAGGGAGAGAACCTGATGCCTGAATGGAGAAATTAATTTTGGTTTCAATTACGTGGTTTCAATTACGTGGTTTCAATTACGTGATGTACCTTTTTAGTGGGATGCATTTAGAAGCATTTACCTGAGCCACAAATGTAAACTGATAATCTGAACAGCCAAAATTAAGAGAGTACCTGGGATTTCTTCTTCAAGAGCAGTCCCTGTGCGTGCTCCACCACAGGTATGCTGGCACGCGCCACGTCATAGTCCGGAGATTTTTTTTAGGAGTGACAGTTGGAGCCATGTGCGCGAAACAACTGTCTTGCGGCGTCCCTCAGCACTTGATTAGAAGCACGTGGCTCCAAACCGCTCCATTCCCTTCTCTACCGCCGGTCAGTCATACAGCGGAGAAATCGTGCTCCTCAGAGCCAAGCCATCCCCATCTCTTCAAGAAAATTGTTTTTTTCCTCAATTCACGTACTATTTCTTCTTATTCTACTACAGAAAAGGAAAAAAAAAAAAAAGATCCTGACAGAGCCGAACTGTTTTTCAACTGTCAGACATGCTGGGTTCGCCCGGCTTCAAAAGATGTGAAAAATGTCGGGATGCCATACTGGCTTCCGACGGACATGCCGTCTGCATAAGATGTCTAGTTGAGGGACGCGTTTCTGAAAAGTGCCCTCACTGTCAAAACTTAAGTGCAAAAGTCAAAAAAGACAGAGATTTGAGGCTCGTGCTCCTGGTTATGGAAAAGTCTCTGAGACCGACGTCTGACCCCAATCAGAGACAAGCAGTTTCACCGAAACCTCAGGCAGCAAAGAGGCAATTAACCCCACCACAAGAGGCAACAAAGAAAAAGAGACAGAGATCTGTCTCGTCACAAGATTTCCGTACCAAAGAGGCTCCAGGTCCCTCCGGTACGAGGAGTGGCAGATAAGATAAGAATACAACGGCCGGGACTGACAGTACTCAAACGGCACCTCATACCCCAGTACCGAATAGCTCTTCAGCACTGGTTAAGCCCCCAGCACTGTCAGCACCTACGTTAGACCACTCAGCACCACAACTACAGAACGTTCAATCGAATCCCAAACAGCTGGAGTCTAAGGGCAAGAAATCTGGGTCACAATCACAGTGCAATAGATCGGTACTACAGCACCCAGCAGCCGATAAAACATCGGCACCGACTACTTCACACAAGCAATTGGAAAAGAGAAAACACATTGACAAGAACTGTGAACATAGATCTCCCACTTTACGGCAAATTAATCAAGATGGGGAAGGATCCCTAGCAGACTTCTTCGAGTATGCAGGGACATCCCCTCAGCCAGACTCAAGTGAAGAAGAGGGAGGGAGCGCAGTTACAGATGCATCACTCATACCCTCACCTATTTTATACATATAATGATAGGAGATATAATCAGGGTATGCCATACTCTTGGTCAATGTTCCCTCTAAGGTTTGGCGGCTTGTGTGCAAAATTTTCAAGCCGTGTGCAAAACTTTTTCTGAATAAAATTTTTGTGCAAACTCACATGACAGAAATTATAGGCATTAATTGAAGTTAAAGTAATTGTAAATAGAATTAATTAATTGTGTTTAATTGAATTTGAATGAGTTTTGAATTGAAATTTAATTTTTAGAAAGGTTTTTATTTAAAATTAATTTTTTTAAAGTTTTTATTAAAAAAGGAAGGAAAAAAAGAAGGGAGGAAGGAAGGAAGAGAGAAAAAGAGAGAAGAAAGGAAGAGAGAGAGAGAAAAAGGAAGGAAGAGAAAAGAAAGAAGGAAAGAAGTGGAAAGAAGGAAGAGGAAGGAAAGAAGAGAAAGAAAGAAAAAAGAAGACAGAAGAAAAAAGAGAAAGGAAGAGAAAGAGGAAGAAAGAAAAAAG
>ML685767.1:12719144-12853098 GCA_007922175.1 Pelusios castaneus
AAGAAAGAAAGAAAAAAGAAGGAAGAGAAGAAAAAGGAAGGAAAGAAGAGAAAGAAAAAAAGGAAAGAAAAAGGAAGACAAATAAGGAAAAGAGAGAGAGAGAAAGCAAGCCAAGGCTGCCGGTGGGGGAGGACCCTACCGCGGCCCTGGGAAGCCGCCGCCGGTGGGAGGGGGGAGCAGACCCCAGCCCCGGAGGCTGATCCCGGCCCCGTGCTGGGAGGCCGGGGCCATGGATTAGCCCGGTCCCGGCCCCAGCCCCAGGAAGTCGAGGCAGTCGGGGGGTGGGAGCCCAGGATCCCGCCGCTGCCGCAGCCACCCCGCTGACCCGGCTGCGTGGGGCAGGCAGGCAGGCCCGCGCTCCTGAGCCTGCCTGTCCCACCCTGGGGGCGGGGAGGGCCAGCCCAGAGGCAGGGCGCAGGCCGGGTGTGCCGCGGCCCCGGGTGTTGGAGGGAGCAGCTGGGGCTGCCGGGCTGCGCGGGGGTCCCTCACTGCTGCGCGGGGGGTGCGACGGCCGCTGCGCGGCCGCGCGCCCGCGCAGCTTAGAGGGAACACTGCTCTTGGTATGGCAAAAATCGACTATAGAACCAACTCAAATTAGAGAATTTCATAGGAGCACGTCTAGACTCCCAAAGAGCAAGAGCATTTCTGCCTCAAAACAGGTTCGAAACACTCAACAACCTCATAGACACGACATGCCTGTCTCCCACAGTAAGGTGGAAGGTGACACAGAACCTCCTCTCAGGCATCCCCTTTCAACAGAGGGCACCTACCATACTAATGGCGACAGACACATCCCTAACAGGATGGGGAGCGCTCCTCGACGGCCTATCAACGCAAGGAAAATGGTCTATAATGAAATCCTATCTCCGTATAAACATTGTAGAACTCTGACCAGTATGCAACGTGTGCCAGTACTTCCAAGAACAAATTGCAAAAAAGCATGTAAAGATCATGACGGACAACATTTAATGTATGTTCTACATCAGTGGTCTTCAACCTAGGCAATACCGCCCACTACTGGGCGTTTTGTGATTTTTTTTTGGTGGGTGCTACAAAAATGAAGGAAGGAGATAATGGCCATGCTCATCCGGTTGCAATTTATAAAAAGTTTGTATGAATAATGAATACATTTTCTTTGAATAAAATTTATTTGATATCCTATTTAAAATATCTGAGTTTAAAATTTAAATAAATTGAAAATTATAATTAACGATTGCCAGTACAACAATGTAACAATTAATTTAATGACTGGCAATTTATACAAAGTAATAATTTATGTAGGTGGGCGGTAAACTTGCTGCACATGTGAAAATATCGAAAAAACTGGACACTGATCCAAAACAGGTTGAAGACCACTCTTCTGCATAAACAGAGGGGGTGCGAGATCAGCCTCGCTCTGTACAGAGGCCATAAAGCTATGGAGATGGTGCATAGTTCACAACGTTTGGTTTCTGCAATGTACCTACCAGGCATTCAAAACACAGTTGCCGATACTCTCAGCAGAACCTTCCTAAAGGAGCATGAGTGGGAATTGAACACAACTGTTCAGAAGGGCATATTCCAGCTATGGGGTTACCCAAGTATAGACCTATTTGCTTCTTACCAGAACCACAAATGCCTGGGGTTTTGTTCACGAGCGGGGATTGGGATATCATCCCTAGGGGGTGCCTTTTTTCACCCATGGTCGGACAACCTCCTATATGCTTTTCCACCTATCCTGTTCATCCACAAAATACTGCTCAAAATAAGAGACGAAGCAGCCACAGCGATCATGATAGCCCCGACATGGCCAAGACATCCTTGGTTCACACTACTGAATTAATTGGCCATCCAACTGCCGATATGCCTACCTCTCAATCCCGACCTACTATCACAGAACAGGTACAGAACATTCCATCCCAATATACGGATGCTACATCTAACGGCCTGGCTCTTATGTGGTTCACACAGGAGGCATTAAGCTGCTCGGAAACGGTTAAACAGGTTCTGCTAAATAGCAGAAGAGCATCCACAAGATATACTTACCTTCAGAAATGGACAAGGCTCTCGTACTGGTGCAAGACCCAGGGGACTACTCCACTATCCCCATCCATCCCGGACATTCTTCAGTACCTGCTCCACCTAAAAGAAATAGAGTTATCCAATAGTTCGATGAAAGTGCACTTAGCATCTATATCCAAGTTCCACTATAGTAGGGAACACATGACTATCTTCTCGCATCCTATGGTGAAGAGATTTATGAACGGCATACAAAATCTATACCCGGAAATATACCCTCCCACTCCCATGTGGTATCTCAAAAGGTTTTACACAGTCTTACCAGACCATCATTCGAACCATTGGCTACCTGCTCACTGAAACACCTGTCGATGAAGGTAGCCTTCTTAGTAGCCATTACATCAGCTAGATGAGTGAGTGAGATAGGAGCATTAATGGCAGACCCTCCATATATGATTTTCCATAAAGACAAAGTAACACTGAGACCGCACCCAAGATTTGTTCCTAAAGTATCCACGCCCTTTCACCTTAATCAAACAATAGACTTACCTGTATTCTTCCCGAAAACTCACGCCAACTCCCACGAAGCTCAGCTCCATACATTGGACGTCAGACACGCAGTTGCCTTCTACCTAGAAAAGACAAGAACGTTCAGAATAGCCAATAGACTATTAGTAACAATTGTAGACTGGTGTAAAGGTAAAGTCCTCTCCTCCTAGAGAATATCCAAACTGATATCAGGATGTATACAGGAGAGCTACAAAGAAGCCGGGGTCTCACCACCAGACCATATAAGAGCTCACTGCACCAGATCGATTGCAACAACCACTGCCTTCCTGAACAACGTCTCAATTTCAGAGATATGCAAGGCAGTGACGTGGGCCTCTTCCCACACATTCGTTAAACACTACGTTCTAGACAGAATGACAAGAGCAGATGCAAGCATAGGACAGTCAGTATTGGCATCTGTACAGAATACTAGCACTGAAGTCCCTCCATCCAACTGAGGGCATGGCTTGCCACTCACCTTCGGTGGAGCCACCCTCAGGGACTTCTCTCAAAGGAGAAAGGAAGGTTACTCACTGTGCTGTAGTAACTGGATTTCTTCGAGGTGAGAGTTCCTGTGGGTGCTCCACCACTCGCCCACCTCCCCTCTCTACTTCGGAGTACCGAACAAACTTTACCGGGTAGAGAAGGGAATGGAGCGGTTTGGAGCTGCGCGCTTCTAATCAAGTGCTGTGGGGCGGCGCGCACCAGCATACCTTCACTGGAGCACCCCTGGGGACTCTCATCTCGAAGAAGTCCAGTTACTGCACCACAGTGAGTACCCTTCCTTTACTTTTGTTTTAGATTAAATCTGTGAAACCATGTGTCCTTCATTATACCTCTGTAGATCCTCACTGTAGGAATCCTGCTGCTTAGTACGAGGTTCCAAAAGTGGGGTCTTTTGAGTTAGTGAATGTGGATAAATCCAGTTGGTAGCAGGTAACCTGGTTACCCTTAGGAAACCTGAATTGGTACAGAACCTGTTTTAGAAGCCTGTAAAGTATCGGTCAACAGAGCAGCAGAAGTTGCACTGTGGAAAGACTCTTGATCTACACAGTCCTTGAGAGTCCACTGCACTGACACACAGATTCCATGAGGAAACTTAGAATCTTCTTCCTCTTTCCTAGGCAAACGAAGCTCAGGAAAAGGCAGTTCCTCAGATCATGAAGGATGCTGGAATGAAGAAAACTGGACTTTTTCCCCAAGTGGGATGAGTGGGAGTAAAAAGCTGAAAAAACCTAAACCAAAGGAAGAATTTGTTCTGGGGTGAGTTGATATAAGCCACATGAAGAAAGTTTTGCACAAGCAGGATTTGTTTCCAATCTGTTTTACGCTGCATGGGAATGGATTTGGTTGTCCTAGTAAAAATAGATTATTGTGTACATTCCACTGAAAGCCCGGATAGAGCTAGCACGTTGGGCAAAGATGAGAATCTGACCCTTAGGTCTTGGTTCTGATTCGCTTTAGCAAAGGTAGGTAGATCAAAGATAAATCAAAGGTAGTTAGATCAAAAAGGCCTCTCATTTTTTCAGTGCCACATTCCCGACACCTGGGACCTGGCTGTTAATGGTACTGAGCCCTGGAAATTGCAGTTAAAGTAAATGGAAACTTGACTCTTCTGAAAATCTGGCCTGAGCTGTCTCAAGCTGGATACTTAGAATGAGAGAGTGCATCTGGAACACTCAGCCCTCGCCTCTCTAGGCTTGATTCTGTCTTCTCAGTGATCTTAATCAATCTAACTTCATTCTGATAACTCATGATTTACACTAGTGTGAATCAGAATCAAATAACTATTTCCACATTTCTGAAACATGCACAATATTTACCTACCTACGAGGTGGCATAGAGGGTTAATTTAATTTTCAAAATACTTCAGAAACTTACTTTACAGTTCTATGTAGGCACTTCATCAACTGGAAAAAGTGTTTATTTTTTACTCCCTCAAAGGGGATAATTCGACAGTACTCATTTCACATATTATTTCTATTATCATTGCATCTAGGTGGAATTGTTGTTTTCCTTTGTAAGTGTTCTAATGCTGTGGAGTGAATAGGGGAAACAAATGATTTTCAGTCAGAGGCAAATATTTAAATAGGAGATGAGAAATAATTATTAATTATTTTTTAAATGCTTTTGCAAATCCACACAGAAATGGCTCTTAGGAGTATGAATAGAAATTCTCCTCAGAGCACTAACAGCTTTACCTAACGTCAGTGATAATGATGAAAAATCTGCTTAGCGTTTTATACTTGTTTGCAAATCCTTGGATATTTCTAATTACCTGAATTCAGAGGGAATAAATTGAATAAAAAGAAATAGATTCTCTCCATATTTCAAATTTAAAGTTTTAATGAGTTTCTTTTCTGTAGGTTTATAGTAACATTTTTCATAACCTGATGTATTTGAAATTCAGTAGTAATGCATTTTACAGCAAGGACACTAAATTATTGAAAATCTCAAGGAGCTTTTCTCCAGAATGCATCAGGCAAAGTAACTCTGCACTTTTATTATTCTCCATACATAATGTACTCATCAGTGATATGCAGATTTTATAAAGGCCTTGGTCGTACAACACAGTGTTCCATCAAAAACCTAACCAGCTTTTCATTTAATTACATTGAAATTTTGTCAGCTTGTGAAGATGAGGAATTCCACAGCTCATCAGCTAATCTAAAAAATGTAGATGCAAATAATTTATTCAGTGTTTGCCAGTTAAGAATTGTGAATAATGTATATGACAAATACTATTCTACCATCTGTACAACTGGCTAGATAATGAAGATATGTAGGTGAGGATGGCTTGTTTCCTGACTCAACACTGTCAGTCAGTATTCGTCATCAGAAGAAACCTTTAGAATATATATGGATTTAAGATTTTTACTAAAAGTTCCAGCCAGTGTGGGCACGTGTACACTACAATGGCACACCTATGGTGCTGCAGCTGTGCCCCTCTAACTCTAATGTAGACACTTCCTAACTTGATGGATGGAAGGGGTTTTTCTGTTGAAGTAGTTAATGCGGCTCGTCAAGAGGGGGTAGCTACGTTGACAGAAGAATCCTTCCACTGACCTACGTACATCTGCCCCGAGGATTAGGTCAATCTAACTATGGTGCTCAGGGTGCCAAATGTTTCACAGTCCTGAATGACATAGCTGGGTCAATCTAATTTCCAAGTGTAGACTAGACCTGTGTATTAAACATCTCTCTTCAAGGCTCTGCATAATCGTGTTCCCACCTGCATCTCTGCCCTTATTTCTTCCCCCACAAGCTCACCTTGTTCCTCCTACTCCTCTCACATTTCACCTCCCTCTTTTCCCAGCCTCAGATCTTGTCTACAGTACAGGTATGTTGACATAAGCAGTGTTAAACTCTGTAATTTCCTACCCTAAAATGTAGCTCCCACTGATGTCATTTGCCCTCTGCATCAACTTAATAACTCCTCCTCCGTGACAGGAGTAGAGCTTAGGTCGACGTAGTTAGATCGACACCGTGTGAGTGTGGACACTGCATTGCTTACATCAACTGTTTTTGCCCTTCAGAAGCCATCCCACAGTGCCCCACACCGATAGTTAAATTGGTACAAGTGTTCCTGATGAGGATGTGCACTGCTGACACAAGAAGCACAGTGTGAACATGCAAAAGCAATTTAATTACTGCAATGGTTGCACGTTGACGTAACTTAGGCTATGGTTACACTATCATCTACATTGGCAAACATTCCACTCTCCAATATATTCCAAATATTCCACTTTCCCTCCCCAGGTGGTGTGAGTTACTTACACCAGCATAAGCATCCGTGTGCACAGCAATGTGTCGGCAGGAGAGCTTCTCCTGCCCAAATAACTTATGCTGCTGTCAGAGGTGGCCATTTTATGTCAATGGGAGAGCTCTCTCCCATCAACACAGAGCATCTTCACCAGACATGCTGCAGCGGAGCAGCCATATCAGGACAGCTATGCCACTGCAGTGCAGTATGGGTAGATGAACCCTTCGGTCAGCTTAATTTTGTAGCGTGGATTAGACCTCAGCTTTGTATCTTCTCTTACACTACTTGCCTGCTACCGTGGGAACAGTCTATCACATGTCTACCACAAATTCAACCTTTTTAAAAATCTGCTTCCTGTACCCTCCTCCTCTGGCTGTTTTGCACACGAACCCTTGTGTTTGTTACATGCCATGTTTGTCTTGTCTGTCTTACCTCCTGTCCTGTCCTGAGCTCTGCGCAGATAGAACCAGGCACTGTACAAGCACAGGGATCAGCCTATGTGAATGTTATTACAGGATTGGATCCTTCAGTTGCAAACTCCCCAGGCCAGCTAATGTGTGTGTTTATATGTGTGTAAAGTCCTCTTCACATTTATGACACTGTAAATCAGTGGTTCCCAACCTTTTTGGCTAAAGGGCCCAAAATATAATTTTTAAAACCCTCAAGGGCCACCGGTCTATTTAATTAGAATTAAATTAAAATGTAATGAATTGAATTCAAATTCAATTGTAATTCTGATTGATTGATTAATTACAATTTAATTAATTAAATTTGACTTAGTTTTTAATTGGAATTAAATTTTTAGAAAGGTTTTTTAAAAAGGATTTTAATTTAGTTTTTTTTTTTTAAAAAAAAAAAAGGGGGGGGGGGTTGGTTTTGTTTTTTAAGGGATACATACTTACCCCAGCCCAGAGGGGAAGCAAGCAGCCGCAGCCCGGTTCCCAGCTGCATGCTGGGACTAGGTGGGAGGTGGGTTGGGCGGAGCCCCCAACGGGGACCCCATGTGAACTCTCCACATACCCCAAAGTACTCCTACTTAGAGCCAGCGCACCTGAGCCCTGTCCCGACCCCAGGCACTGAGTCTGCCCGCTCCCTCCGGCTGCCTGACCTGCCGCACTCCCCTGCCATGGCAGGTTGGGCCCCTGGTGAGTGGTGCGGCTCCCGAGCAGTGGTTGGCTCCTCCCCAGCAGTGGCAGCCAAGGCCCTTGTGGTGGGGCGCAGGGGGGCAGGGGAATGCGGCAGGTCAGGCGCTGCAGAGTGCAGCTGAGTCAGCGGCAGGACCCTGGGCGGCACACAGGAGGACGCAGCCCGGCTGCTGGCTCCAAGCCAGCAGAAGCGTGGGCCACTTTAAAAAGCCAGGGCCCTGGGTTGCAAACCCCTGCTATTAATGCTTTTTTAATTGTTAAAAGTACTGCCATCGTAATGACAGCACTCACAGTGCTGCTTCCACACATGTTGTAAATTGATGGTGGCTCTTCTGCTGTCAAAGTGGGGCCTCCTTGCTAGACCAGTACCCTGCAGGGACCACAGGCAGGTGCGGTGGGAATTGGGGAAGGAAATAGGACAGTGGAATGGAAGAGTGCATCAGTCATCAAAGCAACAGATCTATTTGTTTCATGGATATCTAGATAGACATATACAAAGTGGCATGGTAGCCACACCACATGCTGTTTATAGTGACAACACAGTTGCTGTAAACCAGGTATCTATTTCGTAACTGAAACCACCACTGTTCTGCACGACTCTTAGTGAACATCGGAGAAAGATGAGCTCCGTTTCTAAAGTAATAATCAGGATGATTACGGGGATATGTAAATCAACTCCAGTCTGCAAGTTTTATTGCCTGTAATGATGCTTCATTTAAGATCCATTTTGGAGAAAACTGAAAAACTCATATTTTTGCCTTTCTTCCAAGAATGCAGTGCTTGGAGGCAGTCTCTCCACGCAGTCATATTTACTCTCTTTGTCTACTGGTCTTGCATACCAAAGAGAATTAAAAAGAGCTAAGAAAACTCATCCTTCCCATGTCAGCACCAGTTATCTTTGCGCTCTGGCCACTCCCCTCCCCTTGGCTTTGCAATTAGCTTTTATTAAAACACATTCCTGTCCAGCAGCTCCTCCTTGTGGTTGCTTTGCTATAAATATTGGCTAAAGGAATGTTTATAAAAAATAATACCAGCACCACATCAATCATGGAATCACCTACTACTACGTTCATCTGTGGGCTGTCTGCTGTGGAGAGCTCTCCACCCCAAATCTATTGACCTTGAAAGCATGCTGCAAAACCAATTTAGTCATTTGGGGTGGGCTGAGCGGTTTGGTTTCTTGAGAGGGTGGAATAGTTGCATTCGATTTGATGCCCCACTTGGCAGTCATGTTGTTTTATTTATTGTTTTGTTATTAAAAACAAAAGCTCTACATATATGCAGGAACTCTAGTTGCCCTAACAAGAAATATCTTTACAAGCAATTCAAGTATCATGCAGTTAGTTCCATGTAATAAAATAATTATAAGATAAACACAGCAGCCAGTCCCATCTCACTTCTCCAAAGCCCTGTGTCCTCAGTTCTTCCCAGAAGCTCTGTTGAAGATCTGTGTAGGTTAGGTAGTTTGGTTGGTTTTTTTTCTTGCTTGCCTTTTGTAAATTGCAAGGTGCTCTTTATAAATAAAAAGCTCATCTTTAAAAAAAAAAAAAAAAGTTCTTTTTCAGAAAATGGTTTCATTCATAATCCAGCATTATTTGTTCATTAATAATGGTGCCACTCTCTTTTGGTGTTTTTGTCCCCTTTTTCTGATCAATTAATTTCTTTCATGTGACAGGTGCATCTTGATATGCAGGAATCAGTATTGAATGCCGCACCAGAAAGGTTCCATTTTAAAAAAATGTAGTACATAGAGGAAATGACCTAACTGTAATGCATTCAAGTTTTAAAGTACCACATTATCACACCAGACCCATATTGGTAATCATTTTTAACTTTATCAGTGTGAACCATGTGATTGTTCTTGATTTATTTTTCTCCCTCCCTTTAGTTTAGCAAAGTTGGAAGAAGAATTTGAAAAAAAATTCAACAGCCTCCCTCAGTACAGTCCCATTACGTTTGACCGGAAAAGTGTATCTGTTCCAAGGAAAAAGAAAAAGGTTGGAAGCTGCCCAGCAGAACAACCAAAATCCAACAAAGGTCAGCTGCTTTCCTGCAGTTCATTTGTAATCCATAATGGACAGTGTGCTGAGTACAAGCATTTGTTACTTTCTTACCTCAGCGTGCTTGCCTACATGTGAGGAATGTGGAGTCAGTGTAGCTTTCTTCATTGTGACAAAGTGTGTGTGTGTAAATATAAATGCATTGGGAAGTGGAGGAATGATTAGTACTAATTCTGTTGTTCTGAAGAGCTCAGGAAGTAAGATGATGAAAACACTAATAAAACCAGAACAGCTCTTGCATGTTGATCACTGTGTTGGTGTTGCTAACAAACTATGTTTTGCAGACCTTGTTCAGATATGCATAGTTTTGTGCCATTTGTGTGTATCGTGAGCTTCCAGACACAGAACAGAAATGTTTGTGAAGATGCATACACAATGTGCCCAATACAGTATTGACTTTGTATTTATGTACATAGAGACGGACTGAGCAGGTTCTGGCAAAATTAGCTGTTGTCCAAAATATTTATTGAGATTTGATAGTTGCTAATGGAAACTCTGTAGAACGTATTTGAGAACTCTGCAGGTCTCACCGGAACAAATGAGCCAGTTGTACAGCACAGTGATTGGGTGATTTATTAGGCAGCACGTTTGAGAGCCAGCTGCTAATCTGTGGTGGTAATCGGCAATAACATCTCTGATTTTTCGTAACAGCCCACTCTGTTCTGTGCTTTGAGGATCACTTCATAGTGTTCTAATTTGTCTGGATATCATGGGATATATGCCATAGTTAGTGAAGAGTTGAATTCTGTCCTTAGCTTTGTTAGCATGTAAGAGTTTGTTCTCATTCTCCTCTCTATTTTGGCACATCAGAGTTAGGAGACCTTGAATTTTCAAGTCCTTTGTCTCCAGAGAAGGCCGGGAATAAAGTTGCAGGTGTGTAACAGGTCACAAACGAGTGGTACTGGCAGAGCCCTCTGGATAAGAGTTGCAGCATAGGACCAGTACCGTGGGTGGATTGATACTTCCAGCTGGTGGGAGCAGTTTGAGGAGACATACTCCTGCAAGTGCCAGTCGAACTAATGTGCTAAAAATAGAGCATAGTAAGTTGCTCCAAATACACACTTAGATTCTCAAACTGTGATTCTCAAACTGTTAAGTTAATACAAATAGCGTTATTTGTACTGGATGCGTCTTTTCAAGCTCAATATTACACCTTGAGCTCAAAGTGTAAGTATACCTTGTATCTGGCCAACCACTAATAGTTCCTTGTTTCCATGATTATTAAATTCACCTATAGCTATTGGGTGAAATCTTCAGGTGGTGTAAGTCAACACAACTCCCCTTGTAGGCAGGCACTGAGATGCCAATAGGGAGAGCTGATCAAAAATTTTCCATCAGAACATTTGTTCCATTGAAAAACGTCAATTTGTCAGAATCAAAATCTTGGAATGTGTTTGTTTTGACATGGGAATGGAACACATAGCCATTTTTGTTTCAAGTCTTTTGTATTTTGAAATAATAGATAACTAAAAGATATTTAAAAGTCTAAACCGAAATTAAACGTTTTGATCTAAACAAAATAAAAAATTCAGAAATTTCATTTCGTGGGAAATTTCAAACGGGCAACATTTCGTGCCAGTTCAGAACAACAACAAAACCTTGAAATGTTGCAATTTCCCACGGAATGGAAATTCCTAATTTCAATCAGCACTACAAAGGGGTGATATGTAGTGGCCAACAAATGTATCAGATCAACAGAGATTTGTAGACAAATTAGTAGCTCAGGATAGATAGGAGTTTTCATAAAGAAAAAGGTCCAGACCCTCTGCTCTTGTACATCAGCCTGAGCAAAGGACCTCACTGGCAAGGATGGCCAAGGCCAGTATTAACCATTATGACAGCACATGACTATTTTGTACCATGGTTTTGACCATTGACAAGTGTAAGGGAGGGAATTATAGGCGTACGTGCAGCATCTTGGAGAATTAGTTTGAAAGTACATTTTTTCACTGGAATTATAAGAATATTTTAACACCTGTGCAGTGGGCTTGGAGCCTACTGTGTGTGTATGTGTAATAATATGAAAATTGAAGGGCATAGGTTGCTTTTCCCTTGGCAATCCTCCCTTCCTCTTCGCTCTTTCCCTCTCTACATTATAAGTTGAACTTTTAGACCCAGCTGAATCTGGCAATGAGCTTTCCTTCCCATGTGAGGTGTTGACTACACTGGCAGGAAGTGGACTCTGGGATACCGCAGATCATGTGAGGCGGGGATAAGAAAGCAATGTGGATCCAAGAGAATTTAACAGTTTATAAGACAACTGCCTCACCAGCGCTAACTTCATTAAACTGGATCTCAAACTTGTCCCTGCCCAAGGGGTTGACCTGCTGGCCCGGGAGGACTTAGTGCCTTTTCCTCTCTCCCGGGGGTTGACCTGCTGGCCGGCTGGGACTTGGTGCCTTTTCCCTGCTCCGGCAAACTGTTATGTAGAGAGGGTACTTCCTTGTGTAGTGGCAGGCTCGTGAGCCCAGACCATCTCAGGGCTTTCCAAATTTGCCTGTAAGCAAACAGCTGACCAGATGAATGATTGCTGTATAGACGGTTATGTCTACAAAGGTTGCTATCAAATATTGACTCAGGAAACAATCAGATGTGCATGTCTATGCGTGCTGCTAATAAAGAAGCACATTAAGAGCAACATGTACGGTGAAAAGCCTTACAAAAGTATAGGAGAAAAATGGAGAGCGATCCGGTGGGTACTTTATTCCTGTGTTAGAACTCAAACATGTTTTCAAATGAATTAGAGAGACAGTATGGGTCTAATGGATATGGTACTGGATTTGGATTTAGGAGACTGAGAGTCTGTTTTTGGCTCTGCCACTGACCTACTGTGTTCAACCATTTTCACTTCTCTGTATGTCTTTTTTCCTTCCACTTCTCCTCTATCTTGTTTTTATTGACTGTCAGTCCATAAGGGCAGGAACTGTCACTTACTATGTGTTTGTACAGTATCCAGCACAGTGGGGACCCAATCTTGGTTGAGGCTTCTGTATCTTACTGTTCTACACATGAAAAGTGACAATGGGTAGGCCAGGGAAGACTAGTTTTAGAACATTGTCTTTCCCCTGGACAAATATACACAGCCTTGTTGCATATACAACAGACTTCCCATATATTCTCAGTACCCAGTAGTTAGAGAAGCTCTTAGATGCTTTTTAGAAGCTTTTACTGTATAAGATCAGTGCTCTATAAATTGCCACTAAAAATTCAGTAACCAGCTTACAGGTGACATATTAGTTTCCAGAATGTTGGGACATAACAGATTACTAGAGGATATGTGTCATTTTTTTCTTAAATAAAAATTAAAGGAAAAAATAGCTTTCTTAGTCAGGCCCTAAATACTTAAGAAATTCTCCTATCATGTACTGTGTTTGTTTCATATTAAGACTGTGGCATTATATCAGTTCACATGTTGTAAAACCATTAACTTCAAATGGAGTTACTCCTGATTTATAACAATCTAAGTAAGAGTAGGTTCAGTCCTGCTATGTCGAATAATCAAAACCAGCAGGATAATCAGGGTATTCAGCACATCAATAAAATTAGCTTTCTCCCTCCATCTTTTCTTTCATTTTCCCCAAAGTGCTAATCCCTAATGAACTATTGTCTTTTCTGCTTGATGTGACACCCCTCCAGCTCTGCTGTTTAACTACACCCACCACTGAAAGACATGGCAGCATGCAAGCTGTGTATACAGTTAAGGTACATATGACCTTTCTCCCAGAAGAAGCAGTTTCCTTAAATATGTTTAGGGACAGATTTTCAAAAGTGTTTCACATTGGCCTGCTTTCTGCTCTCGTTGGTGTCAGTGGGAGATTTTACTTCCAAGGGAGCAGAGTTAATTATGAAAATCTCACCCTAACATTTTTTGTTTCATACATATAAGTACTATAATAAGACTGCTGTGAACTGGAGAAAAGAGACCTGCACAACCAGTACAGACAGCCTCTTGCCCCGGAATTCATCACTGGTGGTGGTTACTCACTTCAGGAGAGCATATTGCATCAAGCAGAAGTCATTGATCTACAGTGGGTTGCCAATTTACATAGCTCCAGAAATAGGCAAAGTCTGTGGCTACCATTTCTCTTTTGAACAGGGAAAAGCATTTGTGCCAAATAAGCCACTTTCTGAGGGGCATGGAAGAGGAGTAATTCAATATGTTTTCATTTGGGACAGGGATTTTTTTTTTATTGTGTTTGCACAGCACCTAGCAAAATGGGGCACTGATCTCAGTTGAGGCTTCTAGGCGCTACCATAGTACAAACAAGTAGAGGCCTGCGTGGATATACAAATATGGATCTGGATCCAATCTGCGTCCTCTCACCGTCAGTAGCTATCCAGTCCGTGATCCACATGCCAGGTTTTGTGTGTATCTGCATCTGCACCTGGGCTTGGGCTCACTCAGTCAGCATTCTAGCCTTCTATTGGCTCATTCCCCACACAGGCCCCTCCCACTTTTTCCTTTTCTCGTTTGCAGTTTGTGCGCCGTGCTGTCAATCAGATTTCCTTGGCCACCAACAAAATCTCTGATTAAAAGCACACTGCGCGAACCACAAACAAGAAAAGGAAAAAGTGGACAGGGCCCATGTGGGGAACGAGCCAATTAAAGGCCAGCCTGCTGACTGACTGGCAGTGAGCGGTGGCTCTCCAAGCCCCAGCCTGCTGTGACTAAGACTCTGGTTGGTTGGCAGACCACAACTGGAGCTGAGCTGAGATTGGCTGGAGCGCTTCCTTGTTCCCCTGTGTGTTGCTGACGCAGATCATAAGAGCAGCTGCAGCAATCATAACCTGGACAAACTAAAACAGAATCTGCATCCGAGCTCCAATCTGCAATAATGGGTCTGTGAATATCTGCATCCGCAGATGCGGATTCCCGCGGATCTGAAGCAGAACTGCAGGGCTCTACAAACAAGAAATTGCACCATCACGTTAAAGCTATTACTCCTTTTGAGCTTTGTTTTCATAGACCCTCAATCTTGAGCTTGCTTTTTATCTTCTCAGCGCAAAGACTACCGTAAGTTCATGTACCAAATGGTTCAAAGACCATGCCTTTAAAAACGACACTCGAGTTCTGAATCTCCAAAGTTGCTGGCAATGACGAGAAAATAGATTTCTAAGAGTAGAGCAAATATTCAGAGAACTCCAGTTATTCTGGACAGCTTTGATACTCTTAAAGTTTACTCACAATAACTAGCCCTCTCCAAAGAAAGGATGAGACAAGTTGCAATGAAATGGAACATTAATGTAGCTCAATCACAATGTGTATCTGAACTGAGCTCTTGGTACCAGCCTTACAAATGTCTGAGATAAGAACTTTGCCATGGGAAAATTTAGGGACTCTAAGCACTAGTAAAACAAGTACATATTCCTTGGGTTTTGGAACATATTGTGCTAGCCATTTGATCCATCTTGATAGATTTTTCTTTGTTTGTTTGTTTGTTTTAAAAAATCCACCACAAAAATTTGAACAAATGCCACTACTGTTAGTCACGCACTGTCTGTTCATTTTCTTTCTTCCTACTTTACTCGACAGCTGCTTTTAGACAAATTCTTGTTATCTCCAGAGCGGTGCATATTCCTTCAGAAATCAGTGAGCCTAATGGACAGACTGAGAAGTAAACTGCAGGCAGTTACCATATGGCGGCAATGGCTGCAGCACTAAAAACACGAGAAAAATGGAGTATTATGTTACCTGCTGGAAGATAGCAGGGGAAGGGTTTACTTTAAAACTAAGAAAGCGTTACAAATTGACAAGTGAGCCATTATTGCAAAGTAGTTCTCAGATGTTTTTCTTGTATAAAATCATTTCAAGACAAGTAAGTCTTAAGGTTTGCTTTTTCAACCTTAAATTTTCTGTGAATTTAGTACTGATGAATGGAGTTGGGTTGCCCTCCCTGGGCACTCAGAGTCTCTCTGCATGGAACAAACATAGCACAAGCAGTAGCTGTGCGACCTTCCCTGGCCAGTGAGCCTCCACTCTGATTGAGAGAGACTGCCTGTAAGAGTGAAAGATGATTTGATCTTACTTGTCTCTTGGCCTCTACTGATTCTGTTAATAGGGATGGCACATATATCTTGAGATCTGGACCTGATATCATCGTCTTAGTGTTTATTCCTTTTTTGTTGTTTGAACTCAAGAACTTTGGTTATTTGTCTCACGTACAACTGGAAGGGACCGTTATAAGTTATCTAGTCCAGTCGCCTGCACTGAGACAAGGCTAAGTATTATCAAGATCATCCCTATCAAGTGTTTGTCTAACCTGTCTTAAAAAGCTTATGAGGGGTCCACAACCTACCTAGCTAATTAGTTTCAGTGCTTGACCACCTTTAGAATTAAGAACCTTTTCCTAACCTAAATCTCCCTTGATGCATGTGAAGGGATGCACTACTGTGATGTGATCTTTGTAACTTTCCTGTTCACCTTTGCAATGCAATTGTATGGTTTAATGCAAAATATGCCATGCAAGGTTTTTTGTTTGTTTTTGAAATGCTCATGACATGCCCCACATTGTTATGGTAGCATGTTTTCTGCAGCATCATGCATGTGTACCTTTGTGAAACGTCCTCATGTTCCAAAGGAGTAGCCATGTTAGTCTAGTTCAGCAAAACAAACAGGGAGTCCTGTGGCACTTTTAAAGACTAACAAATTTATTTATCAAGTGAACTTTCATAGGAGAAAATCCCAATTTTGTCACAAAAGCATGTTTTCATGCATTTCATAGAGCTCAGGTGGGGGCAGACAAACAGAGCTGTCTTTCCTCAAGTAGGCAGTGAAGAAGTGCAAAACAAAGACAATGCAAATTAAGCTCCCTGGCTCATGAGAGGAAAAAATCACTTCATCCCAGGAAAGGAGGGGCTGAGCGAGGGGATTTGAAGAGAAAAATAGTCACAGTTTGAAGATGTTTGAGGCTTTTTGCCAGAGAATCTTCATCTTGAAAGAACTTCATCTTAAAGCAACTGCCTAAGGACTGGGCCTGCCTATGAATGGGCAGAGGCTGGCTGAAAACCATTACAGCCAAAACTATGTGGTAAAAAGTAGTGATTTTAGGTTAGAATGCCTATTTTCTTTTATTTGGCAGTGGTTAACTTCTTGACTGACTGATTGATTGGGAATTGATTTGCTATACTCTCACTTAAAATCATGTTTTTATCAATAAGCTAGTGTTTGTTTTATCTAAAGCAGTGTGGATTGTGCGGAGAGAATGAATGTGTGGTTGAGTATCTTTGAGCAAAGGCTGACTGCATATCAATTTCTTTGTTAAACTGATGGACTGGAGTATATGAGCCTACAGTGATGTGGGAAGGGTCCCGATCCCTGCAGGATGGAAGTTCCCAGTTGACATCTGGAGCCTGGGGGTGCTTGCTGGGGGACCGTCCCGAGTGGTTAATGAGCGCACATCCACTGCCTGGGGTCGATTACATGCAGGAGGGTGGCATGGGCAGACCAGGAGGGGATGCCCACCTAGCAAAGCGGGCTGAGTTGGGGTCCAGCAGGGGGTGATTGGGGAGCCACAGCAGCACACCAGACCAGATTGTGGGAGAGAGACATCCAAAATGCAGTTTAAGGCCTTAACTACTTGTCCTGTCCTAAGTGGATCAGGAGAACAATTTATCACCCTTCTTTTTATAACAACCTTTTATGTACTTGAAGACTGTTATCATGGCCCTCAGCCTTCTCTTCCCTAGATTATAAAAACACATTTTTAATATACCATACAAGTTTATGCTTTGGACATTTATTGGCCTATATCTCTTTATCTGAAAGAAGTCAGTCTGGCTGTTTTGAAAGAGGAATTCATCAGCTGATTCAATAATTATTGAACCCTCTAATTATATAAATAATAAATTTGAAAGTCATTATACTTTGCACTGAATTGCCAATCCCATGCCAGTATATTAATCTGTAATGCAAACTGCCCTTTAATCAGATCATCAACCAACCAAATAGATTCATGTGAAGGAATTTTTCTGGGAATCAAGATTCTTGCTGATGGGTCATAGTATGTCATAAAGATGACCTCTTTTGGCCTTTAAAGAATCATAGAAGATTAGGGTTAGAAGGAATGTCAGGAGATCCTCTAGTCTAACCCCTTGCTCAAAGCAAAACCAATCCCATCTAAATCATCCCAGCCAGGACTTCATCAAGCTGGGCCTTAAAAACTCTAAGGATGGAAATTCTAGCCTAAGCCTCTTGGTAAGTGTTTTACCTCTCTCCTCCTAAAAAAGCTTTTCCTAATGTCCAACCTAGGCCTCCCCCACTGCACTTGAGACCATTGCTCCTTGTTCTGTCATCTGCCACCACTGAGGTCTTGTCTATACTGAAAATGCTGTGTCGATCCGTGGGATTGATTGAGCGGCCAGTGTGGACCCTCTCAATCAATCGCGGAAGGCTCTCACGTCAACTCAATAACTCCATCCCTCCGAGTGGAGTAACGCTGCATCGACCAGAGAGCCCTTCAAGTCGACGCAGCCAAATAAAGACACTTCAATAAGTAAGAGTAACTAAGTAGCTCCGCAGTGTATATTAGGCCTGAGAACAGCCTAGCTCTATCCTCCCTAGAACCCTTCTTCAGGTAGTTGAAGGCCGCTATCAAATCACTCTTTTCTTCTGCAGACTAAACAATCTCTCCTCGTAAGTCATGTGCCCCAGTCCCCTAATCATTTTTATTGCCTTCCATTGAACTCTTTCCAATTTGTCCACATCCTTTCTGTAGTGGTGGCGGGGCGGGGGACGCAAAACTGGACCCAGTACTCCAAATGTGGTCACTCTAGTCTTTGATCCCTGCTGTAGGATGTTCTAGTGCAGCGGTTCTGAACCACTGTGTTGTGACACAAAAGATGTGTCACGAAGAGTCGGGAGGTGTGTCACGGAAAATGGGCAGCTCAGCTTGAAACCAGCTTGCGGTTCCTGCCGGCCGCTGCTCTCAGCTGTCCTCAATAGCCCGCTCTTGCGGCACAACACAGGCAGCATCCAGAGCAAGATGAGTAAAGGGACTTAGGGGCTGCAACCGAGAGATCCTGGGCTGGTGGGGGGGACCGCCTGCCTGACAAAAATGAACCAGACCTCAAGGGCACCAGCCTGTGGTGGCTTGACTCTGTCCCCACCAGGTCCCGGAGTGCTGCATCTTCCAGAGCAGTGCAGTCTCTCAAGCGCTCCCAGCCCAAGCGCCACAGCCACCGGCAGATTGTAATGTGTCATGCAAGGGAACATCATCTGTCAGGTGTGTTGCAAACCCTTCACTGGGATCTGGTTGATCCCACCATTGTTCTAGTGACTACTGCAGCAGGCTATGTGAGAAGGAAGTGAGAAAAACAGAACCCAAAATGAGGAAATAGAGAAGAGTTTTCTTTCCCTGTCACTGAAGTCCATGTCTTTGAGTTTCCATTTGAGAACAGAAGTTTTCATGAAACATATACCTATCTAGAGGGTTGTTTAGTTGTGATGAGCTCATTAGAAGGGAGGGTAGAAAGAAAATTTTAAAGAGAAGACAATCTTTGTTCTGTGTAGTATTTGTAATGCTTGTAACCTGTTTCTGTGGGCTTCGTTAGTCGCTGCTGTTCGGAATATGTGCTCCAGTGCTCAGCTGTGTCTCAGATACTGCTGAGCTATACTTTCCTATGCAGTGTTGGTATAAGATGCAGATTTAGATTATAGTAATATAAACCTGTGTGCTATTTTATCATGTTTCACTTATCGCAATAACCTCCTAGATGAAATTACCCTTTTGGTTATTCCAAAAGCATTTTTTAAAAAAAATTTCTTAGGCCTTGACCCTTCATTGGGATCTGCTAGGGTAGCTAAATGGAGCCCTGCAGCAGTATTCAGTCCTGTTGGAGCCTTAGGCTGACCTCACTGATGTCGATGGAAGTTTTGCCATTTACTTCAGGGGACCAGGATTTCAGCCCTTGCCTTTCCCTCAGCCAGCCTGGGCTTTTCCAAGTCTTGCTTTGCTTAACCCTTTTTAGCTTTTCTTTATGGCTCACCAGTTCCACGCCATTTATATTCAGGGCTAGATTAAGGGTCCTGGGGCAGTCCACTTTTATGGGCTTCAGCATGCCAGCACCCCACCTTGGGGTGGGGCAGTGCTCGGCACAGAGAGGAGGTTCGGGGCCCACAGAACAGCCAGTCTTGGGGGCGGGGAAGGCTGGTGCTCAGCACTGGGTGGTCCCTGCTGGCATTGAGGGGGTGGGGGGCTGGCCAGGGCCCATAGACCAGCCACAGGTAGGTTGGTGTCCAGCATTGGGGGGGGGGGCATTTCGTGCTGGGGGAGGGCGGGGCCTGCAGCCTATCTGGCCCAAGAGGTCCCAAAGCCCGCAAACCAGCCAGTGGGTGGGATGGGGCTCAGTATCTGCTCACTCACAGCATTCCCACCTGTCCCCAGGCTGACTGGTCTGCCCCACCAGGCCTAGGACTTGCTGAGGCAGACCAGTCAGGAAACGCTGTTGGGCCACCATGCCGGGGCCCCCAGCTGTAGCATCTAGGCTTGGGCCAGATTTTAGCCAGGCAGCGGGCCTTCCCTTTAGCCCAGAGCTGCAGATCCGATAGCACCTGCCGTAATCCAGCTTTGGTTATATTTATTAATTTTGTCTCTTCTTTGCTTTGGGTTGCATCATCGTTCTGGGTTTTTTCTACTCTCCCTGACCTCACTCTGCACTCTTCAGTGTATGTCAGCTGCCACGCATTATATTTTTTGTGGCTCATGCTTAACTGTACACTCCTAATGCTCTCAGTCTTTCCAGCTGATGGGGTAGGAAGTAGGGAGGCATGTGGGGTTGTTATACATGAAGGCAACTCTCTTAGAAGGCAATATCAAGTTCTACAAAGGAAAATTGTAACGTTGTGAAAAGCAAAGATCGGGTTGAAACAATTCTGCGGTAGTGACTGAAGTATATTTATGGTGTCACTTCTGCCCCTATTATTAATTATAATACATTAATAATAAGCCGAAGTACAGAGAGTAGATTTATCTGCACTTTTGTTATTGACTATAAATAAACATGTAAATAAGAATAGTTTCAATATTTTTGCTTACCTTGGAATAACTACCCATGTAATTCTGGCACCCTGGCTTGCTATTGAAAAGAATACATACCTAGTGGGCCAAGTTCTGTGCTCGGTAATGTAAATGCAGTTACAGAGACTGGAGAAAGAATGTGGTGTACTCTGTTGCTGTTACTTGACTTATATCAACCAGCTATAATTAAATTAGTTCAGACTTAAGTTAAAATTACCCATGATGGATACCAACTGAGGACTGGCCTTTTTTTGGATAATGCTATAACTTTTCAGTTATAACTTCTAACTTCCATATCAAACTGAAAAAATTGACTGTCGATAGGAACTTCCCAAACCGAAATACATTAGTACCTTAGGGTTTCCAGGTTTGTTTCTTGATTTATAGTGCCTTTTATATGTATTTGTAGGCATAGGAATCTATATTTAAATATCAGTAATTACACAGTACTGATTACACAGTATCAAAGAAAATTCTTTCTCTTGTAAAAGCAGACCCGTTATGCGTCCTTTACCCTACCCTCCTCACCTTAACATCTCCCAGTGGTATAGCAGTATTGTTGGGAGACTTCAGAGGGGAAAAGATCAATATAGATAAAATCTGGCAATTTGTAATTCTATTGTTAGCTTGACGTTATGGGTGATGCGTGTGAATGTGGTTTTATGCATGTTTGAAAGACAGGTGAAGAGGTTTTGAGGTTTTGCAGTTAGAATCACATGCAAGATCAGATCAGATACAAATGGGAAGTACTCTGTCTATAAAAGCCACAGGTTGCCATTTCATATACCATACTTCTGTGAACTCTGCTGGGGGAGGTCCAGTCTGAAGCTAGCATGAAGACTAGGTTCCCTGTTGTTTGTGGAGATCACGATTTACAGTGCACTGCTGAAAAGTGACTCCATCAAAATAGCATTGCAGCATGAGGACTACATGTTTGTTGTGTCTTGGCCACTTCCGTATCATTTTTTACTCCATACAACAGTCAAAAGATGTTTTTTCTAACTGCCAGTCCCCATGAGATTTGTAGATAAAGCAGGATGGCTTCTGGTTCAGGAATCTTCTTAAGTAAACTGTGGTCAGAACTGTGGATGAGCGTGAGCCAAAAGAGACTCCAGTCTCCAGAGCTATTTTAGCTCTGCGGTTAGTAAAAACTTCCTTTTCTTCTAGTGCTTGCTCATGTCCATTCCAAGTAGGAGTGCGCGTGCCGCCTGGACAGTCGCTAGAAGGCTTTTCTCTTAATAGTATCCATAGTGTTCGTTCTGAGCCCCCTGGAGTTGCACCATCATAACTTCATATAAGGCTCTGCCAACCCCTCTCCTCTCCCTCCCCCGTGTCCTTAGTTCCTTCTTACCACTCGCGACAGTCACTGGAAAATGGATCTTCTCTTGTTCTGCAAGCATGTTCCTAGTGATGGTTGAACTGTTACCTATAAATTGTCAAATAGTTTGAGTTAATTTATAGTTATAGTTAGTCTAGTTAAATAGGTAGAGTCCTGCAGATCCATGGGTATCCACTTCAGATCTGCGAATATCTGCGGCTGCAGATACCTGCAGATCGACTTTTGTGGAGTGGGGGTCGGATGCGAATTCTATTTTTATCTGCCTAGGATGCGATTGCTGCAGCTTCTGCCTCTGTCGAGCTGCGAAGAGCAGTGAGCAAGCAGGGAACAAAGGAAGCGTTCCAGCCAATCCCAGCTCAACTCTGTTTGCTGTCTGCCAGCCAATCAGAGACAGTCACTCATGGGAGCTTAGCTTACTGGCTAGTCCCGCCTCTGATTCTAGGAACCCCAGCAACTCCCTTGCCTCCCCCCGACCCCCCAGAAGCCAGACAGATGCTCTGCTTCTATAGTCAGAGCAGGAGCTGCTGTGAGGCGGGAGCAGGGCGGATGCGGATGGACATAAAACCTGGCCTGTGGATCCCAGTTCGGATACAGGCTGATACTGAGTGGATGCAGATCCACATTTTTGTATCTGCGCAGGACTCTATAAATAGGACCTCCATTGTCAGGGTCACCTCTCCTTCGTGGAGCCGGGGCATTCCTCGTTCCCACAGCTTTAAACCAGGCGGGGCTTGCAAAAAGCCCAGACCCAGGAGTGATCCCTATACTACTTGTCTAAGGTGTCTTGGTGAGACCCATCAGAGGGATTGTGGCAAGATCTTCAGGGGTTCTGCCCTAGGACAAAGGAGGAGAGGAGTCGGAGATTGAAGTTCATCCTAATGGAGGATGCTCTGTGACCACACTCAGTGCCAAGTCTAGGCAAGCTAAACCCTAGTGTGTCAGCTTCGGTACAAAGCTGACCAGTGTCCCTAAGAGAGATGGCTCTGAGGAAGGATTCTGTGTCTAGAGATCCTCGGCACTGGCACTAAAGGACACTTCATGGACCCAGCTCTGCTTGTAATCCCCTGACCGTAATTCTGGTAGCCCCAGCATGGCCACACCAAAATTGGTACACCCCACGCCTCAGCCTCTCAGTGGAAACGCCCATCAATCTACCTCTGATTCTGGATTTAATCACTCAACCACAGACACCATCATCCTAATCTAGAATCTCCCCATCTCACAGTATGGGAGCTCCATGGCGGAATTCTTTGGAATTAGAATGCTCAGAACCAATTGGAGAGGTCCTCCTTGGCAACAGAAAACCTTCCACCAGGGTCACTTACATAGCTAAGTGGAAGAGATTCTCCATCTGATCAGTGCAGAAGGACACTCTGCCCACACTGTTGTCAGCAGTTTACTGCACCCACACTGTCATCAACATTTCTCATCTTGGACTATCTGTTACATCTCAAACAGCAGGAACTGTTAGTGTTGTCAGTCACGATCTAATTGGCTGCAGATCTCAGCGTTTCATCCCTGGGTTGCAGGCAGTTCAATTTTCCCCAACTGCACTGTGATGTTTTTTTCTTAAAGGTCTAGACAGGTTATACTCTCAAATGCATCCAATGGGATCTCAACTTCGTCCTGTCAAGACTGATGGGTCCTCTGTTTGAACCCCTAGTTACATGCTCGTTTCTCTGTCTGTCCTGGAAGGCAGCTTTTCTAGTGGCCATAAGGTCAGCCAGGGGACTCTTAGAACTCAGGACCCTCACATCTGAGCCTCCTTTTTTATTTTCTTCAAGACAAAGTTCAGCTGCATCCTCACCTGGCTTTCCTTCCAAAAGTAAGTGGCACAATTCCACTCAAACTAGGACGTATTCCTCCATCTGTTTTTCTACCCAGTGCCACTTGCTGACGGCCAGGAGCAGAAGCTGCATACTCTGAATGTTAGATGGTCTTTGGCTTTTTATATTGAGAGGACTGAACTGTTTGGGAAAATAACTCACATTCTCATATCAATAGCTGACAGGACAAAAGGCCTTCCAATATCAACACAAAGAATTGCTTCATAAATCAGGTTGTATATCAAGATGTGTGAGGACATGGCAAAGATAGCGGCCCCAGCACTGACAGCTCATTCCACAAAGGCGTTGGTGTACTCAGCTGCATTCCTTGCTCAGATCCCAATCCAAGACGTTTCAGAGCTGTGATGTGGTCACCTAGTCACACCTTTGTGGCACACTGCAAGCAAGAGCCGATGCTGCATTTGATAGAGTGATGCTGCAATCTGCAGGTCATTGAACTCTGACCCCTCCTTCTATATCCTGTATCTTTGGGAACCAACTACTTAAAATCAACATGAACAAGCACTGAGAGAAAGAAGAATGTCTTCTAACCTTCTCTACCTGTTGCTTTTTGAGATGAGTTGCTCAAGTTCATTCCAAGACCCACCTGCCTATCCCTGTGTTGGAGCCAACCAGATAAAAGGAACTGAAGAGGTGGGGGGTCAGCAGGGCCCTATATAGGGCTCCAGGAAGACACAGCTGCAGGAGGCTCCAGAGCCAACCCTATGAATACCGCTAAGGGGAAGACCACCTAGCAAATGTGTACATAGCACGCACACATATACTTGGAATAGATATGAGCAGCACATCTCGAAGAACAAGTTATGGGAGATTAGTAACCATTTTTTGTCACTAAAACCAAAGATCTGACTCTGAATAAACCCAGAGAACAGATCTTTGGAGGAAAAAAGTACTATTTTTGCATAGTCAATTTTTCTTGCCACCTTCACTCTCTTAAACAAAACTGGTATCTGTCTTTCATGTTAGAGATGAATGCTATGAGCCTGATCCATGCCCGATGAGGTTCACTGGAAAGTCTCCCATTAACTTCAGTGGGGGTTGGATTAGGCTCTATGCTGTCAAATGAAGTGACATGCTTTAATAGTTATTAAAATTATAATTGCTTTGCTTTCTAAAGATTTCTAATTACAAATGTATTACTGTTAATATTGTCTGTAGGTTCATTCCATTCTCAAAAAAAGAACTCATTCCACAAAGTTGACAGCAAGTGTAAGCACAAAAAGGAGAAGCTTAATGTTCCAGAAAAAGGTACTGCTGCATTACTCAGTCTAGGTTTCTTGCCACCTTCTCTCTGAACCCAGTCTTGGGTAATGCTTACATGCAGATTCATACTCAGTTCTGTATCCCTTTCACTCTTCTGGTCTCTTACCTCACTTTCTGTCAGCTTCAACTTCACCAGCTTCTGGCTCTGGCAATATCTTTTTGATTTTGTATTTTATAAGCTATAATTGAAGCCGTCCTCTAATGACAGTTCCACTGCCTTTGATCAAGTCTCACCTTCCTTTCTGCTGTCAGGAGTGAATTGTTGAGATTGATCCTGAATTTTTTCACATTTTCTGTCTTTACCCTCCCTCCCCCAAATAGCAGACATAATCTTGAATACTCCTCTGCCAAAACTCATATCCGTGTCTCATCTCATCACCTCTTGACTGAAATAACACCTGCTTTAATGATTTTCTTGTGTCCATTTTCTACAAGCTTCAGTTGTCGAAAATGTGACTTTTTTCCAATGCCCAAGAACGTATCCCCCTCTCCAACCTTCCACCTCCAGACATCTTTGCAGGCTTCCTGCTCTTTACAGAACCGAGTTGAAAATCACCCTCCTATTCTTCACGTTCCACCAAGAATCTGCTCCTCCCTCCACCCAGCCCTTTACAGCTCTCCAAAATCATTTTTGTCTCTAGTGCAGGGGTCTGATTCTGCATTCCCAGCACTCTCAAAACTCCCATGGAAGTTATCAGGTGAACAAGTTGTGCAGAGTCAGGGTCCAACCTGTTGACCAAGCTTTTTGCTATATATATTTTTTCTTCTTATCCTACCATACACATTTGGTCTTTCCTCACTGGACAAGAGATTCTTCTCCCATCTTGACCCTACTGCATGAAACAGCCTCTCTCCGTTTTTTAAACTGATTCCTTGAATTTCATCAGATCCCATTACAAGACTCCTCTGCCAGTTCCCCTGTGCTTAATCCTTCTCCTTGGAGCTTGGCCACTCTTCATTCCTAGCTGTGTCACATCTACCAGCATTGTTGTGCCTATGTATTCCACTGTGACTTGTGTGGCCTCCTTGTACTATATTTGAATGCATAGACTGTACCCAGCTGTGAAGGATTCAGTGATAATGAAATTTGGTGTGATCAGTGCTATATTACAGTTAACTTATATGCACAGGTATATGTTGTGGTGGTTGTTTAAACAAAATAAGTACTTTCCTTATGACAAGTTCCAGGAGGGTAGCTGTGTTAGTCTGTATGCAGCAAAAAAACTAGAGTCCTGTGGCACCTTAGACTAACACATTTCTTCGGGCATAAACTTTTGTGGGCTCCAACCCACTTTTGTCAGATGCACGAAGTAATTTGTTAGTCTTCAAAGTGCAACAGGACTCTGGTTTTTTACTTTTCTTATGTGAGACTCAGTATAGGTATAATAATGTGCAGATACAGTTCTTCCTGAGTACCTTTCAAATTACTATGCCTAAATTAATAAATGATGAATGACTTGTATAGGTCATCTGCTAAGGAAATATGTTTGTTTTGTTGAATTCTCATTTGGAAAAATAAGGGAACTGTTTAATAAATAGATGATTAAAAATTTAAATATCTTCATATTTACAACTGAAAAACAACCTTACCCTCCTTCCCCCCAATTTCAAAACAATTTGATTTAAAACAAAACCCCAGCATCTTCTGTCGCAAAGTGCAAAGTGTAGTGTAATAAAGGGCTTGATAGTGGAAGGCATTGAGCTCTCTGGCCCCAGTCCAGGAAAACACATAAACACACTCAACAATTAAGCAACTGAATAATCCCACTGTTTAAATTTTAAGAATGTGTTTATGTGTTTTGCTGGACCGAGGCCAGATCACTTAGCTCCATGCACGGCTGAACAACCTCAACATGAGGAACACTTGGAACTTCACAATTTTGAATTTTGTCTTATAAAGGTCCTCGGGAGAACAACAATGTGAATTTGTTATGGTAGTGGAAAGCTTTGTTATCTAGTGATTAGAATTCATGACTGGGATTAAGAGGGTCTAGATTCTGGATAAAATTTCAGAAGTGAGTTGGGCACTTGGGCTTCTAAGTCCTGCTGATTTTTCGATGAAACTCAGGTCCCTTAAGGGCCAGATTTACAAGGGTATTTAAGTTCCCGGTGATGGGATGGGTGAGGGGATTTACGGAAACACCAAGTGCCTAAGGTCCATTGAAGCCGCATTGTTTTAGAGGATTTAGGCATTTAATTGTAACTTTAATCACCTAAACATCTTTGTAAATTTGGCATGGAGTGCCTAAATCACTTTTACAAATGGACTTAGAAGACTAAGTCACTTGGGCTATGTCTACACTAGGAAAAGTTAGGTCGACTTTAAGTCGACTTAATAAGGTCGACTTTAAGTTGACTTAAAATCGACCTTATTAAGTCGACTTAATAAAGTGCTGTCCATGGGTATGTCTACACTAGTAATTTAGTTTCACCTAAGGTTCCTTAAGTCAACTTAAATTACTCCATG
The DNA here is from genome assembly GCA_007922175.1 of Pelusios castaneus. Classification (NCBI taxonomy): domain Eukaryota; kingdom Metazoa; phylum Chordata; order Testudines; family Pelomedusidae; genus Pelusios; species Pelusios castaneus. The sequence goes on from ML685767.1 coordinate 12,746,591, forward strand.
TCTACACCTGACTTTCATTACGTCGACTTAAGAAATTCCTTAAGTCGATTTAATGAAAGCTTAAGTCAACTTAATAAAAACCACCCATTAGGTCAACCTAAGCCTTAAGTCGACTTAAGGCCAGTTAAGTCAACTTAACAAAGTGGACTAAGTTGACTTAACTTTAAATCGACTTAGTCCACTTTGTAAAGTCAACTTAATAAGGTCAACGTTAAGTTGACTTAACAAAGTCGACTTAACTTTTTCTAGTGTAGACATACCCCATGGACATGGACTAAATCCACTTTGTTAAGTCGACCTAACTGCCTTTAGGTCAATATAACAAAGTGGACTTAAACATCCACACTGGGCTTAGGTTGACCTAAAGAAGGGTTAGGTCGACCTAAGCAGGCTTAAGTCGACCTACCCCGTGGTTCTTATTAAGACGATTTAAGCATTCATTAAGTTGACTTAAGGAATTTCTTAAGTCGACTTAATGAAAGCGTAGTGTGGATGCGGCTTAATTTAAGTCTACTTAAGCCTCCTTAAATCAACTTAAACTGCCAGTGTAGACAGAGCCTTAGAGTGTTAGACTTTTGAAAATTTTACCTCTAGTTCCAACTCAGCCATTGGCTCACTGTGTGAATTTAAGCAAGTTATTTTGACTCTGTGCCTCAGCTTTCTCATTTGCAAAGTAAAAGTGAAATTTACCCACTTTTTGTAGTTTTTTGAAGATCTTTGGAAGAAAAGCTCAGCATAATACAACATATTGCTTGTAAGTTTGCGGATGACACCAATCTGGGGGGGAATGGTAGACACATATGAGGGCATGGACAGGATTCAGGGAGACTTAGACAAATTGGAACACTGGGCCAGAAGAAATCTCATGAGGTTCAACAAGGACAAGTGCAAAGTCCTGAACTTAGAACAGAAAAATCCCATGGACTGCTACAGGCTGGGGACCTATTGGCTAAGTAGCAGCACTGTAGAAAAGGACCTCGAGGTTATGGTGGACAGGAAGCTGATACGAGTCAACAGTGTGTTCTTGTTGCCAAAAAGGCCAATGGCATCTTGGGCTGCATCAGTAGGAGTGTTGCCAGCAGATCGAGGGATGTGATTATTCCCCTCTATTCGGCACTGGTGAGGCCGCATCTGGACTACTCTGTCCAGTTTTGGGCTCCCCACTACAGAAAGGATGTGGACAAATTAGAAAGAGTCCAGCGGAGGGCAACGAAAATGATTAGGGGGCTGGACCACATGACTTATGAGGAGAAACTGAAGGAAATAGGCTTATTTAGTCTACGGAAGAGAAGACTGGAGGGCAATGAAAATGATTAGGGGGCTGGAGCACATGACTTACGAGGAGAAACTGAAGGAAATAGGCTTATTTAGTCTACAGAAGAGAAGACTGAGGGGGGATTTGATTAGCAACCTTCAACTACATGAAGGGGTGCTCCAAAGAGGAAGGAGCTAGGCTGTTCTCGGTAGTAACGGAGGACAGAACAAGGAGCAATGGTTTCAAGCTGCAGCTGGGGACGTCGAGGTTAGATATTAGAAAAAACTTTCTCACTAAGAGGGTGGTGAAGCATTGGAATGGGTTGCCTAGGGAGGTGGTGGAATCTCCGTCTTTGGTGATATTTAAGGCCTGGATAGACAAAACCCTGGCTGGAATGATTTAGTGGGAATGGTCCTGCTTTTAGCAGGGAGTTGGACTAGATGATCTCATGAGGTCCCTTCCAGCCCTAAGATTCTACGTTTCTATCTGGGAATATTGGAATCCAAGTAGAAATGGAAATAGTTTGAGAAGAGAAGCACACAAGAGCTGTACAGGAAGTAGGCAAATAATTGATGTCTTAATTTTGTGTGATTATTGGCATACTTGTAGCCCAGTGTACCCCAAGCTACTTCGTCAAATGTCCCACCATTGGATTACTGCTAGTTCCTGTGGTGGTAATTCTAGTGCAGACAAGGCTCTGGTCATTACCGGTGTCTCCTAGATATGTGGTGTGCAAGAATAGACAGTGCTTAAAAAACTGGAGCCTTTTCTATCTGAGGGCTCCACTGGCAATTCACCTGTATTAGGGTTGCCACCTGTCCAGGTTTTGGCTTCTGAGTCTGGGTGCCAGTTTAATACAGCAGAATGGTGCAGAATCTATGGCCTTGCTGCAAAAAATTCAGCCCACCTTGCTTAGGAATGCATGGCTCCTTTACAATAAAGGACTGGCTAACATGGGTGAGATGGCATCACTTTGTCTCAAGGCTGTAACTACTTTGAGCTTGTGCTTAAATTCCCCCACTATTGCAGCAGTAGCAATTACGGCTGCCACCTTTAGCTGGATGTTTTCTGCTAAAAATAATAAGCAGTGAAAGAGATTTGGATTTAGATTGATTTTAGATTTAATATCACATTGAGATGAATAGAATAGTTTACCCCTCAAGCTGAAAATGCTGCTTCATTTCACTCATGGTTAATCTTTTCAATGTTTTCTTGGCAAGTTTGTTCGTGTGTGTATATGAGGAGAGAGAATGCCAGTTATAGACCAGAATCCCTTTGTGCTAGGTGCTGTACAAACACAGAATTTAAAAAAAAAAAAGAGTCCCTGCCCCCAAAGAGCTTACAGTCTAAATAAAACAGAAGAAAAAAGCACAGACAGGTGAGGAAAAGGAACCAATGAGACAACATTGTCTAAATAGAGAGGATGGACACAAAATGGGGGAAGGAGTAGACCACAAGCATGAACAAAGGAATGGCGGCAAATGTCATGTTGATTCCATTTATTTTATTTAGGGGAGGAGGGTTGATTAGTTAGAAGGGGGTCAGCTAAATGGAAAGTAAAGGGGAGAAAAATGAGTAAGAAGAAGAAGAATGAAGAGACTGTGAGGAGGGAGCGGAAGTGTTGGTACAAACATCCAATCTGCACAGGGCAGTGGAAAGTCAGAGAATGTACTACACTTTTCTCTGGAGTGCTCAGAAGTTGACAGGTCTATGCACTAATCGCTTCTGGAGGTGGAATTTCTGCCAGGCGTCTCTTTATGCCCTCGTCTACACTGACAGAGAAGTTCACTTAATGCTGCTTACCTCGACCTTCTGCAACCTGGGTCTCTGCTATCAGAGCATTAAGTTTGAATTAAATGGTGCTGTTACTCGACTTGATAACACCACCCTGCAAGTGATGTTATCTGCAATTCAAATTTGCGTGTGTAGACAGAGAACAGTGAAATTCGACCTCATTACGAACTCCCCGTCCCCCCCATCCCAGAACTCTCTCTCTGTTCTTTTCTTGCTATTCTTGATTTTCCACTGTGCTGCATCTTGGCATGTAAGCAGCACATAGCTCCCCCCTGCCTGCAGCCCCAGGAAATTTTCAATTCATCCCTCTCTCTGCCTACAGCACTGTGCCTCTCTGTGCCTGCAACAGGGAAAGCTTTTCACTCTTTTTTTTTTTTGTTGAGAGAAGAGGGTAAGGGGAGTGAGCATATTACATCATGGGAGGACAGCTGCCTCCCCACAAGTTTGTGCATCTAGGTGCACTATGGGATAGCTATCCGCAGAGCAGTGCATTTCAGGAAGAAGTAATGATGACCAGTGGGGACACAGGAGCCTGGAACCTCAGGCAGAGTGCGATCAGTCTCCTGCAGATTCTGTAATTCGGCAGCCTAAAATCGAATTACAATCCTGCCCCCCAGTGTAGACAAGGCTTATAGCAGCAGTGAGCAAACTTTTCCAGTTGCGCACCCCTGGATCAGATGTGCAAATGAAGTTTAAGATGTAGGGGGAAGTGAGAACAGAAGAAATACAGATTGAATTGTATAGGGGGAGAGATGTGTACTTCGCCCCATGTCTATAAATACCGCTTTGCACAGTTTCTTAAACCCACACCTCAGTATGCTTGCTATACATTTGGCTGTTATGAGTTTTAACCTCTTCCTGTTTCTTCCTCTGTTATACCCATTGCCTATGTCTTCTTTCTGGGTTTGGGTTTTTTTTAACCTCTTGGATTTTGTATTGCTTTGTACTGTGAGAACCAACTTGTTACTTTAAAGGGAAGTCATGCTACATGGATTCTCAGTGGTTCTGATCTAGAGTTTTTGAAAGAAGTATGACTCAGTATATTTTTATACATTTTATTAAATCTAACAATCAAAAATAAAATAAAACATATGGCTAAGATTACGCCCCAACAAACTCCTCTAAATTAAGGATTAAACAATACCATTGTCAAAACAAAGTCACATTAAGGTCAAGTCACCAAAGCAAAGTGTTAATTATGCTTTTGAATTAGAACTAAATCATCAGGTTAATACAGTCCTTATAAAGCCCAAAATAGAAAGTGCAAAGAGGAGGCATGCCCATTCAAGTATGTCTACACTGCAGCTGGAAGCAAGCTTCCCAGCCCAGGTGGACAAATTTGTGTTAGAGATCCTCAAGCTAGGGCACTAAATATAGCAGTGTGAGTGTTTGGCTGGAGCTTGTGCTCTGAAGCCTATGGAGTTGATAATAAACCCTGTTTATGATTTTGCCCATGGCAATACAGCCTGTTTATCTGGTTGAATATCTTAGTATTAAAGCCAAATTATTGTTAGGTTTTTAAGTGGACTCTTCCAAATCAATTAGCACTTCTTCTTTAGATTTCACTTAATCTACATTTACTAGATTCACTAGATTTCACTGTTGCATATAGTGGTTGCCCTGCTTCCTCCCCTACACCCCCCCCCCCCCCCCCCCCAGAGTTTAATACCACATTTCTGATGCTTGAAGGTTAACAGCTGCTGATAAGCTGAAGAGACAGCTGAGAGCTTGTATGTGCTTTTACCAAAACTAGAAACATGCGCACAGCCTAATTATTTTTTTGGAGAGCAAATTGTCTGGTGTAGTAAATCTGGAGGTTGTTTCTTGGCACTTCCCCCTGAAGTCTTGAGAAATGCTAATGCACACAGTCGTGTGCACAGACACACCCTCAAATAATAAGAGAAAAATAGAGACCTCTCCCATTTAAACACAAAAGCTATTTGGAGATGGCAGTGGGCTTTCGTTTAAAGTAGGGAGAATTAAAGTTTAGACTAAAACCTGACCTTAAAAATTCGATTGACCTAGTTGTGTTGATGAGGGCAGTGGGAAAGTTTGTGCCTTGTGCTATACAGTTAGGTTGATCTGGCCCCTAGTGTAGACGTAGCTAGGTCAATAGAAGAACTCCAGCATCAAAGTAGCTTACCACCTCTAGGAAAGAGAATAGCTCCATAGACAGAAAAGCCCCTTCTGGCTATATAGAAAGTGCCTACATGACAGTACTTACCTGTGCTGCTGTTGCTACTGTACAGTAGACCGACCCGTGGTCTGTGTATTCAGCTATTCTCTGTTTCTATCACAGTATTTTATCCCTTGTCTGTTTTCTCTTTTAAGTGTTCCCTTTTAACCTGTTTTGTTTTTTCTTCCCTTTCACCCTTGCCTTATTTGTGTATTTATTATTTTTAAAAACCAACGATATTATCAATTGGGGTACGCAGCAGAGGATGGGTTGGGAGAGTGAATTGGGAATGAGAGTTTTACTTGTGGTTTTTGACTCGCTCACTCTCGTTTACTGCAAGTCATTTAATTTATCTTTGCCTCCAGTTTCCCTCTCTGTGAAGTGGGGATTATCCTCCTCCAACTCATAGGGAAGACTCATGAGTTAATGATTTTAAAGTGCCCCAAGATTCCCTGTTGGTTTTGCTGAACTAGACTGACACAGCTACCTCTTTGGAACTAGTTAATGCTCGTAACTCACTATGAAGATGAAAAGCACTGAGTGCTTCTACAGCAGACTACATCTAACAAAATAGTCCTCATACAGATGGAAGTATTTGAACACTGCCCAGCCAAGGAGTTGAGGAGGCAGAGGACAGCACATTGGTAACTTTCAAGGAGCCCCGTAATGTAACACATTCGTGTTTATAGCATCCAGCCCCCCAAGTTCCTCTGTGTTAAGATGAGCGCGGTTGTGAGCTGCCTTTTTTAGTTCCTTAGGCTGCATTTAGTCCTCAGAACATCACTTAATCTAGGATCTTCTATATACTGGGTGAAATCCTACTTTCATTTCAGTGTGGCCAGGATTTCATCCATTGTTTCTTTCCCAGTTCAGGGCAACAGCACCTGTATTCCCGTCTGTAGTCCAGCAAAGGCACCATTGGGTCCAGGCTACCCTGCCCATGACGTCTCTTGAGTGGAGTCGCACATCTCACTCTTCTGACTAGGGTATTTCAGACTGCACAGTTTCAGACTGAACATACAGTAAGAGACTCTGCCTAAGCAAACCTGCTTACTTTCTCTTCAAAGACTAACAACAGAGTATTGGCCATAGTTGGTCTTCGAGTGCTTGTCCCTATATGCATTCTGCTGCGGGTACGCATGCACGCTACTTGCCCGGAGCCAAGAATTTTGGAAGCAATGTCCACTGGTCTGCACATACATGCTGGCTCACCTTGAGCCTCCGACCGAGGAGGTAAAGGATGGAACAGACCAACAGCCTCTCCAGTTCCTTCTCACCACCATGTGGTCCAGGTCAGACCCTCCAGTGTCTGAAACCTCAGCTTTTTCCTTTCTGTGTACAGTTAGCAATTCTACTGTTTTTACATTTGACTTGTAATTGTAACTAACTTGTCCCATTTCAGCCATACACACAGAAGACAAAAACCCCAGTGAGCCTGCACGGAACAATAAAACTTCTGTATCTGTCTCAAATACTCCAGAGCCAGCACTGCTGCATGAACCCTTGGTTGGTAGCCAAAAGAGGAAGGCGAGGAAAACTAAGATCACACACCTTGTTCGGACAGCAGATGGCCGAGTGTCGCCAGCAGGAGGGGTTCAGGGTAAGGAGACGAGTCTAAATTTGTGGTAAATCTAGACTGTTGAGACTGGTTCTGAAGGATAAGTAAACCAGTAGGGAAACATACCCCTGGTAGGAAAGAGGTCATAAATCTGTATTGGGAAAATAAACATGTAAAAACACATGTACCAATCAGGTCATGCCACCTAGCAAGCTTCCAAATAGACAGCTTACTGTTGGATAAAAAAATTTGGATGTCTAAAAAAAACCCCAAACCAACCAAACCTGCCTCTAAACTTCTGTTTGAGGGGCACCCAGAGGCTTCTGGAACATAGGTGATCTTTCCTTATGTACCAGGTTACCAGTCCAGCAGAATGAAGGTACTGCACCTGCACAGTTGGGTTCAGTTAGTGGGTGTGGAATTAGATCCTATAATATATATAAATATACGAGTAACACAATGTCCTTAGGTGGGTTGTCAGCTGTGGGTCTTGAACTTGGGAACCTCTCGATTTAAAAATATGAGCCTCTACCGCCTAAGTTAAACATTGTAATGAGAAGCAAACTCATAAACCAATATTTCATCCAGCCATTAGAGGAGGGCAGAGAGCCGCACTAAATAAATGTGGATTACACAGACAATTAATGATGGAAAAATGCCTGGTGACACCTCTGTGCTCTAAACACTGTTCAGTTCACAGCTGTAGCTGCTAAAGCCACTGGTGACTGACTTCGTTGCCCATCGCCTGTACATTTTACTTCCTTTCTTTTGTTGCAGAGGAAAAACCAAAGGAGCTACCCCAGAGTAGTCTCCAAAAACCATCGAGTGCAGAGACAGATTGCAGTGATGAATGCTCTAGAAACGCAGAAGCAGAGGAAACTCGTGGAGTTGCGCCAGACATGCCAGCTGTGTCTGCCTTTTTTAGCCTATCCGCTTTAGCAGAAGTAGCAGCAATGGAAAACGTTCACAGGTCAGTGTTAGCCTCATTCCCGTGTTATCTAGCAGGACTGTGCATTAGAGCTCTCTTTCACAGAAAGGCCCTGAACGATGGAACATCTGAGTCAATTGCTTTTGTCATTTCTTTCCACAGCTGCTTCTCTCTTAACTACTTAGTTTAAAGCCCTGTCCTAGTTTAATAGGGTGACATGCACACCGGCCTAATTACCAGTGACATTGCCTTTTAATAATACACCAAGAGAACCACAGTGAGCGAAGCTAGCAGGCTGAGGAGTAAGCAGGGAAGGCTTGGTGCTTGTTCCCTCACAGTTGCGCTCTGCAGTGCAGAAGCAGACAGTGTTGAGGGCGTCGGAGTGATGATGTTTGTAAGAAATATGGACATTCTGGACAAATGCAAAGTAAAGAAACCATCAATTGTACACACAGAAAATGGGAAATGGCTGCCTAAGAAAGAGTACTGTAGAAAAGGATTGGGGTGGAGGAGGGGATCATAGTGGATCACAAGCTAAGCATGAGTCAACAGTGTAACACCAAAAAAACAAATATCAATCTGGGATGTGTTAGCAAGACTGTTGTAAGACAGACACGAGAAGTAATTCTTCCACTCTACTCCCATGCTGATTAGGCTTCAGCTGGAGTATTGTGTCCAGTTCTGGGCGCCACACATCAAGAAATGTATGGACAAATTGGAGAAAGTCCAGAGAAGAGCAATAAACATGATTAAAATCTAGAAAATATGACCTGTAACTAAGAGAAGATTGAAAAAAATGGGTTTTAGTTTGGAGAAGAGAAAACTGAGGCGGGGGGAAGAGAGGGGCGGACATAATAGTTTTCAAATACATAAAAGGTTGTTACAACAGGGCTTGACAAAACCCGGGCACCAGCTTGCCATGGCACCTGGGAATTGTACCCTGGCACCTAGCTGTGCCAGCACTAAAGGGGATGGAACACACATGGTGCCCCCAAAAAAACCCTCTGGTCCCTTCAACGGTGGTGCACAGTTTTTTTACGCTGGTCAGGGGGAAGAGGGGCTTCGCCCTACACCACTGCCGAAAGTAGCAGGAGTAGTGAGGCTTCTGCACCTGGACAGCCATTGCCTCTTCTTCACTTGCAGGAGTGGTTTTTTGTCAGCAGCGGGGGGAGAGGGGCCTTTTCGCCCCTCACTGCCACCAAATGTGGTGGTGGCATTTCAGCAGCGGGGGACCTATTTAATGTGCCATTCACCTGGGCATCAGAGTTTCTGAGCTAGCACCTAGATGTGCAACATGTTTTTCGAGGCCTGTTACAAACAGGAGAGAGCAGTTTGTTCTCTTTAACCTCTGACAATAGGACAAGATGCAATGAGCTTAAATTGTAGCAAGAGCTGTTTAGATTGGACACTAAGAAAAACTTCCTAACTGTCAGGGTAGTTAAGTACAGTACTAGAATAAATTGCCTGGGGAGGTTATGGAATCTCCATCCCTGGAGATTTTAAAGAGCAGGTTAGAAAAACAACAGTCAGGAATGGTCAAGGTAATGCTTCGTCCTGCCATAAGCACAGGAGATTGGACTAGATGACCTCTAAGGTCCCTTCCAGTGCTGTGATTCTGCAAAACCCTTTTGATCCCACTGAAAGAGGTTCAGGGTGCCACACAGACACTCCTGAATGTTATGCATCAACAGCTCCCTCCAAAGTGGCGCTCTTTATTAATGAGGCAATCTGAAATGGGATTTGGCACATACCCACACCTGGGGGCACCAATTTGGGGTCTCAAATTGGTGGGGGAAGTCTAAAAATTTACTAAACTTTTCCCAAAGTTTTACTGAGTAGTGTCAGCCTTTCAGGCTAATTAAAACAGCCATCCTGCCACATATGAGAAAACAACAAAACAGGCAATTAATTACTTTAAAAATATTGAAATCAAGAAAAATTTTCTGTGATTTCATTGCACAGCACTTTCCGCTTATTTTCTCTGTGTTCAGGGAGTCAGGTGTATCCGTTTCACAAGCAGGAAAAAGAAAACAGTCCAATTTGTCATCACCTGTTGTAGATCTTGGCACATTTTTGAACAATTTCCTCTAGCTAAAGATTTGATCTTCTTTTGTAGAATTGTTTTTGCTAATTAAGGCAGTCCACAAATTTGAAAGTCCCTGTTTGATACCAGATGAATGTCTGATTAATTGATGCAAACTAATATGTAAACTTGTTCCAAAATTCTTTCCTTGAGGGTGGTGGTATTGAGGTAAATACATTTGCTCCTTTGTGGAAGATAGACCTGCTTAAAACCATTCCTGCCTAATCATGTCTATGTGGGTTTGAATATGACGGTGCTATCAACACCATACAGGGGGAATTCCATAAGTCTACATATCATGTTGTTACTTTCACCATGATAGTATTGACCAGCTAGTTACTAGTTGTCAAATAACACCTCACAGGGCATATTTTTTGCAACGATTGTTACACTAGTATGTTAGGGGTTCATGTGGTCACATAGGCCCAAAGTTTTGGTTGCTATCTATTTGATAGGTTACATTAACCTCACCAGTCATCATCTGCTTTTTTAGTTAAAATGCAGAGATGGGCTGTCTGGGCAAATTTTAAAAGTGAACTTCAAGTAACATCTCCAAAATCCATCTGCTCCCATCATTAAGGTTGAATTGCCAGCACATAATACTAATGAAAATGGGCTGCTTTGTTTCCACCTAACATAAATATAATGACCCAATGGAGGTTTTGCTCTGGTTGGTCATGAAAATTCGGCATCAGATTCTAGAGGAGCCCAAATACTTTGCTGCCCACACGTCACTGAGTAGCAGTAAGTGTAAATGTGATGAGAGGGCTATTTCACCAGATTGCTTTAGCTCAAATCCATGACTGTTGTTTATTTTCAACATACACTGCCTTGTGTTTACATTCTCTTGCCAAAAGGAAGCAATGTGCTGTTGTTTCTCAGGTCTCCAGCTGTGTTACAATATAAATGGCAGCACTTGAATGCCTGTAATTTATCGTTCAGCTTTGTATTTTCAGTTGTGCTTCCGAGGCCTAGTCAGATGCCATGAAGATTTCAAATTCATTTCACATTGGTCTACAGTCTATTTATAGGACATTTTCTGTGACTGTGTCCTTGTCCCTGTGCCCTCCAAACAGATAATATATATACATATATTAGTGCAACAGCAATTTATGATGCTGTGGAATAAGACAATTAACTGACTTTGTCCAGGACATTTCATCCTTTCTAGTGCCAGAAATCTAACATTCTGAATATAATTATGGATGTTTTTTCTCTGTTTCTCTTTTCCAGAAGTCAGAAGACAGCGCCTCTCCCATGTGACGGACAGCCAAAAGAAATGTCTCAGGCTCCGGTGCTTATTTCCTGCGCCGACCAGTGAAGCTCCACTTTATTGTAAAACATTGTGCTTTACCTAATATCCTAGCCTTGTCTTTACCAAGGGAAGCTAGTCAGTCCATATGATGGAAAATATAGACTGCGAACAAGTGCTTATTGCTGTGAGTGGCCCAGATTTCACTCGAAGTCAGAAGTTAGCAGCTTGGGCCAAGTCCTCCAATTGGAACCCAGAATCTAGGAGGGTGATGTTATTTGTCTAATATTGAAAAGAAATGGAATGATCCTGGAGTTTGCTTTCTATTGAAGGCTTTTAAACAGCAGATAGGTGGTCTGTGTGAAAAAGGTTGCCTCTACAGTAATTCACACAGCATCTCTTTCACCAACAAGAGAGTATAGAAACTAGTTTCATATAATACCTAGTTATTCTAAACAAAAATACAAAAAAAAAAAAAACACTGACGCACTGCACTAGTTATTAGATATTCTTAGTCATTTTTGTACATGAAGATTTAAGTTCTAAAATGGTTTATATAATAGGTTATGCCTACATTTACTTTGTAGAATGAATTTAAAAACCTGTTCTGGAGAACTCAAGGCAGCATGGACAGATGTACCATTGTTAGCGGTGTTTGCTCAACCATGTGGTCCAGATATTCTGCACTTTTATATTTGCCGCCACACTGGTAGAGTTTACTGGCAAAAATTCTGACAGGCTGTGTTTGATTTTGTTGTTTTTTGTTTGTTTTTTTTTAATTTAGTATCGAATAACCAGGATGGTTTGCATTAGAAAAAAGAGTGGCATATGGGAAAGAACAATACTGCAGATTATTGACTTGTTTTTTGTGCTTTGGAGAGGGTTCCTTTATTTTGCATAGAGGTCTAAATGACTGGGTGAAATGCTCATATACACAAAAACAAAAAAAAAGTACTACAAATATTTTGTTCAGAAGTGACCTTAGTATTACTTCACTATTCTGAAAATCTTGAAGATCTGACTTTTCAATATTATACATGCACACTGATCTACATACCTTTTACATTTTACAGACACTGGAATTGTTTTAATTACTTTGCGCAGTCTAAATTGGCTTGGTAGGTTGTATAAAAAGCCAGTTATAGTTTGTGTTGGTAAAGTGATGAGTTGTATGCAAGTGAACCATGATTGAAGAATAATGTTTGACTAAAGTAAGGCTGTCAAGCGGAGCTCCACCCACCAGTTCCCGTCTTTGCTTTTGTTTTGTTTATGTATTCTGCTCTCATAGATACATCCCAAAAGTCAGCACCAAGTGCATCACTTGGACTGTATCTTCACTATATTGACTTAAAATATTATGTAAGCCAGGTGGTTGTTTCCTACCAACAGATGCAAAATGATTACTAGAAATTAATCTAAAACTACAAACTCAACAGGGTACTTCTTCCATAGCACATGATGTTTCCCTACTTTTTGCATCATAGCACAAAGATTTATCGGATTAGACCCCAGCAATAATTTTCTATTAGTAGTCTTCATACAGGCTGAAGTTTTGATAGTATTAGGTTGAGTTTGAAGCTCTTTAATTAAGTCTTTAAATAATGAGAGTTTACATGGTTCTATCTATCAGGCATTCTTATTTATACTTGACTGAATTGATGTGTTTTGGGGGCGGGGGGATTTGTAATTCTAATTTGATGTAATAGCCATATGGAAAGTAACTCTATTAATAGTTGCTAGATTTAGCCTTTTGTTGTAGATAAGTGAAGTCATCAGTTTAAATGTTGGGAAATGCTATACAACAGATTACACAAGTTGTAACAAATGACGAGGTGTTGATAAAAAGCAGGTATCTTGGGAAATAAGATTAAAATACATGTAAAATAGCACCCTCAGAGATGCATATGTTGGAGGAAGGGAAGAAAAAGGATATAAAGTTTAATAGTAATAAGAAAGTTAAAAGGCTTTTTAAAATTCAGGTAGAACTAAAACAGGTGAATAGCCCCTATTATGCCATTTTAGCATGTGGCAATATTTTTAATAAAATTTTATTAACATTTTCTAAATTATTTTAACAAAACACAGAACTGACAACATTTAAAACTGTTGGGTCACAGTGAGATGGCTGTTGGAGTTTTGGACCACTTTATAAATTATAATTAGCTGAAATCCAAATATTTTATGGTGCAGGCCATTCACCTTGACAATGGTACTAACTTATTTCTCTAGAACCCACTAGAGTAGATATATTTTTGCCAGAGCACCCCACCGTTCTTCAATTTAAATTTCAGTATTGTTCCTTAAGATATTTCTGTATATTAATGGTACCTTTTTTAAAAGAAACAAAAAAAAATTACGTTTTTCTATGTGAATTAATATCTTTCTTGATCTGCTTTTCCTTAGACAGGGGGTGGGGCTGGGTCAATTTACTGGATGTGACTGTTTTCAAATACTCACAAACCTTTTTGTAGATATGCTTAATTTTTAAGCGGTTAGGCACTGAGAGTAGCAGAAATCCTGCAAAGCTTTATAGTTCATTAGACATTTGCCTTTGTTGGTTCTTGGAGTGATGTCTTGATTTCCATAGCAAGAATTTTCCCTGAATCTACTACTAGAAGAGGTATCAGTATTTTCAGGTAACAAAATTTGTTAGCACAAAAATATTTCAGACCAACATTTTACTGTATTGGGTTTGTTTTAGTTTTTTTAATTCTTACTGTTATCATTTCCTTTAATTTTGGAAAATCATATTGCTGTGGTGTGTGCTTCAGCATACCAGCAAATACTTTCACTCATTAACATGTGTCCACAAATGCCTCTAGAGAAGAAATTGTTGCACCTTATGTATATCTCAAGCAAACCAAAATATGACGCTTTTCTGCTTTGTTGTTGTATCATTCTTTACTGAACCCATTCTCACTTAGCTAAAACTTGATATTTATGCATTTAAACTTAATTTCTGGAGCTGAACCTGTGTATACATTTTTCTTTTAAAAAAACACAAACAAAAAGCAATTATCCCAGTCTTCTCTGAAGTCTTGATGGGAGTGAGGAATCTTGTCTCAAGTGTAAAATGCAGTACTGTTCTAGTGTTCTTTTGCTTTTATTTATTTAGTGATATTTTATGTGTAGTTTTGAGATATACAAAGTGTATTATAGTAGCTAAAGCTACAGACATAAGCAGCTGGGAGAAAAATACTGTAATGTCTTTTTTTAATTGTTTCAGTACTGTAAATGAATATGGGAAGAATGTTCTGCAAGCCATTTGAGATGCGGGTTCTGATCCCCATTGTCTTATATTCCAGATTAGACCAAAATTGATCAAAAATGATATGGAGATTAAATCATGCTGTTGTAATTATGGCAGTATTTATCCCTCGAATGTGCTGTGATTCCAGATGTCGTATATTTATTTAAGATGATTGAATGTGCTTTTATACTAATTCAGCATCCCAAAGTCGTAAGCAAAGAATTTTTTGTTAGTTTTAATTCCTGTTTATAGTGTTCTTTCATGAGCTTTGAAATATAAAATAAACACTGAGTTGGGAAGGGAAGTATGTACAAGGGATTGACAGAACCATACAAACTAGTAAGGAAATTCCAACTCTTCTTGTCATTTTCCTCCTTATTTACTTGAGTGACACTCTGCCTATGTAGCATGTGCAGTCTTTGACTCTGTTTATTGCCACTTTGCATCCATGTCGAAACCCAAAAGAATTGTAACTTGCCCCGGAATAAGGGTATACTTTAATCTGGATGGCATCTTTAACAATAAAGAGGACATTTTTTGGTATGAGGCATTAATGTGAAGCAGTTCTAAACAGTGCTGCCTGTTTAGCTACTGGATTAATACTGGAATATACTCTGAAAGTAACAGCTATAGACTTGGGACAGTTCAGAAAGTGTCAAAGAAAATAAGGCCCTTCTAAGCATAAAGAAGTTACGGCAACACAGGGGAGGGAAAAGGTTTTATACTTTTCAATAGAAAGATGAAAAAGGATTCATTGCGTTTGCATAATGCTATTGGCTGCACCTCCCCATACGAATGCTAATTTTAATAGAGCTACCTCTACTAAAAGGCTAGTTTCGTTGACTTCCATTTGCTTTCAAGTCTCATTATGTAATCCTTTCAGCCATCAATGCCATTTTTATATCATGGGATGTTTTAATTTCCAAGAACGATATTTATACTGAGGGAACAATATAATGCAAAATACACAGTGATAGCCATACTATTTACATTGCTGTTATGCTTTTGACTGGTATCAGATTCGTATAGATTGTCAGACATCATCATTTAGCTCTTATGGGTCAGTAAGATGGGTTTTGTGACAAGAGAAAATGTAGAGCTCATCAGGTGGTTAACTTCAGATGTTCCCAAATGAAACGCAGTCATTCAAAAGCTGCTTTTAGTACTTAGTGGGTTATGTTCACTGCATCATGATTTCACCTGAAAACATAATTGTGCAACTCATATATCATAAACCATGTTTTATCCATTAGACACTCTTTGCTGTGCATGTGTCGTAGACTGTAGAGTTCCTAATACCTCTGTCACATTTTGTAATATTTTCAGCATTAATTCTCTTTCTCCTGTATGTGTATCAGTGAGTCATCTACAACTGTCAGAACATTGCGTCATTTCAGAGCATACCGAGCTGTAAATTAGCACATTTAGGCTCTGGCAGAGAAGTTTACTTCCTCCCCTAAATTCCCTAAATAAAAAAATCACAGTGAGGTTTACATTTCTCAACGAAATACAATGTTAGTCTTACTAATTTTCTAATCATTAAATTTACATTTTTGAAGAAGACCGTGGGGAGGACATGCTGTATCTTAAACTTGTCTCTCTGCTGTTCATTAAGGGCAGCAATCCAGTGAGAACCAGTTTTAGGCCCTAGTTCAGCAAAGTATGTAAACTTGAACTTACTAAGTACTTACTCAGGACGCCACTCTTCAGCACATGCTTAAATGTTAAGCATTTGTTTTTGTGCTGTCCTGACTCTGAGTATTTTTGTGAACGGGGTCTGTAATTCACTGTGGACTTAAAACAAATGCTAACATTTTAATGATCATTGAGTTTTTACAAAGAATTATTTTCTAGTTACCGAATTTTGATTGTTATCAAGTACCAGGTAGACCCTCCATATGTTTCAGTAGGAAAGGATATGTTTTACCTCACAATCTGTAATAGAAATTACTTAGCTAAGCATGCTTCCTAAAACAATACCCTAACACTTCTAATATGTGAAACTAAAACATCATTCTCCCATCCTCACTATCATTTTCAAACTGGAACTTGGAAAGTGACATAAGAGGTGTATGCAGTGCGGTGCAGTTATCTGCAACTTTTCTTCTATCATCTAAGTATATTATATTCAGGAGTTCAACTGTAAGACCGCCTCAGGTTTCTCACAGTGTATTATGAATTTCGTTTCATATCTTTCAGTCTTTTCCTAGCACATCACAGGCTGGGATGAGATTTTTTTTCGAAGTGTCTAAAATGAGGAAGGACTACAAACCCCACTAAATTACTCATTTAGACACTTCAAAAAATCCTGCCCCTAAACAGAGTCCACATTGGCCATCCGGTCTTTCAGTCTGACATCAGTTGAAACAGAACTGAATTTCTTTTATCTTTTCATAGGGCCTGATCCGTCGAACCCTGTTTTCATACATAATTCCATTGACTTCTGAACTATAATTTGACTTTATTTGCTCTAAAGTTTGGTATAAACATGCCTGTAGTAATTATTTCCATTCAGTGGTCCAATATTGCCTTCTTTGATGTGTGTAGTTAAAGTTAATAATCACATTTCTAAAATGCCTTTCTTACTTCAAAAATGTGTACCTAAGTTGATATTTTTTAAATGCACATGCTAATTCATGTGTCTAAGATGGTAAAGTACATTAACTGTGATCATGAAGCTGAATACAATATTTGAAAGCAACCTTTAAATAGATTACTTTATATTCGCTCTATTTTAGCTATCCAGTATGTACTTGTAAATAATTTCCCATTTTAAATTAATGGATGCAAATAAATAGATTAAGAAAGTAGAGCTTCTTGGATATTTCACCTGCTTCAAAATCAAGTGCTTGTTTAACTTAATGTGTCTAATGCAACAATTTATTATTTTGGTGGTAAATGAATTCTACTAAAATTCAGATTGTTTGGTTTTTAAAACTGAAAAATCGTGTTAGTTACTTGAAAACAGGTTATTCAAAAACATAAACTGAACTAGGTTATCATAATGGCAAGCTATAATTTCTGTTTTCTTTAAAACCAACCATGTAACTACTCCAGTAGTCAGTCTAAAATATGTTGGCTGGGTATGGTGGTGATGTCTTAAATTGTTGTTGTTGATGCACAGAAAATATGCCAAACCAGCATGGTTTAGACTGCCTGTTTTGAAAGGATGGGCTTCCAGTTTGTCTTAAAAACCCTGAGGCCTAATCCAGCACCGTTGAAATCAGTAGAAAGACCCTTAATGTTCTCAACAGGGTGTGGGTCTGGCCCTTACTGCAGTTAAATCTGGTGAAGTACCATTGATTTCAATGGGATTACACCAGTGTAAAACCGGACGATCGGGTCCTTTGAAACATAGAATCATAGAATAATAGGGTTGGAAGGGACCTCACGAGGTCATCTAGTCCAACCCCCTGCTAAAAAGCAGGACCACTTTGCCTATGTCTGTTTCATTGACAAGTTCCAGAGGGGTAGTCATGTTAATCTGTTTCAGCCAAACAAACAAGGAGTCCCATGGCACCTTAAAGACTAACAAATTTATTCAGACATAAGCTTTTGTGGGCTAGAATCCATGTCAGCATCTGACAAAGTGAGTTCTAGACCACGAAAGCTTATGCCCAAATAAATGTATTAGCCTTTAAGTTGTCACAGAGCTCCTTGTTTGTTGTGTTTTTATTGGCTTTTGTCTTCCACACCTGGCTGCACACTTCATCTACAGGCCACAGACAATTAACTGAAATCATCTTTACCTTACAGACCCCTTACTTCATCTATAGCCCTAGGACACCAAGGGATTTATTCAAAAATAATTGATCTTTCTTTAAAAGTATTATACTGTATTATAAATGGGTTTGTATTATGATAGCGCCTACAGGCCATAACCAGGTTGGGCCCCATTTGAAAACAGATTGTATTCAGCACACACAGGTCCCTCCCCACCAACTGATATGCTTGAAAAAGGTAGATTTTGGGGGGTTCAATCCTCCACTCTTCATGGACCAGAAACTTCCATTGACATCAGTGTGGGTGGTTTCGGTATGCAAGGAATGCAAAACTGTGCCCGCTCTGGATAGCATATAGAATTTAATACTCAAGCAGCTATGGATGAGGGTGGATATTTTTGAATTCACTTTACTGGCTGCAGCAGATGTATGCCTAATGAAACCAGTGGAAGTCCCTATGAATGCAGAACTGACTGCATATAAGAGAGTTAAAAATAGTAAAAGGAAGTCCCTCACTCTGGTTTTTTTGGAACTTATTCTGCCCTCATTTGGGAAAAGTAACATGTAAACTGTCCTTCATTTCATATGTCTGAAAGCATTAGTCTCCCTACAAAGACATACCAGGATTTGAACAGATATAGGCAATGTTACGGGTATAAGGAGATCACATAGGAAAAAAGGAGGGCTGCTTATAATGAAAGAGAAATGCCAAGGGTATATCTTTTTATGAAAAGAGCCCTAAATCTTCCATCTAATATTATAAGTCTGTCACACGGGAATTTTAAATCACCATCCTTTTTTCATTACACAGTTACTCTAAAGCGTGATTACTCAGATTCATTACTCAGATTCTGTCTTTTGTCTGCTTTCATTTGTTCTTGCCAACAAAACAACTTCTTAGCAAGACATTTTCAACTGGCTCCATGTGCAGAAGATCTCTTGAAACCCAGCTCTCACTTGCCTTGGGTCAACCAACTGCATGGCCTAACATTTACATTCTAACAGTCAGTAAAGGGAGACATGTCCCTTGTGATAACATGGAAAAGGAACATTTCTTCCTATTAAAGTTACACACCATTTCAGAAGTACTGTTACTCTATGCCACTGACCCATTTTTCCACTATTTGCCATCCATTTCGTCAATATGCAACTAACCCTTTCAAAACAGAATTGTTTTTTTCAACTGTAAAAACATAATATGAATACACAAGCATTCCAGAAACAGCCTAAAGATCATGGAATAACCAGTTCCTCAATAGAATCCTAGCACTTTGTAACAAAACGAGATACATTATATATTTGCTGCAAAGTTTTGTTTTGTGTTTTTTCTCAAGAATAAAACCTGTAAGATATCAAGTCTACAATCCATTCAGTGTGAACTTCTTTTGTTGACCATTTTTGGCACGGATTTGAGTTGTTAAACAGTTATAACAGTAATTTGAGACTTCCTGTGATGTATTTAAGTTAAATGTTCTTTGTTAACAGCTTTCCATTAGGACTAGACAGGTATGCCAGATTTTCATCTGTTGCAAATCCACATAACTCCATTAACTTCAGCAAAGCCATCCCAACTTTAAATCAGTTAAGAATCTAGCCCATTTAATGTTAAACAAGAATTTCTTTCATTTACAGGCGTTTTCCAGTCCTTAGGAGTAAACTGGTCAAAAGAGACTAGTTACGTTAGAGTAGATCCCCTAATATTTTCAAGCCACCACTACAGCATTTTGTTCATCTGAAATCCATTGAGTTCCTTTGCTGTATTAGTGTTTGTTTATTGGAGTAATTGGTTATGCTTCTGAGGCCTGGTCTACATTCGCAGCAGCAGTCAACAGGAGATACACAGGCTACATAGAGGAGCTTGCATATTCTCTATTAACTTCCTAAATTCTCATTAGTGTGGTGTCCCCACTACGCTGACAGAAAATGCCCTCCCATCGAA
Organism: Pelusios castaneus; assembly: GCA_007922175.1. NCBI lineage: Eukaryota > Metazoa > Chordata > Testudines > Pelomedusidae > Pelusios > Pelusios castaneus. Next base: position 12,766,548 of record ML685767.1, read on the forward strand.
GCAGCATTCATCTTTTGCGGAGGTTTTACTGAATTGACTTCCAGATCAATTGAGCAGCTCTCCACTGCTGCTCAGTTGATCCTTCAAAATTGATCTGGTGGCACCAACGGTGCTGCCGTGAATGAAGACATACCCTTAGTCAGGGGCAGAGTTTATCAGACACAGGGAAGCATTGCCTCCCCTGATTGGCTGGCCTCTGCCTCCCCCTGCTCTGCTGAGGGATCGGGCCCAGGTGGTGAAGGGGCGGAGGGTTGAGGGGCAGGGTCAACTGCAGAGCTGCCTTCCCTAGAGCAACCTCTAAAATCCACCCATGCCCTTAGTCACAACATCTGGGGCACCAAGTAAACTTTTCTTTGTTGTTTTTTTCTGAAATCCATTCGATCAGTTTCCCTGGGGTCACAGCATACTGTATGAATGGAGGTTTGTTTTGAATCAGCAGAAGTGTAAAAAGTTTTCATGTGCACTTGAACATTTCATCCTGGCATACAAATAAGGACTGCAGACTGAGGCACTAATTTACTCATATTCATTATAGTTGAGACCAAATTCTATTCTCAGACTAAAGAAAACTTGAAAGACTAGCAGATTTATTTAGCGCATGAGCTTTCGTGGGAGAAAATTCCACTTCATCAGACATCTTCAAAGCATCTGACGAAGTGGGATTTTCTCCCACGAAAGCTCATGCGATTAATAAATCTGTTAGTCTTTAAAAGTGCCACAAGACTCTGTTGTCTTTCTACAATAGACTAACACGGCTACCCCTTTGGAATTTGAATACCTACGCGCACGATAGTAAAATTATGTTGGATATTCCTCAGTGTAACAGAAGGCAATGTTCACTCATGTTATATTCAGTTTCAAATATTCCAAAATTTAAATTGCTGGATCCTTGGTCTTGCGAAAGCTATGTTGTGCTGCTTTCTTGACTCTAGATTGCCTTAAACCCAGTTTAATAAAGCGCCTACAGATTTCTGCTTTGCTGGAGAATCCTTCAGGCATAGAGTCAGAATAGTGGTTCCTTTGTGATCTTTTGTGTGCCTTTGGTACAGGGCGTGTGGTTGTAGACTTGCCATCACCCCGTTTGCTGTACTGGTCTCCTGAGCTAAGCCTGGCATTTCAAGAACTGAGGATCTGGTCTGAAAAGTTCTGAATGTGGAGTTGAATAGATGACCATATTTTGTGTCACTGTGTTGCCCATCCTACATTAGTCAGTAGTCATTATAAAAGCAAAGCTTTAACTATTGCTTAAAATAGTTTCATAATTTGTCTGCTATTCATTAGGAAATTAACGTGCTAATTCTGAACTCTTCCCTATGGAATACCCTATAGCTATTTCTTACATTCTTCCATTTGATCTGTTCCTGTACATTACATTCTGCCTACATCCCCCAGTTTCCATCTGCCTAGGAATTTCAACTGTGGGTCTGCGGCTCTAACTTTCTCTTTAAATATTGCTTGGTGATGGACGAGGCACAGCGTGGGTGCCAGCCTCTCCTTCGCCCTAAATCTGAGACAGAAATTGGTGAGGTTTCTGTGTGCAAAATTACAATGATGTCAATATAATTGGTGGTGACAAAACTGGATGAATAGTAAGCTGTATCTGTCAGGCTTGGCAAGGAACTAGCAAGTGGGGAAATTCAGCTGACAGTTGTATAATGCTTCCTGCTTTGAAATCCTATTCCTCATGGTGCCCTAAAGAGCAGCCAGCCATCTGAGCATTCTTCGCCAGATCATGTGGGGGAATTTCTGGTGCACGGAAGGAGGTTTGAAGGGTTTTTAAGCTCAAAGGATCATCTTCTGTCAGATTCCATGGAAGCCTCTTCAAGTTTGAGGCTCAGTGAATTAGAGTAGCCCTGAAATCTAATGAATGTAACCACATCAGTATCTCAGTCTGGAGTCCTTTTTTTATGCGAGAACAGAGATTTCAAGTGTACATGTAAGTATTCAAGTATTGAACTGAGACAGAAAGGACCTTCTTCCTGTTTTTAAGCAAAAAATAAAACTATTTGAACTTCCTCTGAGTTGGGAAATTTTTCTGCTAAACTACCTGAAATACCAACTAATAATTGATACTATCCTGTCTGTCATCCGTTCAGTTATTTCTATGGTAATATTACAGTGCTTTAGTTTGAATGTATCTTGGTTAATATTATATAATAAAAACACACCTGAAGGGAATGATAATGCTTATATTCATTAACAGCCTTGGTCTTTTCCCCTCTGAAACACCCAGGGATAGAAATTTCTCTTTCTGATCTATAATTCAGAACTAGCATTTAAAAAAACGCAATAGTACTGAAAGCATTTGTACTGTTACACCAAAAGGTTTCTAGCCATGGCAGACTATCAAATTTTAAATCCCATCATTCTGGTTGCCATCTTGTTCTCCATTCAATGTTCTACTTGGAGTGCTTACCAGTACCTAGCCAGCTGCTGGGGCACAGTTGAGGCTTGCATTCCAAGCTTTAATATATTGAAAAGCATTGGGCTTTAAGAGTAATCAAGAGAGTGGCTGTTCAGATTATGTTGCCATTGAAAGGTTTAAAAATAAACAATGTGGTAATCAGGAGTTTTAAGATCTGGCATCTCAGATGTCCACCCTCAGGAAGGTTACAGTGGCTAGTACCATGGGACTCCGTTCTTGATGGAGGCCTCTAGATGTTAACTGCTATAATAGGAATGTTAAACAATAAAGTATGTGAACTTCAAATATTTGAAATTAATGTTTAAATTATCTGAAAAACTGGCACCCCCAGCTTCCCAGTGGTTTAAGTATTTATTACTTAACCCTGTTTCACATCATATCATATATTAGTCTTGCAAGGTCAGGAGCAGTTCAAACTTCGGCACTAACTCAGGACCAAATACTGTTTTGTATATCTTGGACCTGCGGCCAGTGTGATATCCCTCAAAACTGCTTATCTGGGTATCTTAAGCAGCATTTTAAAATGATCTGGATTCACATTCCTGTCATGTAGTCTGCCCTGATTTAAAACAACAGTTTGCAAAAGATTATTTCTAGTCTCATGGAAAGGAGATTTGAGGGTGGGAGGAAAATGCATTAGGTGCCCAGCCTTCTGTCAACAAAAGACTGGCCCCTGAATTGCATTCTAAATGCTTTGTCTAATCTAATTCGAATTGACTCATCTAGACACCTGATGTTCCCTTGGGTAAACATTAAATAAGAAGGGACACTAATTTATTAAATTTGTCATAGCAGAGGGGTTTTTAAACTTTGTCACTTAATAGAGAGCATTGCTACTTAATAGAGAGATGGCTCTTGAGTAACCCTTCTGTCAGGCTCCTGGGGTGCGTCTACACTTACAAATTAAATTGACTTAAGGAGGCTTAAGTCGATTTAAAATACTCCGCATCTACACTGGGCTTTCCTTAAGTCAACTTAAGCTGCTCCTTAGGTCGAATTAAGGAAAAGTTAGTTTGAATTAATAACAGCTCGTTTCAATTCAAATTAGTCCTTAAGTCAACTTTATTAAGTCGACTTAAGCCAGTGGAGACGGGGATTAGCGCCTTGGTGAAGCTTATTAAATCAACTTAAAACGTTAAGTCGACTTAATAAGGTAAAAAAGGGGTCACATCTACACTTGAAAAGTTGTCGACTTTTGTAAAGTCGACTTAATAAGGTCCACTTTAAGTCGACTTAAAGTTGACCTTATTGAGTCGACTTTACAAAAGTCAACCTAACTTTTCAAGTGAAGACATAGCCCCAGTGACAGTACCATTCAGTGTGGTGCAACATTCATGTGCTGAGTGCACCTTTATTTTTGTGTGTGTGCAGCTAGGCTGTCTCTTTTTGTTTGCAGCTGCTCCAACAGATGTCCAGGCAATTTACAAAAAGGAGCCTATAATGGCTGCTGCAAATGAGTCAGAAAAGTTCATATTACGGGTCTTTCAGGTCTCCCTAGACAACGCTTTGAAAACCGACGACAGAGCATAAAACTGTAAAGATGTTAACATTAACACTGGATCAACATAGTAGATCAACAAGATAGGTGCTTTCTGGAACAGCAGTGATTGCTAACAGAAGTGAGAGGCTGGGAAAATTCCCATTGTAGCAAATTCTTTTCCCCATATATTCTGATTTCAAGAGCTAGACAAAGAATTCTAAAAGAAAAATTAAAGCTAGCGTGTGGTTGAGAAACAGCTGCAATGGTTTTAGTTCCTGTGGCAATAATTTATATGCCAAAAAATATGCAAGATACTTGAGGTGAGGCGCAGTTTCTAAATGACACAAAATATGCACTTGGCATCTGTTCAGAGTGCCGTTAACAAATGCATTCATTCGCATTCTTCGTAAACAATGTCAAGTGCTTACCATTATCTTAATTACAGCTTATGCAAACTCTACACAGCAGGCTGCTGTAAAAATATCCTGCGCTTGGCTGGTAGACGGCATAGTCTGCCTTCAGAAGCATATGTGCATTAGCAATTCGAAATTGTGGTGTGGAGATGTAGATCTCTTGTTCCACATTCCCATCTATATGATAACAGCATGACCAAATACTCTTTTACAACCAGTGTACATAAACCAAATGGAATATGTGCTGGTGTGGCGTGCCATTTTTACTGGTGTGAGTTTTCGATTCCTGCATTAGTCTCAAGGCTCGCCTCTCATACACACATGCAGACTGAGTGCACATTACATATTTGTGCTAGTGTACTTTTATCAGCAGGTAATTTTACAGATAATCTGAAGAATGTTATTTTTAGACTGTATTAATAGATAAGCATTTTCATCCATCTAGTGTATACCCAAATGGCTCAAAAACACATGTAATTAATTTGTCAAATGCCATATATTTTATAAACAGGACTGATAAGATCACAGTAATGCATTAGAATGAAAATGAAAGCGGTTCTTTCATATCATAATTCACACATAATTAATGTGTAGTTGTATTTTTAAAAAATACTATTATAAAACACACAGCCATTAGCCTTCCCACGTGAGTACACAAATGTAGTCTTCTGGGATCCTAAAATCATTTTTATAATGGGATAAAAATATATTTTTAGTGAAACCAAAATGTGTATGTTTTAGTATTTGTTAGAAGAAAAACATTCAGATCTGTTAGCTGGAACAGTAATTGGGAGGGAGGGACTGGCAGAGGAAAACTCACATTTTAAGTATACTTTATTATGTTTACATAAAATTCAAAAATGCAATTAAATCAAGAGTGCAAACAAAATGATGGATGATGTTTTAAAAGTACACATGTAATGTCAGAACTAAATCAATTCCCTTGGCAACACTAGTCTGTTGCATTTACATTGAGCCAGCACAGCTGCCATAATGTCCTAGAAATCACAACAGTTGTTAATATTCCATTACCATCATAAGAGCAACTTTCAGGGAAATCCTTTTTAAAAAAAAAAAAAAAAAAAAAAGTCAGTTCTTGCCATTTGTTCTCTCTGTCAACTTCACAGTCCAGCTGAAACGACCATATGCTTTGTAAAAGAAGAGTCTCCTAGATCTTAGTGCTTATGATATTATAGTTAATTGTAATATAGGAATGGCAGACCTTGCTTAAAAAATGTCGGGCTCCATTTCATGTCTTTCTTCTCTTTTCCCAGACAATTAAGGGCTTGGTTCTGCACTCATTGAAATAGATGCCAAAACTCCCACTGACTTTAATTTTGCAGAAATCAGGACTTTTAAGGGGCTTCCAAAGGGATTTAGCAGCTCTGAGTATCAGGCCCAATATTTTCTTAATACTGTTGGCAATCTTTCCACCCGCAGTTGCTGACAAAGGACAAATATTCCAAAGAGGTATTAAAATAAAATAATACAGGAGCAGTGACCTAGGACGTGGGAGACTTGGGTTCAATTCCTGACTCGCCACTGGCCTGCTTGGTGACTTTGGGCAAGTCACCTCACCATTCTGTGGCAATTTCCCCATCTGTAAAATGGGGATAATTCTATCCCTTCCTTTGTGAGACCTAAAGATGAAACACACTAGATAATATGCAGATACTGTTATGAAAGATGGATGGATCTAGTCTATCCCATCTTCCTCAAAACAAACAACTCTGATAAATATTCACTGAGTTATGCACATGCATCAACCTAAACATATTCCCTGAAGTCAAGAAACCAAACAATTCTTCAAGATAAGCTAAAATTCTTTCTCCCCACACCCCAATGGCTTGTTAATGAGAGAAATGGGCCATCTCTTTACTTGGTGTAAATTGGCATCGCTCTGCTTAATTTCCACAGGTGTGCACCAATATACACCAGCTGCGAGGATCTGGCCCCCATTGGAACTGAAGTTCTAGTGCGGTAATTATTGTACGTTGAAACAATAGATTGACCTCTTCTGTTTTCTCCAGATCTACTTGTTAAATCTGTTAGGTAGTGGTCATTTCACACTGGGCCTAAATCATATTCCCCTAGCCTAGATGGTTTAGTCAGAAACCACAAAAGAAGAAACTTGTGTAAAAGTCTTCCTTTAAAAAAAAAAAACCCTCCCCGCAAAAAAAAAAACAAAACGTTTTTATTATTGATTCTGTTTACTCCATAATTTCTCAAGAAAAATTAATACCAATGAACAAATCACAAAATACAGGGTATGTATGCTCTCCTCATGCCAGCAGTCTAAATCCCAGTCAATTGTACTATTACCTCCTTAAGGCTGGCAGGATCAAGGCCATGGTAAATGAGACTTTAGGGGCCTGCGTCTTCACTGTCTTCTGCCTTCTGTTATCCTTTCTCCATTCAAAGTGCGAGCCCAATGGGTGTAAACCACTTCAGACCCGATTCCCCTAGGTTATACCTGTTATACTTTGGTGTAGCATCACTGACTTCAATGAAATTTCTCCTGAACTTCACTAGTGTGCTAGGAGGACCAAACTGTGATGTTCTCATTTGACATGTTGTGTGTGTATTATTCATAAAGCATTTTTTATTGGGAGTATTTCATCTAATTATACATGAAAGCTAAATTAGTATCTGTGCAGAACATCAGAATCTTAGTTCGTGTTAGACAGAGCCTGTACTACCCACAGTTGCAAGATCACGTATTAATAGGTAAGACAAAAAGCACATATTTGTACAAAGGAGGCCCTGCTTCATTTTAAAATAACAGGTCATTTGTTCAGTTGTAAATTGAAGTGTATATAATTAAGTGCTAGAGGAAGAGGTATCATAACTAGTGCTTGAATACAGAATGGTAACTAATTTAAAATACATGCTCATTTGCTTAGCTGAGAAGTTACAGTGGCACCAAGTATTTACGTATATAGTGTCTGACCGTAACTTTGAAATGCCATGATTATGCTAATTCAGAGCTTGTCTACGCACGTGATTAAGTATTCCAGAATTAGAGCATCCACGCATGCAGTTAATCAGGAATAACTGTATGAGTAGAGAAGCATGGCACGGAGCTTAAATGCTGCAAAATCCATTTGCCTCTCCAAGCCATTGTAAAGGTTGGCCAATAGTATTATAATGAATGATTTTTTTGTAGTTAGAAACGGTGAACAAATGAATCCTCAGAACCAGTCATAAATCAATTTGCCATCCCATACGATGAATAGCATTTGGGTTTGTTTGTCGTCTGTTGGCTTGTATTGGTTCTTTGGGTGATAATTGCTAGTGAGATCATCAACATTCATGTTAATTCTTCAGTATCAACCAGAATATGAAAACCATTGGTGAGGTCACCGTCTGGCTTGGTTAAACCTGAAAATGTTGCACGTTCTATGCAGCAAAATATTTTCCAAATGTCATTATTGCTCAGGGATGACTCACTGTGAAGCTTGTGAGTGTCTGTTTAAGGCCCTTGTGTAGCTTGCTTTGAAATTTTTTTCAAACAGGATTTTGGTTTGTTTAAAAGACCTGTTGGGGGCAGGGGTTATAATTTAGTTTAAAACATCATAAAACCAGCCTTCCTTGAAATATCAAACTATGTTAACTACAAACCAGAGCTGGTAGAAAGTTTTGGAATGTTGAGTAACTATTTTGCAAACTTTTCTTCTGTTTATCAACCAGTTAATAGATTGGTCAACATGTTATAGAAATGCAAAATTTTGGTTTAAAAAAATGGCAAATTTCAAGCATTTTATTTAAATACTCTTTTTACATTTTTCAATCAGCTCTATTAAAAAAAAAAGTCCAACAGGGTTCTAACTAGCAAGGGTCAGTGTTCATATGTGAAGAGACCCTAAATAGTCTCTTGTCAGTATCCTGGAACCATGTAATATGTTATTGGCTTAATGGAATACAAAGGTAGATGGAGAATTAGGAAATCAGTCAAGATCTTTAAATAGGCATCCCATATTGTAGCAGTATAAGAAATTGCTAGTGAGTATGTTACAAGTATTTTGCGTGTCCTACTTTGCTCAATCACAAAGCTGCTAACTTCAGGACATAGCAACAAGATCAAACCCAGCTAAATAGCATAACAACTTTTATAAATGCACCTTAAGTGTTCAGTTTGTGATCTTTTAAAATGAGGAATTAAAAATCTGGGCTCACATTTTCAAAAGCACAAAAGGGCAGTTGTGCACTCAGCTCCATATCACTGTCCCCTTGTGCCTTTTAAAACCTTCTCTCTAATTATTCAGCTGTTCATTTGGTGGGCTTGACTGTCTACGACAATTCGTAGCCAAATCAGCAGAGAGATTCAAAGCAACCTTTCCTCTAAAGGTGTATCTTTTCTCCAGAAGGTCTTTATTTTTTTACGGAGTTTGAACCTGCGTGCTTTTTACTCAGCATCTTTTTACAGATTTGCAAGGAGAAGTCAGTTTTGAAAGCCAGGTTGTGAGGAACAAACCAAATAAAAAAATCAATCTACCCTGACAGTGCTTGCGACCATTGACAAAGACCAAAAATGTTCAGAAACCATTTGTATCCACATTTCAAGACACTTGGGTGGTGAACTCTTTATATATACAGTGCATACTATTATAAGGCTTTTATTCTGGCTAGTTCATCATGCATTTAATGGAGCAGTTTTCTTGTGCACAAGAGTCTGTCTTTTGGCCTTTTTTTTTTTTTTTTTTTCATTGATGGGAGCACCAAAATCTCATATCCAATCTGCAGTAGATTATATAGAGACATCCCCATATGGGGCCTGATCCCACTTCCATTTAAGTTACTTAGCAAAATACCACTGAGTCCTATAGGAAGTAGCACATGTATTTATCTCTAGAGTTAAGATGGCACTATTATTTTGAGAGAGACAGCTAGACTAACCTGTGTTTTCTCTCTTTCAAAAAAACCCAAGCCCAGCAGAACAATTTTAAAATCCTTGTTATTTCTAATCCGAGATAGACCCACTACTTAATCAAGATTCAGGTGCTCTTTTTCTGTAGGTGTTGTAATTAACATAGCCAGATCTTGCAAAATCTAGCATAAATTAACTAATTACTAGAATCTATATTTACTGTGTAAAGGAGGCATACTCAACCCTCATTCTCCATGCAGACATCCCCTTGCCATGAACAGGAGTTCAAGCAGAGATCAAGGGTAAAGTATGTTTGTGAATGTTATTGAAACTAATTTACTTTCATCTTGCAACCTGGTTCTGCCATATGACTCCCTGAAAAACACTTGAATGGACCTCAATGAGAACTGTAGCGTCAGGGCAGCATCTGCCTCTTGCAGCTGCAATTTGATTAGACCAAAATTTACAGGTTTGGCTCGTTAAAGGAACCTAAGAGTCATGGGCTCGGATGTTATTGATATTTTTAAAGCTTTAAATCCTTTGAAAATTCGTAGTGGAATCAAGATTGCCTACCCATGACTGTTACATTAGGGCTAGTATTTCTAAAGTTGAATAGGGTTTAGTACTTCTATTTAACCGCTCCCCCTCCCTCCAAGTTATTTACTAAACAAGTTACTTAAAACCTTACTGAAGTTCATGCTTTCAATGCCCTTGTGAGTCAGGACAGTGTTATCCCTATTTTACGAATGGAAAAACAGAAGGGTTAAGTGATTTGCCCAAAGCTGCTTGGTGAACCTGGCAAAGAAGGGAACAAAGACTTCCTAGCCCCACATCCACTTTGGGTCCAAATAGCCAGGGTAAAAACTTGACAAATTTTATTATAGCTGCAAATTAAGCCCTATAGACAGCAACCCATGATTTTAATTCCAGCAAAAATCCTTAGGTGTGTTTTTAAAAATGCAGTTTTTTTCCTGTCTGCTGTTTCACATGCTGTCCCCTTGTAGAATAGGCCCACTGGGTTCACACACTTGTGCCAGCAATTGTGACTAAAAGAGAGAAGAATTAAAGACTCAGGAAGTAGAATCAGAAAAGACAGCTTGGGTCACCGCTGGCTGCATTTTTGTAAATTTGCTTACTGCATGTAGAAGATCAGTCTTGAATGTATTTTCAAAATCACATATTTCATGTACAATATCCAAAGACAGCGAAGGTTTGTCTCTGATTTTAACTCCTTTTAGATTGTATGCATCTGAGGTGTTCTCATCCCCAACCTTGTCTGTGTTTCCTATACAACTTATTGGGTTTACGTCTCCTACCCTCCTGATTTTTAAAATATGCAGCTAAGTGTCAACAAATGTTTTGAGCATGAATTGCAAATTTAGCATAAATTAAAAATATGGTCAGCGAAACATAGGGCCCAATCCAGTAAACTCCCCATACAACCCATTCTCATTGAAGTTCATTAGAAAAAGGGAGCATGTTTCCATTTTATTTAAATTCCACACCCACCTGAGTCATGCAAGGTGTAAAGTAAGGTTTGAATATGAAGTACATCTTTAAAGTTTCCCCCATGCTCACCCAGGGTAACTGATATATGAACAATTTACACTTGTATCAGAATGAAAATCCTGAGCCAAACAGAAAATGCCCCATCCAAATCATGCACAGTACAGATGACCTTTTAGATTCAGTGTTTTTTCTGCTCTACCAGAACTGTTTAAATTTAACATTCTCTGCCATCCAAGAATTGCTTTTGCAACTTGGACCTTTGGTGCAAATCTTGATATGTTGTGCCCAATGTAGCTATCTGAATGAGAAACTAAGAGAAGGAATGTCAGCCTTTTCAAAGGTAAAGTTCACATATTTATAGACTCATGATGCAATTGGGAATTATCTGGCTTTACTATCTTGTATATAGAGACAAACACTAATGCTGAATTTAGTAAATAAATATTTGCCTTCCATAAGTTTAATTTTCCTGTCGGTATGTTTGTAAATTCCCAGCTCCAGATGTCCATTCAGTTATCTTCTAGCAGTAGTATTGGAAATTGATCTTGTTCTTCCAAGATTAAGTAATAAACTATTTTTAAAAGTTAAACCATTATATTATAAAAATGAAAAAGCAAATATAGTGCTTGTTAAATCAGTATATTGTTGTGGAAAATTGTATCTGTCGCCACACAGTTATTGACCAGTGCTTTGAATTATACTCAAAATACGATTTGTATTTAGTATTTGGTTTATGACTTCTTATATGTTGTGGTTCAACTATCACATGGCTGTGTAGTTTAGATGCAGTGGTGTGTGCCATGGAGGAGGTTAAAGGACATGATCAGAACAGCCCCTCGTGGCCTTAAAATCTATGCTAAGCTACATGAGCTTTCAGTTCTAAAACGTGGAATGTGTATAACAATTAAGCATTTGTAAACCATGGTGAATACCTGGGCGCATGTCAAAGCAAAGCTATATTGTACGAGATAGTTTCTGACTAAAATATTGTAAGTGGAAAACTGAATCTCAACATTTCTTTGGGCACCCTCACCTCATTTGTCATCAGGAGAGTCTTGTCTGGGCTACGACTCCTCATCGGGGTCTTTGGTTTGCATTGGCTTCTGTAAGTCTTTCCATATCCAGCACAGTAAAGAGCTGGGATTATAAAGGGTAGAGCGACCAATGATCAAAATGACAACATTGCTTCTGGAGGATGAGTCTATAAATTTCAGATAGAAAATGTATGAAGTGGCACGTGCTTCATGAACAAAAATGAATTAGTATTTCACTAGGAAAAAGCTGGGAGGTTGTTTGGCAGTTAGATAATAGGTTTGAAAGAGGCGTTGTCCCTTTGTTTTTAATAGAAAACGCAATATGAAAAGACGCATCTTGTATGTGGACACGCTTTTCACATCATGTATCTGTGCATAGACTGCTCATCCAAAGAGCATTGAGAATGGGCTAGAGACAACTGGCGCTAAATAAAGGCCCAGTCCTGCACAAATTGCTTTAAATTTAGTGTATAGCAGCTCACAAGGTCAGGCTTGCAAGGGGGTCACTCAAAACATTTTCAACAGAAAGGGACAGCTCCTCAGATGTTGTCAACTGGCATAGCTCCACTGATTTCAATAACGTCTTGACTTTAATGGAGCAGCGCCAACATACTTGCTGAGGCTCTGGCTCAAGATATGTAGAAGTGATTCTTTAAAATGTAATGATGGATTTCATTACTCACATTCTCTGATATTTAGTTACTTTAAGAAAAGTAGATTGCGTGTTGAGCAGTGGTTCTCAACCTGTTCACCATTGTGGGCCACATATGCAGCTCTTTGGGTGTTATGTGGGTTGTATCCACACAACGTATGTACTAGCTGCGGGCCCTAAAGATGTCACAAGGGCTGTGCTGATTGGGCTGATTGAAAACCACTCCTATAGAAGACGGAAGGGATATAATCTGAGAACAAAATGTGAGCTGTTTTGCATGAAAGACCACTGGATTACATGGTAAGACAAGTAATACATTTTCCCTAGAAAGAATAGCCTTTCTGGGAATGGTTTGGAGTATGTATTTTCCATGGGGATAGCACTGTGAATGAAAAATGTATGTTAAGATTAAACAGCAAAACTCTGCATGCATATATGGGCTAGATCTTCCTCATGCTGTCAGACTCTGACAATGTATTGCTGCATTATTGCTATTTATAATCAACAGAATTACTAACACAAGACTCACATACACTTAGTGGTAGCAATTAAGGCAACATAAATAGCATTCCGAATGCCTAGAAGCATCGTTCTCGATGTTGATGGCAACTATAGCCATAGAAGATTTTCAAGGGAAGATAACTGAAGTCTATATGCCAGCTAGGGTCGGCTATCCTTTTTATATACCATTTTTAATATACTTCTTGGAATTAAAGCTTCAGAAAGGTACACTGCCTCTTTAAAATTAGTCTAGGAACTACAGGTAGTTCACATTATTTTTAAAATAATAAATATATATCTATATTAAAATATGTACGTATATGTAAATTGGCCTGCCTGCCGTATGGAAAGGCGGCTGCTGAATCAAGTTCTGAGCTAATATTGTACTACCATGTTATTTCGTTTTGTAGGTAGTCGTCCCTTATTAGATGATACGTTCTTGCTCCACAGAAGGTGCCTGTGTATATAGCTCCTTTGTATTGCTTTCTGCAGAGTCCCTTATATATTTCTTACTATTAATGCTGTGTAGAAAATGAAATCCAGAAATTTTACTACTGATAACTAATCCTATAATGCCACTAGAAAAATAAAGATTGAGTTGTTTGAGAAACAGATTATTTATATTGTGTACAGATTATTGCCTGATGACTTGTTTGGTGACTGAATATTCTTTCCTTCTCCTGGACCCTTTATGCTTATTTCAGCTGTAGTGTTTACTCCTCACTTTAATTAACTGGCAGGCAATAAAGTATATTATATGTTTTGAAGCCAAGGAGTGTGCTTCTTAATTATCCATTAACAGGGATTAAACATGGATCAAAGACCAGAAAATGGTATTCTAATTTTTCCTCAGTACAGTAAAGTCCTTTCCAAATTCATCTGATTGGTGTTCAGAAGACAGCTTCGTGAGACAAGACATCTCTTCACACTGAAAAGGAACAGAGCAGGAAGGAGTGTTAAAGGAGGACAGTCACTGCTAGAGCCGGTTCCCTTTCCTTTCTCCATAGCATTAAGAATATAAGGAAACCACATAAAGATAGCTGGCTTCCAACTAATCTCATCTACCAACTATATGTAAGTATATAGGCCTACTTATGTATAGACCCTGTTGCTCAGGCCAGGTTCTGGGGTTTACACAATGGAAAACAGGAAGGTCCACTAGAGCAGGGGTTTTCAGTCTGGGAGTCACAACCCCTCAGGTGATTGCAAGGTTACTGGGGAGAGTTCTGAGCTGTCAGTCCCAGCACATGCCAGGGCTCTGGCGCTCAGCACCATGCATGGCTGACAGCCAGAGGCCTTCAGAGCTGAGTGGCTGCTGGCTGGGCACCCAGTACTGAAAGCAGTCATTCCCAGAAGCATCACAGAAGTAAGGGTGGCATGGTGGGAGGAGGTTGTCACGGCCTGAAATATTTTCAAAGGAGGTCCCAGGAAAAGAGTTTGAGAACCCCTGGACTAGAGGCATGCCAAATGATTTAAAGGGATTCTTCCTGTTCAAAGGCATAATGTGATCTCAACCATTACAGGAGGCCATATCTAACGGGAGAAGTCTCTGCCGAAGTCCTGTGTGAAATTCTCCCATCAAATTTAGTCTATTTTATTTCAAAATGGGATTTTTGTACAGGAAAATATTTGTGGCATTTTCCACTTTTCAAAAATGATCCACTGGAAACTTGTAATGGAAAGTTTGAGCTGATTAGCATTTTCATGCAACATGGGGGTTATTTTGTTTCCCCTTCTTCCTCCTCCCCCCTTCCAACCCCTACTTTTATTGCCATTGTGTAACTACTGTTTTGTCAGCTTAGTGACATGACATGACATGGTATTTGCTGTTCCCTCAATGGATTAAAGTCATTATAATACATGGAGAGGAGCCAAGCAGACATGGTGATAAATTCCCTTGGCCTACAGTTCAGGGAGCAGTAGAGCCCTTGGGCCAGATTCTGAGGAAGGGAAGTGGTCTCGGGAGAATAATACATTATCCTTCCTGTTCTGGGCCATTGCTGGAGACTGCGTCCAGGTTACGTTTCTGTGATGCCAAACAGAAAAGGGCATAAGACTCAACATTGTTGTTTAGAGCTCAGATACAATCTTGCTTTGGTGAGGAGCCAGGCAGCCTGCCAAAAACAGGCACATGCACAGGAATAGCATTGTCTTGGAGCCGTCCGCAAGTGGCAGGTAAGGGAAATGCTGCTTTTCTGCTGAAACCTCCATTCTCTCCTCCTAGTCTTGGGTGGGCACCACTCCCTCATCTCCATGGCTGGAAGGATGAGAGCTCTGCTTCCTGGTTCAGCCGAGTAACCTGCGACTGAAAAACAGTTGCCATTGCAACAGCATGTAACAGAGAGTAAGGAAGCCAGAGATGGGGTGGCGGAGAAGGGAGCCAACTGAGAGAGGAAGTGGTGAAGGCTCACAAGTTCTGAATGCAAAAAGATGCAGAAGCGTCCACCCGATGTATCTGACAGACGTGGCAGCCATTGCAGCTCCCAAAGTGACAGGTGAGGAGTGTGATCAAACCTATCAATTGGTGAGGGCGGGAGGGAGGCCCAGCTCACTGGAGCACCCCTGCTGTGCCTCAGCAGCCTTGCATGGGAAAGAATGGCCACTGCCTGGGGGGTTAAGGGAAGCGAGCATCCATGTAGCAAAGAGGGAGTGGGGGTACAACATTCCCCTGGTACTGGGTGCCTCCTTTAACTTTTCACCTGTGCAGCAACCTGCTAAGTAGCCAAAGGACATGTGATGGGCATAGCAGTGGTTTGAGCTTGGCTACAATGTTAAAACCTGGGTAATCTGTTGGCGAGGAGGAGCCATGTTATGTAAGAAAAGGGGAACGGCCAGGATTTCTGTTGCCTGATGAATGTTGCTGCACCAGAATGACAGGTCCCAGGCCATTGTTTCTCTCCCAAACAAGTTGTGCCAGAGGGCGAGGGCTTCAGTGAGGCAGGTCCCTTTTGAGCAGCAAGGATGGGAACTATGCTTGAGCACAGACAGGCCACATCTTTTCATGGTGTAAATAGATGTTGAGTTCCATGGTGCTACACGAAAGTTACACCAGTGGAGGGTCTGGTCCTACATCTCACTGGATGAGCCTGTGTGATCACTGGCCAGCAGAACACACGGGGAATGCTGAGAAACAAAACATTGGCAGAAATCCCTTAGAGAAACTGGAGGCTGTCACTAATGAGTGGGTGGTGCCCATCTCTCTCCCCCCTCCCTCCCCTTACTTTTAGGTCCGGAGAGAGTAAATGATTTTCCTAGGGTCACACAGAGTCTCTGTGGAAGAGTCAGGAACTGAATTCAGAGCTCCCCCACCCCTAATCCAGTGCTTTACCCACAGGTTCATCCTTTTGCTAATCTGAATGAACGACGTGAACCCCTTTCTTGCAATAGAAATGTCACATGTCTAGAGTGACTCACCATTGTGGGTGTTATCAGAAACTGGGCAGCTACTGCAGGCTGGTGGTATAGTCTATAATTAGATTTCAGCAACCCAGCAACAACAGTGAACACCTAAAAGACTCTAACAGTCTTACCCTGGAGTCATGGATGGTCTTCTTAGACCAGGGGTCGGGACCCCCCAGCATGCATGCCAAAGTTGGCATGCAGGTTGAGCCTGAGCAGCACACAGCACCACTCAGGCCCCCACTAGTGCCCCCTCCAGCGCCACCTGGGGCCACGAGAGCCACGTGCCACGGCTCCAGGGCCCTGCTCGCCGTGCTTCCCCATTGGGGAGCACAGCCAGCAGAGAAACAGAAGCCGTGGAGCGAGGTTGATGGCCCTTACTGGTGCCACCCCCTGCTGGGCAGTGCTGCTGGAGGGGAGGCGGACAGGTCAGCCCACCCAGAGCCGCTGCAGCAGGATGGCAGGAGCTGGCCCCAGCTATGGCCAGCAAGAGGGCAGGTTGACTCGGCTTGCCTGGAGCCGCCGCTGCCAGTGGGAGCCGGCTCCGGGGCCAGCACCTGCCAGCGGGCAGCCTCTGGTTCCCGGCCAGGGCCATGGCTGGCTCCCACTGGAGGGTGGCCTCTGATTCCTGGCCCCAGGGCTAGCTCCCACCGGCAGTGGTGGCTCCAGGTGAGCCGAGCCAACTTGCCCTCTTGCTGGCCATAGCCGGGGACAGCTCCTGCCAGCAGCGGCGGCTCTGGGCAGACTGACCTGTCCACCTCCCCTCCAGCAGCCCTGCTGCCCAGCAGGGGGAGGGGCCAGCAGGGGCCATCAGCCCCACGCTGCTGCTGCCAACTGGAGCCGGGGCTGAGAACTGGAGGCTGCACACCGGGGGGAGCCAGCCCCGGCTGGGAGGGAACCCGAGGCCTGGCCCCACCCCGCCTGGCCCCTCACCTGCTGAGGGTGCAGTTGGCGGGGCTGGCAAAGGTTGCCAACTCCTGCCTTAGACTCTCCAGCCTCTGTTGCAACCCAGACAAACTGAACTAAATAAAAAATTATACTACCTCAGGTGGTCTGAGTCCCAAGGGATCAGTAATTGGTCCCAGCTCATACACTAAAGACAATGCTGGCAGCCAACTCTATAGTAAACTAACTATAGGCTTCTTAGCTAAGAAAAAGAATGTGTTATTGAGAAGTTAAAGCAGGTAAACTATAACAAGTGAGTCGCAGTTTGTAATTCCAAATGGTGGCAGTGCTATAGTAAGTCTCCCAAAAGTCTTTTCAAGGTTCCCAGATTTTCTCTGGGATTCTCAGTTTTGCATCGCTTTCCCTGTAAGAGTCCAAAGAATTCAGAGATGAAGGATCTTTCTTGAATCCATTCTTGCATACTCTTCTGATAGATGACAAGGCTGACAGTGTCTCTACCCACCCGGGCATCTCCCGCAATGACGGTGAATGAGGAATGCACTTAGTCTTTGACCTCAGTAATCACATACACTTTCCACTTGCTTTGAAATTAGCATTTTCTGTTAGCCTTTAAGTCCTTCATTAACATTTCACAAAATTTCTTTGATGGGATATCTATTTACCGGGTGTCAACAATGTAAATGTTTGCTGTTACATTGTAACAGAAGCCGCTAAGTGAAAACAATACAAGTAACGTGTCTTTAGTTTTCATGAATTTTAAACACCCGCATGCACTCATTCATTTTGATCTATACTAATACACAAGTGAATTGGCCTGTTGCCTGGAGCTGGCCTGGTCTGCTAATGTCACAAGAAGCACCAAATTATCAATGTGGTTTTAGGAAAATTCACTAATGGTGAGCACTGCATCCATTTTGAAGTTATCTAACCCTCTGTACTACATGTTCTAGATATAGCATTGCACTGCTGAACTATGGTTTGCACACAGTGTGTGCTATGTGGGATGGAGACATCCCTCAACCTTGCTGAAGTGCTCTGATAAGAAATGTTCTGTGGGCTTGGTGTGAACAGAACTGCATGCTGTAGAGAAGACGACACTTGGTAAGAGCTCCACTTATGGCAAAACATAGTTTCTGATTTAAATTTTCTTGCTATCTTGGGGTGGGAGGAGTAGTGGTGTGCGTGTGGAATGTAACGAAGGCGTTTGATGTGGTCAGAATCCACAGATTCACCTTCATTCTGTCCATAGTTAAAACACCCTCAGATACAGAGAAAATCAAGGACTTATTATTAACTGTGCTAATCAACTGAGCTAAATGCTCCTGTGTAGCCCTTTTATTTCACTGTTAGGTTTGAAACAAGAAGCTCAGCTAACCACTCTCAGTCAGTAATGCCCCCACTCCCATCCCACCCGTATACCGAGGCTCAAAAGGCCAGATGTCCACTTAACACGTATCCCGTCTGATGAGAACAACACCCTCCCTACGAATCCCTCAACAGCCTACCTGCTCTCCTCTCCTCTATCACAAAGTCCTCTGTTTCTCTCCATCCACCACACTCTCCCACCCAAACGTATTCATAGGTTAAAGTGTGTCTGTCTGTGGGAAGTGCTGCTCCTCATTTGGTCAGGGTCTAACAAGTTTCATTTCGGAATAGAACAAAGATTTGTATTGGTATGTTAATCAGCACTAGAATGTAACCTGATTGAGAAGAAGCAGTATATAATCTGTTGCTGTGCCCCCTAAATTTGAAGCTCTCCTGTCAGTCTTCCCGGTATCATGAATAAACCACTTCAGTATTATCTATGTTGCCTGATTCTTGGGGAAAGAATCTTTCCAGCTTATCATCACATAGTGCCCCTCCCCCTTTTTATAGCTAAGAATGAATAGCACGTGCAGGGAGAGTGGATTCGCAGGTGGGAGGTTGCTTCCTATCGGCCTTGTCAGTGTAGAGGTACATGTACTTACATGTTAAGTCAATCTGTTAAGAAATTTCAGCCTTATTAGCTCTGTGACTGGAAAGATTGTGGTACATTTGGCTTTCGCAAGGCATTCCCAGCATTTATGAATTTAACTTCTATATGGCTGAATTCCCTAGAGGCTGCATAGGTCGGTTCACCATTATGCTAAACACAAATATAGAATAAAAAACAATCCATGCAGTTTGAATCTTACAATATAGGGAGGAGATTTTCAAAGGGCATTTGGGTGCCCAACTCCCACAGATTTTCACTGGGATTTTGATACCTGTCATTTGTGTCTTTGAAAAATCTTCCTCGACAAAATGCAGTGTCCCAAAAAATCCAAATTGTGATGAGGGCAATAATTAATTGAAATTGATTTATATATGAGCACTAGTACATGGACTGGAAAGTATACAGAGAACAATAAACAAATAATGTGTTCTGTATAGAGCCTGGAATCTCCTAAAGAGAAAGTAATGGAGTCACTGAAAAAAGCATGAGTGCCATGAATCATGAGGATTAGAAGTTATTCGTATGAGATACAAGCCAAATTTGAGCAGCTTACTAGAACTAAATTGAGGGTCTTGGGTAATCTCCATCCAAGGATATTAAAGCAACTGGTTCGTGAAATTGTGAGCCCATTAGCAAGGATTTTTAATAAATCTGTAAACTCAGGGGTTGTACCGCATCACTGGAGAATTGTTAACATAGTTCCTATTTTTAACTAAAGGCCTGTTAATTTGACCTCAACAGTATGCAAAGTGTTGGAAAATGTGTTGAAAGAGAAAATAGTTAAAGACATGGAGGTTAACAGTAATCAGGACAAAATACAACATGGCTTTACAAAAGGTAGATTATGCCAGACTAACCCGATCTCTTTTTTTAAGATGAAAACAGATTTTTTTAAAAAAAATTTAGCCAAAGGGAATGCAGTGGATCCAATTTACCTAGATTTCAGTAAGGCATTTGATACAGTTCCACATGGGAGATTATTAAATTGGAAAGGATGGTGATTAAATATGAAAACTGAAAGGTTGCTAAGGAATTTGTATAGGGGAGACTACAACAGGTCATACTGAAAGGTGAATTGTCAGGCTGGAGGGAGGTTACTAGTGGAGTTCCTCAAGCGATCGGTCTTGTGACCAATCTTATTTAACCTTTTTATTACTGACCTTGGCACAAAAGTGGGAATGTGCTAATAAAGTTTGCAGATGACACAAAGTTAGGAGGTGTTGCCAATACAGAGAAGGATCGGGATATCACACTGCAAGATCTGGATGACCTTGTAAACTGAAGTAATAGAAATATGAAATTTAATAGTGGAAAGTGCAAGGTTTTGGATTTAGGGACTAATAACAAGAATTTTTGCTATAAGTTGAAGATGCATCAGCTGGAAGTGATGGAAGAGGAGAAGGACCTGGGCACATTGCTCAGAGGATGACTATGAGCCGCCAATGTGATGTGGCTGTGAAAAGAGCTAATGAGGTCCTAGGATGCCTCAGATGAAGTATTTCCAGTAGAGAGAGGGAGGTGTTAGTAGCATTATACAAAGCACTAGTGAGACCTCATCAGGAGTACTGCGTGCAGTTCTGGTCACCCATGTTTAAGAAAGATGAATTCAAACATGCAGAGAAGAGCTACAAGGCTGATCTATGGAATGGAAACCCTGCCTTAGTAAGAAGAGACTTTAAGAGCTTGGCTTGTTTAGGCCAACTGAAAGAAGGCTGAGGGGAGATATGATTGCTCTCTATAAATACATCAGAGGGATAAATAACAGGGAGGGAGAGGAACTATTTAAGTTCAGTGCTAATGTGGACACATGAACAAATGGATATAAACTGGCCATGAGGAAGTTTAGACTTGTAACTAGATATAGGTTTCTAATCATCAGAGAGAAGTGAAGTTCTGGAAACACCTTCCAAGAGGAGCAGTGGGGGCAAAAAAACCTAGCTGGCATCAAAACTGAGTTTGATAAATTTATTGAGGGGATGGTGTGATGGGACAGCTTAGTTTGGCAATTGACCAATCTTTGACTACTGGTGTTAGATATGGGATGCGACATTTGATGAGGTGGGCTCTGTGTTGTTACAGAGAATCCTTTCTTAGGTGTCTGTCTGGTGAGTCTTTCCCGTGTGCTCAGGATTTAACTGAGCACATATGTGGGGATTGGGAGGGAATTTTCCCCCCAGAGCAGATTGGCAGGGGCTCTGGGGTTTTTCGCCATTCCCTGAAACAAGGGGCACAGCTCACTTGCTGGCAGATTCTCTGTGCCTTAGTCTTTAAACCATGATTCAAGGACCTTAATAACTCCGTTCTAGCTTATTGCAGGAGTGGCTGGGTAAGGTTTTGCAGGAGGTCAGACTAGATGATTATATTGGTCCCTTCTGACCTGAAAGTCTATGATTGCAAGACTGCCGTTTTACCATTATGTTTGTACGTGCCTGGCACAAGGAGGCCTGGGAGGGGCCTGAGGACTACTTTAACACAGATGAGAAATCTAATCATGCTAATGACTAGGTTATGCAACTGGTGTTCAAAGTAGAAACAAATAAAATAGGAGCCAAATCAGAGCACAAACCACTGAACGTAACCTGAGTACTGGGACGACTATCAGATCTTACTGCAAAGAGCCTTTCAACAACACTCTTCCATTTCTTGCTGTCAGTTGAGTTCTTTATTTTAAGCAATTCTTATGCAGTAGAATGACTGGCCCTTTAATAGCCATTGAAGGGGACTTGGGCTCAGTGCATTAATCAGCTGATGCTAAGAGGCCAGAGATCTGGTGGTGCCTTGGAGATCCTCAAAAAGCCAGCAAGCAGCTAGATTGAGGCCAGAGCTATGACCCAGGCCCCAACAGGTGAGGGAGACAAGCAAGAAGGGAGCTCCCCACATACAGCTGACTGAGGATATCTGCTGTGTTAGTAACAGCAGAAGTCCTCTGAGCCAGAGACTATAGGAGAAGGAGGTGGCAGAACCTGGTTTTGATGGATGCTGAAGAGTCTGTGTTTAATTAATACATGCATCCTTGAGGAGAGGGACTGAAATACCGAAATTGGTAAGAACTTCACTCAGTATGCAGGCTGGTGAGTTGGCCTGCCACCATGCACAAGAATAGGGCAACTCAGGCAGAAGCCCCATCTCAGGCTGGAAAGGGGAGGACCTGATACACTAGTCCTCTTGATTTGTTCACATCCTTAGGCTGCTTGCACATAGTTAGCAATATGCCCTGTTATTTGTCCGTTGGTCAAACTGTAAGGTGCAAGACAACAGAGAAGCAGGTCCTCTGTACCCGATTCTCCATCTGTAAAACAGAGCTAAGAGCCTTGCCTTAGTGACCCCATGGTGACTTCATGAGGCTTACTCGTTAGCATATGCAAAGCAAACTTCTTTGAACTCTTTGGGTGGCAGTCCTCTCTAAGGGCAGAACTGTAAGCGCAGGCTTGAGTGATTTCCCATTCCACAGCCTACATGAAGAGGTGAGATGTTCTCATTATGTGGAAGGCCTTTTCCACTAGGACCCATTGGCATCAGAGAAAAATCCCGGACTCCGCGAAGTCAATGGCGTAATTCCTGATGACTTCAACGTGGCCAGGGTTTTACCCTTCAGGAAAAGGGAAAAGCAGTACCAATGGGGCCAGGTTGCTTCCTGTAAATGAAGGCAATACATTAATACTTGTGTACCTCTTGGAGGAGGGGGTTGAGGTTTAATTAATGCTTTGAAGATGAAAAATACTATGTATTACTATTATAGTGTGCTTGAAAAATCCAATATGAGGCCAGACATAACTGGATCTAAATGGTTCTGTGAATTCAAGTCAGTTGCTCAATTCTTACTGGTACCTTTCCAGCCTACTTTTATAGAAGAAAGGAAGAGAAAAATGGTTCCTTTAAACCCTTTCATAAGAAATACCTAGGGTTGCCTCTTTTACAATCTATCATCTGGCCTAAACTTCTGGGTTCGGTATTTTGGGGAAAGGAGAGAACTAGAAAAGTATCGTGCAACTCAATTTTCTATGTGGTTTTCAGAGTTCTTTGCGGCTAGAAGTGTCAAAAGACTTGCGACTCATAACTAATTTTCTAACCTTCATCTGTGGTGAACTAGTTTGGAGACACAACTGTATTACTTCAGACTATAGAGCAAGCTCTCTGGGCCCTGGTTATTCTGTGGTTGGGTTATCTGCAGTGGGAGTCATTCTGCTAAGAGGAAATCATTCCCCACATAAAGGTCATTTGATTTTGCTTTGAAATCAACAGCACTTTTTATTGTATCAAAAATTGAACAAGAGCCTCTCACTTAGAAAGTTGACACAGACATAACTTGTCTCACTGGAACAACAGCAAGAAGACTGTACTTAGACTTTGAACACTAACTCCCTCTGAAGCTTTTGTTTTTCACAGCATCTTTTCCCAGAAAACAAATGTGGACCTGCCTCTGCCTTACAAAACATGCTATGCTCTAAGTCAAGAGCAATGCCCCAATAAGATGGAAGAGACTGGATCAGGTCAAAACTATCCTGTCTAGCCCTGAGGCTGTAATTTGGAGAAAGTCTGGTGGTGTGATGATTTCTTGTATATTGGTTTTACAGCCACAAGAGGAGCTGAGATCAAGTTTGCCTGATGAGAAAAAGGAAGCGGGGATCCAAGAAGTTGCTTGTTTGGTATGTAACAAAGGCTTGCCCTGAGTAATATTTATAATTGCATATCTAAAACTTCTTGGACTGAATTATACCATAGCCTGCACAGTGAAGAGCTGAGATAAGTGGTGTCCCTGAACAATGTTCCCTCTAAGGTTTGGCGGCTTGTGTGCAAAATTTTCAAGCCGTGTGCAAAACTTTTTCAGAATAAAATTTTTGTGCAAACTCACACGACAGAAATTATAGACATTAATTGAAGTTAAAGTGATTGTAAACAGAATTAATTAATTGTGTTTAATTAATTGAATTTGAATGAATTTTGAGTTGAAATTTAATTTTTAGAAAGGTTTTTATTTAAAATTAATTTTTAAAAAGCTTTTTAAAAAGGAAGGAAGGAAGGAAGCAGAAGAAAAAGAAAAAAGTAAGAGAAAGAAGAAAGGGAGGAAGACGAGAAAGAAAGAAGGAAGGAAGAGGAAGACAAAGAAGAGAAAGAAGGAAAGAAAAAGGAAGGCAAACAAGAGAAAGAAAGGAAGAGAAAGGAAGAAAAAAGAGATGGTAGGAAAAGAGAGGTGGAGAGAAGGAAAGAAGTTAGAGAAGGAAGGAAAAAAAAGGAAGGCAAAGAAGAGAAAAAGGAAGGAAAGAGAAAGGAAGGCAAAGAAGAGAAAAAGGAAGGGAAGAGAAAGGAAGAGAAAAAGGAAGGGAAGAGAAAGGAAGGCAAAGAAGAGAAAAAGGAAGGGAAGAGAAAGGAAGGCAAAGAAGAGAAAAAGGAAGGCGAAGAAGAGAAGGAAGAAATAAAAAAAAGAAAGAAAGAAAGAAGCCGAGGCCGCTGGCGGCGGGGACCCGAACGCGGCCCCGGCAGGGCAGACCCCGGCACCGGAGGCCAATCCTGGCCCCGGGCCGGGAAGTCGAGGCAGCCAGCGGGTGAGAACCCAGGAGCCTGCCCCGGACGCATGGGGTAGGCAGGCAGACGGGCACGCATGCCCCGGCCCTGAGCCTGCGTGCTCCGCCCTGGGGGGTGGGGAGGGCCAGCCCAGAGGCCGGGCTTGGGCCGGGGCTGCCGCGGCAAAGCCGCAGCCCGGGGAGTCTGCAGGGAGCGGTGGGGGCTGCCGGCCTGCGCGGTGGTCCCTCACTGCTGCACGGGGGTTGCGACGGCCGCTGTGCGGCCGCGCGCCCGCGCAGCTTAGAGGGAACACTGTCCCTGAAGTATTATTTGGTTTGAAAAGTTCTTGAACAGCCTCCCAGTAGGATTTGTGGGAACAAACGACCTAATTAGTTTGAAGATAGAGCTTGATAATTTTATGAGCAGGATAGTGTGATGGGGTGGGGTTGGGTTGGGCTTGGTGGTCCAAGGATTCCCTTTTGGTCCTATGTCTTGTGTTCCTAAATCTCATGCTTCAGGTCTTCAACCAGTCACCTTTAGTGGTCAGGAAGGAATTTCTCCCATCCACCCCAATGTATTCAGGATTAATACTTTTTTGGTCTTCCTCTGAAGCACCAGAGATGCAAACTGCTGGAAATGGGACACTGCACAGGTGGTGAGTGCCCTGATGCAGTACAAAATTCTTTCTCAGCTGCTTGACTGGTCAGTCTTGCTTACATGTTCAGGGTTGATCTGATAATTGTGAGGTTTTTTTTCCTCTAGGCCAATTTGACAGAGGATTTTGGATTTTTTTTAAAACCTTTCTCTGAAGTATGGGGTGCAGTGGCTTGCTAGGATCACCTGGGCAGATCTCACCAAATTGATTCCCTGCCTTTGCAGGGCCTTGGGCACTGGCAAAACTCAGTTACTCCTATTCTCTGCCTGTGGCACACAATAGTTTACTCTCTTGAAGGCTGTAATATTTGAGTCTAATCCAGGTAATTGGGCTCAAAACAGGAGTAACTGAGTGGAATTTAGTAGGTTGTGATACGTAGGGAGTCAGTCTAGAAGATTTGTTGGTCCCTTGTGGTTTGAAACTCTTTAACTCTGGATGAATGGGACTTAGTGGGTTTGTACCATATTTCAAATGGTGTTTTACACTAGATCCATTCCTTTACTATGTTGGTTCTAACAGAACCCTGAGAGGCTACAATTTTTAGTCACCCCGTGTGTTAAATTTACAGTTCTTTCTCTTGCTGTGACTAGGTCTAGGCATGGTGAGACTACCAACTGTCATTTAAACTTCCTTGCTACTACACAGCTGTTCAGCAAGGATATATTCCTGCCTCATTCAATAAAAAGATGTCCAACCCAATGTGTACTTTACACAGTCAGCATTCAGTTGTCTGGAGAATACACAGAAAATTTAATTTGGTCTCTTACAAAACAAACAGATAGGCACCAAACAGGAGATTTGGATATGTGGTTGTTTCTTGATTCAACATTCAGCATGCATATCTGAAATGCAGAACTGTATTTTCTTCTTGGCCAGATCTACCCTGTGAAATTCACCTAAAAGGCCCTGGGGGACTGCAAGGGATCATGATAATGGGAGGTGTAAATATTCAATGAAATTCAGAAGTGACATGCAAAAGTCTCTGGGCTAGTTGAAGTCCTCATTCAAAAATTTTCAAAGATATATTAGTAGTATTGTGATCTGGGTTGCATCAAACAGATGAGCAATGTAGCTTGAAGTTCACTTTTGGGGATGAAATCATTCGTACAATCCTATCTAAAATACTGAGTTTCTGTTATGACTTAGCTGCCTTTGAAAATACTGGTGCTGTAAAGGCAAAAGCAACGTGAGGTCTGAATCAGGAAGTTACGCATTCAGGATTTAACTGCATCAAGACTCTTTCTGACTGACTACAGGCATGCAGTAGCAGCCTAGGCTTGTCTGTGGGAGACAGCTCTTATGCTTAGGACAGTATCAGGAATTCCAGCTCCTTGGCTATATATCAAAAGGTTCTGGAGGCAGGAGATCACAAAATGCCTGATTAACCGGTCAATCTCGTCATTAAATGATGGATCCGCTGAAAATAACATCCAGCAGCAAAAAATGGTAAGTTTTTGCAGTCACCAGAATGTCTAATGGCTTGAAAAGGCTGTACTTTACCTGGCTTCTTTGAGAAGCCACTGCAATTTAGACAAGAAAGCTCTAGTGATTGAAAATTTGTGATAGAGAACAACAGGGAATGGACACGGTGGAAATGTGGAATAAAAGCATTTTCTTGTTATGATTTAGCGCTTGTGTGATAACATTAATGGTGAATGTGAATTTGGATGTGAACTATTATGAGGGCGAGTTAAAAATCTAAACCCTGAAGGCTAACTTTAACAGCATTTATATCCACATTTGCCAGGTCCACCTGGCTTTGGTTACAATTGATTTTGGAACAAAGACAGACAAATATAAAAATAAAAGGGAAACAAAGGAAAAGGCAGGAAGCAAGAGCAATTAGATGAACTCCATCTGGGGTTCATAATGCAGTGAGATAATTCTCCATTCTCTATAGGAATATTCATCTATTGTAGAAAGACAACAGAGTCCTGTGGCACTTTTAAAGACTAACAGATTTATTAATCGCATGAGCTTTCGTCTACCCCTTTGGAATATTCATCTAGACAGTGTGCATTCATCTAGATGTCTCAGGTGTGAGACAGGCTGTCAGCACCCTGCTAACTTTTCAAATTCACTAGCTTTATTTTTCTTTGTATCTGTGCCTGGCCATTATAACTAACTAGCAAGTTCTTTAGTTGCTAACAGAAATGAAGACTAGTCTTCCTGTTAAACTTAAACACAAACATCCAAGGTATGTTAACACTGCAAATGGGAAGGTGTGACTGAACACAGTCACACCTGGGACTTTAGTGTAGACTTCCGTAACTAGTCCTTCACATGTGGCTATACAGCCGTTTAAAAGTGAGCTAGCTCAGATATGGCTTCATGTGCTGCAATCACACCTCCGATTGCTGTGAAACCATATACAGAGTTACAAGTATGAAGAAAATTGTGTAATGTCTGGGCCTGATAAACAGATTCTGTAAATCAGCCCAGACCATTGACTTCAATGAATGTACACTGCCACACAACTGCTGAGAATCTAGACCATTTATTCTCACAAGTCTCAAGTGTATGGTTTTTTTCAAGAAAAAACATTTTTTTAAAAGAAGTTTTCTGTTACTTGTGTCAAACTCGGGGAAAAAACAACAAGAAGAAAAAGAGATGGCAGACCACTCTGAAGCTTTAAATAGTTACTCCATTTGGGCTTCCTTAAAGTTTTGTTTTACCAGGCAGGGCCGTCCCTGGGGAGGGGGGACGAACGGGGCGATTGCCCTGGGCCCCATGGTTACACGGGTCCCGCGCTGTCCCACTCCCAGCAGGGCAAGGCAGGACCTGCACCATGGCCCCCCACGGCCACACTCTTCCCTGCTCCCTGCTGCCTTCGGCAGGGAGCCGAAGGCAGTGGGGCGGGCAGGGAGCACTAAGCCCGGCCCCTGGGCTAGCCCTCCCCGCCCCCGGGGAGGAGCAGGCAGGCCGAGGGGCGGGGCAGGTGGCCGAGACCCACCTCTGGGCCGGCTTGCCCCATGCAGCCAGGGCCAGCCCTCGCATGGGGGGGAGAGGGGGAGCTGGGGCCCCACCTAGGCCAATTGGCCCTGGGCCCCGCTCCCCCCACGGGACAGCGCTGTTACCAGGAAGTGAGATTTAATGGTATGAACAGGTTAGTAACAGGAAGTAATAGGATCTCTTTAGAATAAGGACCACCCACTCATAAGTGTGATATTAATAGTAGAAAAAAGATGTTTTAAAATACCCTCTGTAGACAGACTCCCAAAAGCCTATAAAAATGTCCATAGAGTTTTCCAAGCTAAGGCTTGATCTGGCACATGCCTGTGAGTGGTCTCATGAACTTTAATAGGATTATTCACAATGCACAAAGTTAAGCATGTGCTGAAGTCTTCAAAGGATAAGGACCTTAATGCACTTTTCAGTTTGCTGTGGTTTTGTGAGATAATAAATGGCACAGGTCAGGGCCACATGAAGAGAATTTTAACAAAGATTAGATTTTAAAATGTCAGTTTTGTACTATGTATGCAGAGTGACTGTAGCCATGTTGGTCCCGGGATATTAGAGAGACAAGATGGGTGAAGTGGACTCAAAGAGTGCATCTACTCTGGCAACTTAGGTCGACTTAAGGATGCTTAAACCGACCTACACAAAGCCGCAGCCACACTGGGCTTTTATTAAGTCGACTTAAGCACTTCCTTAAGTCGACTTAATAACACCATCTCTGAAGGTCGACTTAAGCCTTAAGTTGACTTCTTAAATTGACTTAAAGCCAGGGTGGACGGGGAATAGTGCTAAACTGACCTTATTAAGTCAACTTAAAGCCAGTGTGGACGGCTATGTCTACTGTTAAGTTGACTTAACAAGGTCGACTTAAGTCGACTTAAAGTGTAGCCACCCTGTTAAGTTGACTTAACTTTACAAGTGTAGACATAGCCAAAGACTTTAAAGTCAGATGGGACCATTATGATGATCTATTCTGACCTCTGGCACATTGCAGGCCAGAGAACCTCACCAACCACTCCTGTAAGAGACCCAAGAACCTTCCATTGTTGAGAAAGCCAAGCTAGCTACCACCTGACCCGCCTTGCCTCTCTGTTCTGTACCTTCACAACAATCAGGGGATGGGTAGTCTTCTCAGAATCTTTCTTTACTTAACTTTAAATGGATTGGTATTTTTGTCACGGTCAAATAGAAGCCCACAATACATATAAATCAGACCATTCTAGCTCTCAAAGGATAGGAGATTATATGTATTAAAAGTGATTTGCACAGAAAAATAAATTGTGGGCAAGTTCCTCTCTTCCTCCTTCTCCCCCACAAGTTTTCTTTCTTTAAAAACTGAGGTCTTTCCCACCTGAATTTCCTGGAGCATTCTCAGGACAGCTGGGTAAGTGACAATACCTGAGTTTACAAACTAAAGACAAGATGTAGCTGGGGGAACTGAAATAAATGAGTGGGTTGCTTGGGGTGAATGGGTGGGTGAAAAGGGGAGGATGGAGTAACAGTCATAGGATGTCTTAGCACAGATGAGAGTTGTGTGCACAATTAATAAGCCAAACACTAACGGTTATCAAACCACCCACTTAAACTGTGACCTTTCGCAATCTATATTTTTGGGTAATTGAAACACACACAAATAAGACGCCATCATTTAAATATCACACACCTACATGCTTTCAATTAAGGGCAGAGAGAACACTCAG
Organism: Pelusios castaneus; assembly: GCA_007922175.1. Lineage (NCBI taxonomy): Eukaryota > Metazoa > Chordata > Testudines > Pelomedusidae > Pelusios > Pelusios castaneus. The sequence goes on from ML685767.1 coordinate 12,796,524, forward strand.
TCTTCATTGGAAGGCAACAAAATGTCCTCTAGACACACTAGATATTTGTCTCGTAAAAGAAAAAAATCCCTCCAGACATCATTAAAGAAGAAAAGACAGCCTCTTTTTTGTTCCTTGTGGCAGGTCACCTTTCAATTACTACATAAAGTCTTCTGAACAAGAAGACATTCATTAAGTTAGACTTTGCCATTGCACATAAAATGGTCTTTCCTCCACAATCTTCTGATTTTACTTTCTCAGCATCAGTACAAAATATCCTCTTTGCAGTTAACTAAATGTATACTAAATTATTTATACAACAAACTGTTCCAACATTTATATATCACTAATTAACAAAACTGGGATCTTGCAAAGAGATTTCCAACTCTGATTTTTAATCACTTGATTAATGCTGATAGGTTAGTGCATAATACTGCACAGTATCTATCCAAAATGAACTCGTGTTGTGTAAAAATGCATTTTAAGGGGTATGTGTGCAGTTGAGAAGGTCCCTAAAGTTGTACCAGAACACCCGTGCCTCGTATTTTAAGTAAAAAGACATTGTCTCTTTTTAAAAGAAATTGACTTTCCACACTACTGGAGATAGGTGTGATGTGTTTTGGAATCAGGAACGCTGCAGTTAGGAATGAAAGGAGGAACATCAAATTTAGAATGAAGGCCTATTTTTAAGCATTTTACTCTCATAATTGCTTAAGTTCCTCTTGTTAAATTTGGCCAGTATGTACTTCCGCAACTGAATTATGGATGTGACCATATCCATTTTAGTTGTGAAAATTAATCAACATAAAAAACAAAAGCAATAAGATTAATTAGCCTTTTGGCAGTATTGCAAAACTAGTGCTTTTCTGCAGTCATTTAAGGAAAGGGGGAAGTTGAAGAGTTACACCGTTGATGGAATATGCTGTATACTGTTTTTGGTCCTCCGGAGGCTAGCTCTGTTGTTGACTATATGCCAGTTATGTGTATGAGAAGTCTTTTAAATTATCGTGTGACATATTATTGAATTTTTGTACAGCACTCAGAGCTGCAGATGTCTACTGGGGGGTGGCGGGGGGTAAAAATGTCTACTGAGAAGTATTTTCTGTATTTGTTTTCTATATAAGTCTAGTACCTTCTAAAATTAAAGCAGGAAAACATGTTGTCTTCATAGTTCTAAGGTTTATTTCATGGAAGTAAAATGTGTTTATGCAGATTTTTAATAAAAAGCTTTTTTCCTCATACCACGTAAATAAGCTATCAGTGCTTACATAACACTGGATATGTCACTTTACATCCACTGACATGCAGAAATATGAGTTTTGACAGCTTGTCATGTCTTTGTTTGAATTTAAAGTTTGAGATATATCCATACATAATATAATAATAACAGTACTGTCTACTACTATAGAGTGTGTGTGTGTGTGTGTGTGTGTGTGTGTGTGTGTGTGTGTGTGTGTGTACTGTGACAAAGTTCTTCCTCTACTTTGGTGGGTCCTGCACTTCCCTATAGCAGTGAGTCTGTTTCCCTCAGGCCTCCAGGCCTGGGAAAGGTCCTTTGCCCCCTTTAGGTAGGGTTTTTCCCCTTCCTCCAGTCTTTGTACCAATGGGGCTCTTCTTGACCACCAGATCTTTCTGCTTTCCAACCACAACTTGCCTCCTCTGTCACAGTCCTGTAGCTCTTCTCACTCTCACACTCCAGCTCCCCCTTTCGCTGAAGGGAAGGCTTTTTAACAAGTCCTGGGTAGGGCTTAATTAGCTCCGGGTGTGCCAATTAACCCAGAGTAACCACTGCTCAGCTACAGGGGGAAAAGGGATTTGCTGAGCCTGGGGCTAATATATTGGCTTTCTAGAACTCTCTGGAAACCCTCCAGGCTGACCCTGGCACAGTACATGTATAGACAAATATAGAAACACCAAGACCTAAATTTAATGCTCCACCAAGCTCTGCTCTACACAGCAGAGAGCAGCAGCTCCCTGATTCTTTTAGGGTTATGCTTAGAAAAAGCTTCAGATTGCTCTAAATGCTGCTACCTGGTAATAGCTCCCCAGGGACTATCCGTCACCTGTGACTTGTTGGTGCCATATGTATTTCAGACACACTCCCGACACATACCCTCTCCTAGAGCTGAGACTGGGAATTGGTTTAGGAGCTGATGAAGTTATCTCTACACCAGCTGAGGACTCACCACATTTGCAGAATCATCATCAGGGAAGGTCTAGCAAGTTTCCATCCCTTGGTCGAGCAAGTTTTCATCCTTTAAAGGACATAGCCCAATGGAAGGAATCTGTCCCAGTATATTTTATTGATCAGCTAGTGCTAAACAATGCTAAAGTTATGTCCTGTTAAAATAACATTATACGATGGTGTCAGTGTGATCCAGTGGAGGTGAGGCCCAGGCTACACTAAATCTTTTCCAGTGTCAGCTAGACTTGGATCTTGGGGAACAAGCCTTAATCAAAGAATTTGGGATAGCTTTCTTAGGTGAAATCCTGAACTCATCAGAGTCAATGAGGAATTTTGCCATGAACTTTAATAGCAGCAGGATTTCACTCATTATTTTTGAGAATTTTTTTTCTTTTGCAGTGTGTCTCTTCACCTGTTCTCACTAGAAAATCAATCCATTTCCAAGAACCATAGATATTTTCTTCCTGTGACTAAATTAGTTTACTTTGATAGATTTCCTGTTTCTCTCTCTCTCCTCATCTTTAACCGTCATGCTCAGATTCAAACGCCCTGTGGTATATGTGTATGTATCGTCTACCTTACAATCAGTCACCATCTTGGCCACATACTGGAGACCTCCAGAATTAAAAGCATGAGCTGCTAAAACTTGAGCTAAGGAGCTCCTCTCTATTGTGACATGGCACATATGGCAACCTGCAACACCCATTCACAAGTGGGTTATCCATAGCCTGGGAGTCCCTTTAATTTGTTTTTGTTATAATTATTATTTATTTGTATTGTGTTAGCATCGACAGGATCTAGAGGTGCCAGTCAGGGATCATGGTCTTGTTGCCATAGTGTAAGTTGGGTATATCAAATTTGGCAAGGATAAAATGGATGTACCTAATTTAGGGACCAATCCTGCAAGTACTTATGGAGGTGAGTAACATTACTCTGATGAAGAGTTCTGTTGAAGACACGCGTACTATTTATTACTCAATTTATTCATGTATCTGTTTCCAAGATGGAGATCTTAGAGGAGATTCAGGTTAACATATAATGTGATGATACATTATTAAATAGAATCTGCAAATGGAAGCTTTCTGGATATATTTATGAGTAAGAGATCTGCAAAGCTTTTGGTATCTAATCTTTATCTTTATCCTTACCCTTATCCTTATCCATCTATCTAAATGTTCTGTCTCTTATCAATGCAGTTATCCTCTTTAATAGAACATCAATTCCTTTTTTTTTTATTCTCTACTGCACCAGCCAACCAACCTGGTTTGAAGGATTGCCTACCCAAAGAGTTGCATCAGTTTAATTTAGGGAGTGATTTCAAACTGATTTAGTTAAATTGGTACAAAAGGCTGTGCAGACACACTTACTTTGCTCAAACCAATTTTGTAATGGTGGACCACAAGCTGAATATGAGTCAACAGTGTAATACTGTTGCAAAAAAAGCAAACACCATTCTGGGTGTATTAACAGGAGTATTATGGGTAAGACACGAGAAGTGATTCTTCCCCTCTACTCTGCACTGATTAGGCCTCAACTTGAGTACTGTTTTGGGCACCTCATTTAAAAAATGATGTGGAGAAACAAGAAAGTCCAGAGAAGGGCAACAAAAATGATTAGAGGTCTGGAACATTTGACCTATGAGGAAAAATTGAAAGAGCTGGGTTTGTTTAGTTTAGAAAAAAGGAGACTGAGAGGGGCTATGATAACAGTTTTCAAATACCTAAAAAGTTGTTATGAGGAAGAAGGAGAAAAATTGTTCTCCTTAATCACAGATGACAGGACGAAATGCAATGGGCTTAAATTACAGCAAGGGAGGTTCAGCCTAGACATTAGGAAAAAATTCCTAACTGTCAGGGTGATTAAACTCTGGAATAAGTTGCCTCCGCAGGTTGTGGAATCTCCATCATTGCAGGTTTTTAAGAGCAGGTTGGACAATCACCTGTCAGGGATGGTTTAATGGGGGTACTTGGTCCTGCCATGAGTGCAGGGGACTGGACTCAATGACCTTTCAATGTCCCTTCCAATTTCTTTGATTCTATGCTTGTAAGATATTTTTGTGGCTAGCAAGATGCAGTCACACTACTAATAGTAAGCACCGGTAGCTTTCTTGCCACCTTGTGGACAAACAAGAAGGTTGAATTCTGGATATATCCTGACCTGATCCTATGTCATACACTCCCCTGCTTTTAATTTCCTCCCATTCTGTAAGTTTCCCATCTTCAAAGCATCTGACGAAGTGGGATTTTCTCCCATGAAAACTCATGCGATAAGTAAATCTGTTAGTCTTTAAAAGTGTCACATGACTCTGGTGTTTTTCTGCAATAGACTAACACGGTTACCCCTTTGGAAATTGTTACTAAAAACTCTGTTGTCTTAATGTCAGAGAAGTTATTCTTGCCTTACACTGGTGTGAGAGCAGAATCTGGCTTGTCTCTTCAGTCTCTTAGGCTATGTCTACACTTGCAAGTTAGTTCAAATTAAGGAAACTTAATTTGAACTAACTTAAGCCTTAGCCACACTAGGCTTTCATTAGCTGAAATTAAGGGCTTCCTTAATTCGAACTAATAAATTCAATTGCTTAGTTCGAATTAACGGTTAATTTGATTTGTTAATTCGAACTCAGTCAAACATGGCCATATTAGTTTGAACTAAGCGCTTAGTTCGAACTAATCGGCAGATTGACCTTCCTGCAACTGACTAATTCGAACTAAGCAAGTGCCCTGTGTGGACATGGCTAGTTTGACCTAGCATTCTAGAGGGGCCATGCTAGTTCGAATTAAGTTAATTCGAACTAACTAAAATTAGTTCGAATTAGTTAGTTCAAGTGAACTAATTTGAACTAGCTTTTGTAAGTGTAGACATAGCCTTTGTGGATTAGAAAAAAGGATATCATGCTTCTGCTGGTCTTTTTTTAGGATACAACTCTTGTTTATGTGGAGTGTTTTGGCGAACATGCTTGGGCTTTGGATATCTTTAGCTTTGTGGATTTCGGAGAGCGTCGAACAAACATTCTGTGAGGAAAAAAATCAAACCAATGACATCCACTGCCCAAATCCCATTTCAGTTGGCATAGGCACAGTCTCCCCAGAATCTCACGATTTAAACATGCTGTTCTCTTTTCCTCCCTCAAGCTTTGAGTCTTCAATCTAGGAAGTACCCTAATCCAATGATCCTCACCCAAGATTAAGCAGCCTTATCAAGTGGCCTGGCCATTGTATACCTGTTCTTCAATCCAAAAGGGCCCCAGAAAAACTTCACTTGCCCAACACAGATGCTTTAGTATACACAGTCCCCTTGATGTCTGTCTGGATGCTGTTGCCATGTGGTATTTTTTAACTCTTTCTATGGCTAGTGTCATCTTAAGTGTTTATGTGCATCACTGACTCATAACTTGCATGACATTGGCTCTGCTTACCACACTGATATCTGAATGTTAGCAGGTAGAGACTGGTGTTCGACCATTTGCCCCAATATTCATTTCCATTTTCCTTATGGGTATCATGCTCTTAATAGCAATGGCCCACTGCTGGCGGGGCTGAGCAAAAGATCAGCTACAAATTGCTCAACTTCACCAAAATCATCTACATTTATTATTCTTCATATTACAGTAGCAGCTGCTTAACGCTGAAATTTCCTTGGAACTTGCAGTACTAAGTGCATGGTGACCTCTGAAATCCTAACATGTCTGAAAGCCAAATAGGTTTTCTTGCTGATAATGACTAATACCTTCCAGTTAGGTGTTGGTTAATGCAACAGTGTTTTGCAGATGCTGCCTAGGGAACTTCAGCTGCCCAGAAGAGAGACGGAATTAGCAGTGTGTTTAATATTCATCTTTCTTCTCTGGAGCACAGGTAGGCGCACAGTTTGTAGTTCTGTTCAATATCCTTGTTCCCAAGAACTGTATATGTTCTCCTCTGAATGGTGGTTGGGGTGAAAGATAGGCATATCATCTCCTATATTTACTATTAAAATGAAGGGCTAAACTGAGCTCTGGATTTAGCTCTCACTCACTTCAGTGCAGTTTGATTGAGAATTAAATTGGCCATCTAGACATCTCAATATATTGAGAACTCTCCTGCCTCTTTCCAACTTGCTTATTTTGAGCACTAAGGCGTCCATTATTTCCTGAGTGGAGATGTCAGCACTGTAATTGTCGACTCTGCTTCTCTGAAGAGATGAATCATTGAAAGCTGCTGTTACTCAGTTTCTTTACGGATTAATACAGAAGCCAAACTGCTCTTATTTTCCTTCACCTTTTCACACTCCATTTACCAAAGCCCAAATAAGGGGTCAACACTCAAAATAAGAAACTTGAAAAAAATTATAAATGCAGGAAGTTCCAAGTGATGGAAGAATAACTTCTTTAATATAGCTCATATTTCAGGTGCTCTTGCTTTTCTAGTGTTCATAATTTACCGCAATAAAATCAAGATGTAGAGTATGAAATTTGGACTGAATTTTGCTGGTAGTTATCCTAGTGTAAATGCAGAGTAACTGTTGTAAAGCCAGTGGTGTTACTCTGGATTAGGCCCAAAAGAACTGAGATCAAAGTTTGTTTTTGTGTGTGCTTAGAGCAGTCCCTGACCTCAGAGTTGTACTGATTTTATACTCTAGAGAAATAATCCAGAGCCACTTATTCAAGAAAAGATTTGAGCCCAGGAATGTAAGGGGCCTCTGAATATTGATCTAAGCATAACGGGTATTTTAACAAATTATATTCTAAAAGAACAGTCATTTCCCTCACAAAGGTGAGGCAGACTTGCCAACGAGAACTCTAATAAATCCAATGTAAGCTACAAAACTGTTTATTAACATTACTGATATAATAAAGGATTTAACAATTTCCCAGAACCTTGGGCCTGATCCCAAATGAAGACCTCTACTCCTGTAAGGGAGCCTGTTAGCAGCCTAACCTCCCTCCTCACTCGTCTCTGTGAAGGAGCTGCTATTCTTTAATAGACATGTAATTTACCTGTTCCATTTTCCTTTCCCATTTAGGGCTGATAAGTCAAACTACATCCACTGCAGTGTGTACTACGATGACTGCAGCATTACAGGGTGAAACAGTGAAAGCAGTGTGTACATGGACCACTGAAGGGTCGGTTGCAACTCTGAAAAGAAACGGCAGTTCTGTTGTGCTGTGTTACATTCAGCTTGGAAATTTCACGCTTTGGAGCAAAAACTGCACATGCCCTATACACCCAGAATACAACAACCAAACAAAAGAGTTATGTATTCTTATGGAGAGAGTCTCTGTTAAGGATTCTGGTGTTTATAGTCTCACCTTGGACCAGATAATCCCTCCTCCTGTGAAAACTCTAACGCAGTTTCACTTTTCCCTCTTAGTGTCAGGTGAGTCGGGAGTCCCCAGTGTTCCATCTTTCTCCGTTTCTGATTTTGTTGTTTGTTTTTAGAAGGACAAATACCCTAAACACTTCAGTGATCTGATATGTGGGTGAAGGATACTCAAGGAGCTGATTGAGGGTATATCTGAGCCATTAGTGATAATCATCAAAAAGTCATGGAAGAGAAAGAGAGATTCCAGAGGACTGGAAAGGGAAAATATAGTGCCAATCTGTAAAAAGGTTGGACTTTAGGAAAAACTTACGAACTGTCAGTGTATTTAAGCACTGGAATAAATTGCCTAGAGTTGTTGTGGAAGCTCCATCATTGGATATTTTTAAGACCTGGTTAGACAAACACCTCTCCGGAATGGTCTAAATAATGCTTTGTCCTGCCTTGGGTGCAGGGTACTGGATTACATGACATCACAAGGTCCCTTCCAGTCCTATGATTCTATAGAAGGACTGGCTGAAATGCTTGTGTGAAGTTCACTGTTGTAGAGTATGGGCTGCTTCATGATGACTAAGCACTGTAGGGGCGATCAGAGCCAGTAGGGTTATTGGGATGGCTTCCCATTTATCGTCGTCCTTGGGAGATGCATCGAAAGCTTCCTCAGTTCCAGTTTAACAGGTAAGATCTCTGCTCATTAGTTCCCTGGTGTTCCCCATAAACCCAGACACCAGTTCTGTGCACATGACCTATCTCCTCCCACGCCTTCCCTCAGGGACTGAGCTGCTCTCCTTGGTATGGAGCAGCAGTAGGGGGCTGTTGAGGAGGAGGAGGCAGTGTTCTGACCCTTGAGCCATGCCACTGAGATCCCCATTGAATGGCTTCACAGGAGATCCCCTGATTTACCTTACCCAGCCATGAGCTTTCCAGCAAAGTTACAAAGATGGTAACATCTAGGAGGTATTTTACAAGTGAAGAGCTACAACAAGCAATGACTCGATATTTTCCCTCTCTTTCAGCCCTTCCACTTGTTGAGATTTCTTTGATCTCTTCTTCATCCACTGATAAGGAGACTACATTAATTTGCAGTGCTTGGGACTTTTATCCTGGAAATGTCCAGCTCTCGTGGAGTAAGGACGGCCAGTTGCTCACTAACTCAACAAGGAATGACTCTCTGTTCCAGAATGGCAATGGGTCTTATTCCTATATAAGTAACCTAACTGTTTCCAAATATGGCTGGCATGAATCTGCCCAGGTTTCCTGCCAAGTGAATCATTCCGCACTGAAAATGCCTATTGTGAAAAACTTCACCTGGACCTGGTCTTATAAAGGTAGATGTATATTATGCATTTTGAAGTTGTTTAGTAGCACTGGGCCATATGTGTTTGTGTTAAGAAATGTGTATTAGCACTCATTTGTACCCAGTGAAATAAGGCCTTTTTTTTCCCATTGTTTGTCCTGAATGCACTAAAATTGACACTTATTGGAAGAAGACACAGAGAAGGAGTAATAAGACCAAGAGCCAGGTATTTAAAGATGCTTACACATTATGGTGCTCAGCCTTGCAATGGCTAACTGATCTAAGAGCCTAAATCTCAATTTCAAAGGGGATATAGGCACTTAGGAGCCAAGATTCTATTGTGCGTTAGTAGAATTCACAGTCAAACACAACTCAAATTTGAGTACAATAATCTGCTTTTACGTAGCAACATCTTTCAGTTGTTTGTCACTATGGGCGTGTCTACACTTGTAAATTAAGTCGACTTAAGGAGGCTTAAGTCAACTTAATTTACTCTGCGTCTACACTGGGCTTTCCTTAAATCGACTTAAGCTGCTACTTAAATTGACTTAAGGAAAAATTAAGTCGACTTAATAAGACCTCGTTTTAAGTCAACTTACTGCTTAAGTCAACTTTATTAAGTCGACTTAAGCCAGCGTAGATGTGGATTAGCCCTAAATCGACTTAAATGGCCCCCAGGGATTCCCCACTGACCTCCCGCCCAGGGTGCCTGGCACAGCCAGAGCCTGGAGTGCCCACCCACAGGGCAGAACACAGCCCTGCCCAACCTGCTCCTGCACCCTGCTCCTGCTTCTGTCCCTGCCCTGCTCAGCCCCCATGTAGCCAAGCACAATGGGGAAGGTGCTGAGCTCCCTGCCATTTTTAAAGGGGTGCCTAGGGAAGGGGGACACTTCTTGGTGCCACATGCCACACTTCCCACCATGCACCACTCCCAGGTTGACCTAGCCCCTGCCAATCGACTTAGGTGTCAAGTGTAAATGCTCTAAGTTGATTTAGCAAGTCCACTTTAAGTCGACCTAAATTTGCAGTGTAGACGTGCTAAGTTGAATTAACAAGGTCGATTTAAAGTCAACTTTGTTAAGTCGACTTGGCAAAGTCCACTTATTTTAACAAGTGTGGACATAGCCAATTATTTGTACATGGATAGAACCCAGATCTCCTGAGTCTCAGTCCAAGGTCTCTCCAGTAAGCTCTTGTGAAATTTAGGTCCCGCATCTTTAGCATTTGTGATTCCCAGAACACTTTTTGTCAAGAGTAGGAATGACAACACCTAACTGGATAATTATTAAATCTGTCTGAAAAATTTTAGCTGAAAAATTTTCCTGATGAAATATGAGATTTTGACTAAATAATAAAAAGTTGCAAGAAAATGTCAATTTCAGGATAATTTTTCAATTTTTTGATGGAGAATATTCTAAATCAAAGATTTTTAATTGATATTTTGATGTGGTGACATCTGCAATTTTTCAATACAAAATATTTTTGTTTTGATCCAAAATTTCAAAACTGCATGTTTCAGCATCTTGGAATCTTTTGTACTTTTTGTTTCCCTAGAGCTTCTGATATTTTGATTTTTTGGCCCAATTCAGGATGAAAACAAATACCAAACTATCAGAATTTCCCACAGGACAGACATGTCTTTTCCCTGCCAGCTCTAGCAAATACATCCTGTTTTCCTAAATACCCCTTTCGATGTCCATTTTTAAAAGTATTGTACATTTCCTGAGGTGAAATATTGATGTGCACTCTTGAATAGCTGCCAAACTTCTCCTTGTGTACCTTAGTTTTTTGTTTTCTAAAGGACCTTCAGGTTATGCTTGGAACTGGATTGTTGCTGTAGTGTTGGCTGGTCTCTCAGCAGTATTGACAGCAATGATGTTTGTGAAATTAAGTGAGTATTCAGCTATTTTAGTCTTTTTTATTGACAGTTATTGAGATATAGACTGATTAATTATGACACCATGTAGGTGCCAGCATGGCCTTCTGTTTGAGGGAATCAAAAGAACTTACGTGTTTATGGTTGTGTTTCCCTCTAATGACTTGAGTCCTATCAAACTGATGTACTAATCATAGAATCATAGGGTTGGAAGGGACCTCATGAGGTCATTTAGTCCAACCCCCTGCTAAAAGCAGGACCACTCCCACTAAATCATCCCAGCCAGGATTTTGTCTAACAGGACCTTAAATATCTCCAAAGATGGAGATTCCCCCACCTCCCTAGGCAACCCATTCCAATGCTTCACCACCCTCCTAGTGAGAAAGTTTTTTCTAATATCCAACCTCGACCTCCCCAAAGTCTCACTTAACTCAAGCTGTCTATTTAGAACTGAAGAGCTGAAATAGAAAGGTTTTTTAAAAGTTATCATTTTTCTTCCTTCAAATGGAGGTTTCTGGTGTTCAGCAAACTCCTTGTGGGTCTCTGCTTGCTGACCGGCTGTGAAATACCAGAAGTACCATTTCTGCAAACATCCCATAAATGCTTCCAAAGCCAACAGTCTTGGGTAGAGCTTTAAGCTGGGAAAAACTTGTTTAATATTTAAACTACTGATGGTAACACCAAAATGTAAAAAAATATATAACGTACAGGAAATGGGGTGGGATAATGGGATATAGAGACCTTTCACCTCTAAGTCACAGTCTCAATTCATCGTTGGTCCAAAGTGACTCAAAGTTCTTTTCCAACTGAAAGGAGACCTATGTGAAATGAATCGTTGGTCTCAGTTCCATTCAAAGTGGGTAAGTGTTCAGATAATGAAAATCTTCCCTACAGTTAGCCTTATTGGCAGCCTGCAGCGAGGTCAAGGTGTGAGTAAGTATGGAAACCCTTTCCTTTCAAGGCTGGCGCTGAGGTTCATTGACAGGGCAGTGTAGGGAAACTTGCACTCCTGTTGCCTGGATGAACAAGGGTCTCCATGCCTTGCACATTTCATCATCACTAAATTTGGGTGCTGATTTTAAAAGAAAAAATTGACCACATACCCATACAATAACAGCACACATCATGTATTAATGCAATAGTTTTTCAAGTTGTATGTTGCTTACACATTTTAAAGACAGACACATGCACAATGGGTGGAATAGCAATAGATGTTGAATAAAACACTCCGCACAAAAATGCTTCACAGAAAAAGATATCTTCTGCTGGGGGAGCAATACGAACTTCAGTTCTACCTACGAAGGTGACTTAGTCATTGTTAATGCAAAGCAAAACTGTAAATCACTTGTGAGTGATAAATTATACAACATTAAAAAATTAAATTGCGCTCCTGTCCCAGTAAGACCATGTGTATTGTTGTCCCTCTGTGAAAAACACTGCTCTGAAATATACTCCCTCTTTTCAGAGAATATAGCCCAACAATAACACAAATGTATCACTGTTCAATGTAAATTAGAATATAATTTGTTAAAATACCCATTACGCTTAGATCAATAGTAAGTTCAACATGTGTTTTCTGTGTATACAATGTTCTGACTCTTCTGAAACTAAGCTCGGTATTATCTGTCTGTTTTAGGACTCAACTTCACAGCACAGAGCTCCACGGGAAGGGGGTTGCCACAGACTGCAGATATACATACTCCACAAGAAAGTCAGACAATCTATGCATTGCCTAGTCATCCCCCACAAGAAAACCAGAGTCAGACAACCTATTCATTGCTTAATCATTATCCAGGATCTACTTTATGAGCTACTGTCAAGTGTAGCACGTGGGCCCTGAAATACAGAAGAAGAAAATGTCATATTTCACTGCAGTCTTCTCTGCTGAATGTGCCTGTCTAATGATTAGAGACAGGAGCTTTTTGAGGAGCAAATATCACTTGCTCCCAGTATTACCAAAACCTAGAACTATTAAACAAGTGGAATAAAACCAGGCATAGAGCAGTTCACTGGACTTGCTTGAATTCTCAAAGACAATATGGTGTCTAAACAGACTATAGGCACATCATCTGGCACATGAATTGAAACACCCATGAGATTTTTTAAAAGATTCCCAATCTGAGTGCTAGGTTTTCTGGAACGTTATGGACTTGACTGTGAGGTTAGGTGCGTCCAGCAGGACTTGGTACTCTTCCTTCTGAGTCAGTATTGAACCAATATCCCATCAGAGCAGTAGGGGGATAATATTATTCTGCCTTTCAGGTGTCATTTTAAACTTGGGTATCAATCACTTATGATCATTAAATACTATGGCATCATGTAAGAAAAGGCGTGATCTGGCCATATTCTTGTGTAACAGCCGTCTCTCTAAAATTCTCCATGTAGTTTAATTCAGATGCAGCATGATTTGCCCTGCCATATTCCACCACAGAGGTGGCTTTATTTCAGTAGCTGGCAAAGTGATCCTGCATTAAGTATGTAGCTTGCAAATCACTTTGTGAGGTGTTTGGGAAGCTTTCTGGACGGATGAAAGAAAAGCTATCTAAATGCAGTCTTTTATCCCTGAGTGAAATGACCTTGCACTTATTGCCTTTAGAAATGTTACACAAATCCTTACTCTCACTGGCTATGTCTACACTTGCACTTTTAAGTCGACTTTAACTAAGTCGACTTAACTAAGGCGACTTAAAGTCGACTTACTTAAGTCGACTTAGTGGGTCTACACTTAAAAATAAAGTCAACTTAAAGGGGAACTTACAAAGTCGACCTAGAGCGTCCACACTGGATGCTCTAGGTCGACTTTGTAGGGCTAGGGGACTTTGGGTAGGTCCACGGTGGCAGGGGGGGCACCCCTTGTGTGCAATGGGGCAAAGGGGGACAGGGACCCTATAAACTATATAATCATTCCCAGCAAATTACTGCCTTTCTAGTTATACCAAACATGACATAGTTCCTATGGATTATAGCGTTTATGAGATACCCATTGAAAATAATATCATAAATGCTTCCCTAAATCCAGGACAACAGAGTCTTGTGGCACTTTTAAAGACTAACAGATTTATTAATCGCATGAGCTTTCGTGGGAGAAAATCCCACTTCGTCAGACGCTTTGAAGATAGGAAAGTTACAGAGTGGGAGGAAATTAAATGCAGGGGAGTGTATGACATAGCATCAGGTCAGGCTGTAACAGCAAATCAAAATAGGTGTTAGGATTCAAAACACTGGGGAACAGCACATAGAGGAGGGGGAGGTCAATTCACTTGATGTAATGCAAGAAAAATCCATAGTCCCTGTTTAACCCCAAGACAACTGAGTCAAATTTGCATATATATTTGAGTTCTGCAGACTCTCTTTGAAGCTGTGATTTGTTATTCATCTGTTTCAACACAGCTATTAACAAGTCGTTAAGGGAGTGAGCAGGGAGATTAAAGTGTTCCCCTACAGGTTTTGCAGTGTTGCAATTTCTGCTCTGACCCTTTAGACAGACAACAGAGTCTTGTGGCACTTTTAAAGACTTTAAAGACAACAGCACCTCTATCCCACCCAACAACATTGTTAATCTTTCATGAAGCTCATGCGATTAATAAATCTGTTAGTCTTTAAAAGTGCCACAAGACTCTGTTGTCTTTCTACAATAGACTAACACGGCTACCCCTTTGGAATTTCCTTAAATCCAGACAGTGTCACACTGTGCCCACATGTCCTGCCCTTTGGGGGGCATGCCAGGCTCCCCCTGTGCCCCCCCCCCGCCAGGGAGGGCATTGGTGTAGTCCTGGGATAGCCCTAAGTCAACTTAGGGCTACCCCAGGGCTACACTGGCTTAATTCGACTTTAGAAAGTCGAATTAAGCCCTAGGTCGATTAGAAAGGTGGTTTAATAAAGTCGACTTAATTTTCATTAAGTCGACTTTATTTTCCTTAAGTCGGCTTAAGCACGCTGCTTAAGTCGACTTAAGCAAAGTGTGGTGTAGATGCAGGGCACATTAAGTCGACTTCAGCCAAGCTTAAGTCGACTTAATTTACCAGTGTAGACGCAGCCACTGTGTCTGACTTCATTAATCTTTGCTTCTTCAGCCACTGGGATTTTTGTGGCAAACACTGATGTTATTTAACTTCATAGGAAAAAACTGTCACCATGCAGCAATAGGAATAGCTGTGTTTTTTTCTATATTCCTCAATTCCCTGAGTTTATACTAGGGACACTGGAGTATATTAATGTTTTAAAATGACAATGTATGAACATTTCTGGCCTTTAGATCAAAATGGAGGTACTGTTGGGAAGGAAATGGTGTCACAGGTCAGGGCTTTCTGTTAAGTGTGTGCTTACTTATCAATAGCTTGTTCTCATGTGTTAAACAGTCACCAATTTAAAACAAAAAGCAGCACACCTGTCCAATTGTATAATTATTTTAAAATCAGTAGAGATATTTAATGAAAGACAGCTGAAAGGATAGGTAGGGAGCCTAGATATCCACTCATTATTTAAATTTTGTTTTTATTAAGTTTTCCAAGAGCCACTGCATCTCAAGTATTAACTCAGGTTTGAAAAGAAAAAATGGGAAAGGGATGAAATGATCTACAAACTTCAGTTTGTAGCATAAGAAAAGAAAATTTATTTAAAAGACTGTTTCAGTGGTACTTCATGACATTCAGGTTAAAAAAAAATTAAGATTGAATGAGGGAAAATATTGGAGAAATAATAGTGAAAGAAGAGATTATATGCATGTGTGGTGAACATGTCCAGACACTAGAGAATACTAGGCTGCAGTTTGAAACCAAATATCATAACTTGTTAGATATTTGTTACCAAATGACCAGTTGATAATCTTCCTGGGGCTTCCTGGCAGAAACAGTAATGCAAAAAGAAGAGAAGAATTAATCTCTCATCTGTTGGTGGTTGCTCAGCTAATGATAGCTTGTCATAGGAAAAAGAAAAAATAGTCCAGCCATAGAGGATTGGTTCTAAAATGGAGTAGTTGTCATGGGAAAAGTAATGCCCCAAATACATGTGCAGAAAAACGCACAGATGACAAATAGATGCTTAGATATTTGGTTACCATTCATGTAATGCTCAGACAAAATACATCCACTTGTTTAAAACGAACAAAAACCGCACACCTGTTAAATATTTTTTTAATATTAACATGTGATAGACATACCTGGACTGTGAAATATATGTAAGCAGAGATTTCACTTGGCTCAATAAATGAAATGAAATAACACATCATTGTCTTTGTAATGATGCACACTCTGTAATGTAGTAATACCCCGTTAAACAGAGAGATCCGATTACACTTTTCCTACATAATGTGTCTTCAAACAGAGACTCAGTGTTGTAATTATTAGCATTTTGTTTCTGACATTTACAGGATTTGTAAACCTGCCAATACTTCCTAAATAGTTAAAAACAAAATAAAAAACGACCCCTCCCCCTCCCCAACCAAGGGACTCAGCATTCAGCCTCCAAATAGAAGGATAGTCATCTCTTCCCCTGACAAAGGTGACTTCTAGACAAAAACAAGACAGTGTTATGGGGACCACATGATCTAATGATGTGTATCTCAATTTCTTGTTTCTCGTTTGAGAGCAGAGCTATTGAAATTGTAATATGCCAGACTTGAGATGTTCTTATCCGTGTTGTTCTGCGTCCGGCATGGATGTATGTTTGGCTGCATGTGTGTGTGTGTCTCTGTATGCATGTTCTCTCAGGATTACCCCTGGCTCAGATCTCTAACTGGGGACTCGGTTAGCCCAATGATCTAGAGCCTGGCTTGGATCTGTAAGCAGGGACTCAGTTAGCCCGGTGATCCTAAGCCAAGGTGTTCCTTTGGTTAACACTTTGGGTTACCTTTGGCTCAAATCTATAGTGAGGACTTAGTTGGTTCAGTGACTTGGAGCCTAGGCGTACCCTGTGTGGAAGAGGTAAACTGAGGTAACACTCACAATCGAAGAAACCAACATGACCACGGATCTTTGTAGAAATGAAGATGCCAGGGTAGGCCTCGTAGCATTTGTGTTCTCAGTGCAACAGAACAGCTCAGCTGATGGCAGGGCTCTCCATCCCACCCTCTGCTGCACAAAATCTGGATTCTCAGGTTCCTGCTTCTATGCCCTCTCGGACTTAATGGCTCAGCCCTCCTTGGAGTCTGACTTGACCTTGATTGGTCCACGTTCGCCTTTTTTGATGCCACCTATTAATTTGAGAGGTCCACGTATCACTGAACATCTCCATCCATCATGCTGTGATTCTGCGATTACGTATACTCTTGTGCTGGAGAGTTCAAAGATAGTTCACAGCATCTTTTTCTATCTCCTTGGCACTAGGCCAACAAAACATCTTCAAGGTCATTTTCCACTCTTTCCACGGCTGCAGCTGATGTCTTGCCAATTTCTGTGAGGTCAGACTGCTGTAGCCTGACTCCTGTCAAGTTAGCTAATTATCCAACTCAGGCCTACTGTTTTGATTTGTTTTGCTAGGCCTCATTCCTGATCATTTCTGCTTGTCTTTTTTATTTTAACCTTTTTCCTTCTCCTACAGAAATCACCCCATGCCAAGGCCAGGCATCCCTTAAAGTATTTGGGGTGGGAAGGAATACTTCTGTGCTGGCCCTCAGCAGAGTGATAAAACTCATTGAAAAAATAAAAAGACACAAACAAAAGAGGAGAGGAGTCACTGCTGGATGTTTGATAAGGACAGACTGAATATGTATTCCCCAAAAGGCTGAGTCCAAGGTTCTGAAATAAGGTGGACCTGTTATTTCTTAACTATCTGTCAGATCACTGAAAGAATATATTTTTGTGTCTCAAATGGCAGCACTGTATCAAGAAAATGGTCATCACATCTAGGAGATACCTAGGAGGTTAAAAAGCTTTGACAATGTCCCTTTGCTTGTAATCTGTGTGATGTACCTGGCCCCACGTTTCTGTGAGGGCTGGCCAAAAAACTTATTTTGACAGAAAATTAGGTTTGGGCTAAATGAAAATTTTTGTGGACACTTCAAACATTTCAGGCAAAAAATCAAAATGTTATTGGTTTTATTAAGTGTTTGTTTTTTCACAGGATGTTCACAGCAATGGGGACTCCAACCCTCCCTCTTTTTTTTTTTTTTTCAGACTGCAACTGCAAACTATCTTTTCATGCCTGTCATTTTAAAATTTCTCTCTCCCTCTGCTATTTATCATATTAATCTTTCCTGCTGTGGTTCTGCTATTTCATTCTGAAGCATAGTTGTGTTGGAAAGACCGTAACCAGTGTTCGGCTCTGATCATGCAGTATGGTCTGTGTGGGTGGTCTTTCACCTTTACAGAAAGGCTCATTGCTATGTCTACACTTGCAAGTTAGGTTGATTTAAGGAGGCTTAATCTTGGCCCCACGAGGCCCTCCTTGCCATCTGGGGGGGACGAAGCAATGCTCTCCCAGTTGCGGAGCAGCCTCTGCAAAAGGGAGGTATATGCTGCTATCTCCCGGGCCCTGGCTGCTAAGGGGCACACCCACAACACCCAGCAGGTTCGGGTGAAGATTAAGGACCTTTGGCAGCAGTACCAGAGGGCCTGGGAGGACAGGCTGTGGATTGGGGCAGCCCTCACCACCCTTACTTTGAGCAGCTCGATGCTTTTCTGTCGGGAGAGAGCACCGGGCTCCCAGCCCACACTGTCGATTCCACCAAGCCACCCTCCCTGGACGACAACCAGGAGGAGGGCTTGGTGGGCAAGGACATGGGGCTGGAGCCAGGTGACACCACTCAGCAGGAGAGCACCCCACCAGCCCTGGAGCCAGCCCGGGCCTGATCCCTGCCCCAACAGAGGGCCAGGCGTCATAGGAGCAGGAGGAGGAGCTGGGTCCCCTCGCTAAGCACCACCAGGGCAAGAGGACAGAGCGCCAGATTCCTGCAGCACCTGATGGTGAGTTTGCCCTTCCTCTCTCCCTCCTCCCGCAGGCAGGGCTGGTCATGCCTGTGGGACAGGCACTGTGGAGGGACATGGCCCAGGGACAGGCAGGGTCCCAGAGACAGGGGCACAGAAGCCCTCCCAGGGGGCAGAGGGGCCAGGGGCTGTGTGGCAGTGGGGACCCAGACCCGAGTGGTGCGGGGCCATGTTGGGAGATGGGATGGGGGGCCATAGGTGGGAGCATCAAGGCCAGACATGTGCCCAACACTGCTGGCACATGGCCTCAGGAGACACCCCCTCTCCCGTGTGCACCATACCCGATCTGGGCAGCACAGCACGGCGGCGTGTCTCTAGGGGCCCTGTCCCAAAGGACAGGGATTGGGAAGCAGGGAGATGGTCAGGACACAGCAGCTGTGGTCAGGCTGCACACTGCACTAGCGAGCTAGCTAATGGGAGGAACTCTGTTCTCTGCTTCTCTCCAGCAGCTCCGGCGCCCTTGCCACACACCACTCCCGGGACCCCGCCAGCCACGTCCAGGAGGAGGAGGAGGAGGATGCCATGCTCGCAGGACGAGCACCTCGGGGACCTGGTCCAGATCTCTGAGGAGTTGGAGGCGCGCCTGGTGGCCTGGCAGCAGCAGGTTGATGCCCACCAGAGGGCTGAGCGGGGGATGCTCCAGCGCCTGCTGGATCTGGTGGAGCGCCAGACTGTTGCACTGGAGTGCCAGAGCCTCACCCTGCAGCACCAGGCAGAGAGCTTTGAGCACCTGGAGGAGCGCTGGAACCCTCGTCAGGCTGAGGGTGCTGCTGCCCCGGATCCCGCTGTCTCTCCTTGCCAGCGCCCCAGGACCAGGGATGGCCGCGTGCAGGCCTGGGACCCACCTCCCCCAGGGCAGTAGCACTGGCCTCCCACCCTGACACTCCTGCTCCCTGAACACCGTCCTTCCCCTTCAAGCCCCACCACTTCCACCCTGAACCCCCTCACTCCCCCTGAACCCCCCAAGCCCCACTGCTCCCACCCTGACACTCCTGCTCCCTGAACCTCCAAGCCCCAGGCATGGGCGGGTGGGGGAGATGATGGTGCCTGGTAGCAAGGCCAGCCCTCAATGCTCCTCTGTAAAGAAGTCGTCCTTCAGCACATCCTGGATGAGGACCACTCACCACAGGGCTCACTGTGTCTGGGGCACAGCGTTGGGCTGCTCAGACTGGCTGGCGAGACATTGGGCTTTGGCCTCCCAGAAGTGGGGGACCCTTTTCCCCCACAGCTCACAAAGATTGTGGAGCACACAGGAGGACTCTGATGACCTCCGGGATGGTGTGCTCAGCGAGATGTAGGCACATCAGGAGGCCCCTCCAGCATGCTTTGAGCCGGCCGAAGGCACACTCGACGCCCAGGCAGCACCTGTTCAGCCGTCGATTGAATAGCTCCTTGCTGGCCTCCATGTTTGCAGTATAGGGCTTCGTGAGCCAGGGGGCAAGGGGTAGGTGGCATCTCTCATGATCAGGAAGGGCACCTGCATGTCCCAGAGGGTGATGGTGTGTGGGGAGAAGAAGGTGCCTGCCTGCATACAGTGATACAGGTCAGAGTTCCTGTGGGGGCATCATGCGCCTTCCCTGGCCAGCCCACATAAATGTTTGTAAAGATCTCTGTGTGGTCCATGAGGGAATGCAGGACCACAGAGTTGTAACCCTTGAGGTTCATGTACTCCCTGGCCCAGTGGTCTGGGGCTTGGACAGGGATGTGGATCCCATCCACGATGCCCCCACAGTTTGAGAAGCCCGAGTGCAGCGAGGCCATTGATGGTCTCCGGCAGGTTGCCCGGGGTGACGAGGAGGGCTAGCAGGACCCAGTTAATGGCCCTGCTGACCTGCAGGAGGGCAGCCCCCATGGTAGCCTTGCCAATCCCAAACTTGTGGGCAATGGAGCGGAAGGAGTGTGGGGTTGCCATCTTCCAGCCCGTGATGGCCACTCGCTTGTCAACAGGCAGGGCGAGTAGATTCAATAATGCTTCATTTTAGGTCAATTTAAGACGACGCCTTAAGATGACTTACAGCATTAAGTGGAGTTAATAAGGTTGACAAGGGGCTATATCTACATTAAAAAAGTTAAGTTGACTTTGTTAAGTCAACTTAATAAGGTTGGCTTAAAGTTGACCTTATTAAGTTGACTTAACAAAGTCGACTTAACTTTTCTAGTGTAGACAGCCTCTGAGTGCTGCCCTTGTGCCTTTACTTCCCCTAGGCTGGAATCCTACACTTCTCCCACGCCTCAGATGAGGCCCTGAGCTGTATCACTTTGTGTATCAACTGTGCTTACCTAGACTGTCTGACTGAGTTCTGGCATCTGAGGTGCTTCCCTTCAGGAATCTGTGACCACTGCGGAATGGAGCAAGCAGACAGTCTTCTCAGCCCCAAGGATTGTTTAATTTTTATTAGCTGGAACAAAACTTTTGGAGAAAAAGAGGTTTTTAAAAAATAACAGTCAGCCTACACATGTTTATTTTACCTGGAGGCTTTTCATCCCTTGATGGGTATGAAGGCAGTTCTACCTTTTTGAGGCACCCATAGGCCCAGAAGACTTCAGTGTCTTATTTTGGTTCCCTCAAACAACTCCCTTTCCCTTCCATCCTTTGAGAGTGGATTCCTTTTAAAACTTGCCAAAGTTCTTTTTTTCTCCTGGGTACGTCTACACTGGAGGCTCTGTTAAGTTGACTTAAAGTTGACTATAAGTCGACTTACAGTCGCCCTTATTAAGTCGACTTAGAGAGTCCACAGCCCTGTGTCCACACTGGCAGGTGCTAGGTTGACGGAGGAGGGGCCAGAAACTCTGCAAGGGGGCCAGGAGGCCAATTAAGTCGACTTAAGTGATCTGCCCCCCCCCCCCCCGTATACTCTGGCTTAAGTCGACTGAATAAGGTCAACTTGAGCTTTAGGTCGACCTTCAGAGGTGGTGTTATTAAGTCAACTTAAGGAAGCACTTAAGTCACCCTAATAAATGCCCATTGTGGACTCAGCGGTCTGTAGGCTGACTTAACTGTCTTTAAGTCGACCTCAGGCTCCAGTGTGGACGTACCCTTAGGGCCTAAGTACACAGAAATTTCACTGGTTTAACTAAACGTGTGGGTGTTACACCTAGGCGACTTCATGTGCAGCTCTTTGATTTAAACCAAATTTATCAGCATGGCTTCCACTTATGGCCTTGTTTACATGACAAAATTGCACCAGTTTAACTAAATGTGATTTTTTTTAAAACCAATTTAAGTAAACAGGTGCAAACCCATAAGAGAACATTCTTCTTTTGGCTTAATAGTAGCTTATTTCCATGTAGCTTAAATGAATTAGGAATCCTATTAGATTGAATCACAATAAGACACCCTTAAACCAAAATCATAGTCTACCCTGGGGTTCATGCTGGTTTAACTGAAAAATTGATTTTAGGTTAAAGTCTCACTGTCCAATATAGATGAGGTCATAGGTTGTGTGTGCAGGCCAAATCCATGTAAAACAGATTCAATAGCATCTACGTACCAAGTTGGAGGGAGTTTAACGTCGCACCTTTGTTAAACTGGTCTGACTTTATTTATAAACCAGTCCACAGAATGAGCTAATGGGCCAATTTCTGTCTTCATGCCTCATGAAATTCAACAGTGCTGCAGCAGGCTGAGACCCACTCGGGAGCTTCTCATGCAGGTGCTAGCTATGAGTCACACATCTCAAATACACAACGGACTTTAAACCATGCTAGGCAGCTCGCTTGCTCAAATGATGTGAATTATGTGGGAGCCCTCCCAAGTGTTCGGTGTGTATTACAGAAGGCTTGCTACACAGCAAGAGGGGAAATGCCAACAATTACCTAGCAGCAGGAAACCAGGATCCAGCGACAGGCTTTCTATGCAGAACAAGAAAGCTAAACCACCTAACGGTATTTGGAATGGCAGCACTTAGTTACTGATTTCAGAACAGAAGGTTTCATTGAAGTTAGCAGCACAATGCTGTCCCATCTAAATGCTCCTTTGAAACAGCTTGTTTTGTTTCAGCCCAATTGCTGTCCCTCCTACAAACTATTACCTAGTACAGGGGTTCTTAAGCCCTTTAGCGTTGTGAGACAGTTTGGGAGGGCTCCCAACCGTGCATGACACACGGACACCCCCGTCCTGTACAGCCCACTGCTTCCAAGGGTCTCCCTGTCGCTGAGGATTCCCCCGCTGTGCCAGCACTTTTAGAGGCAGCTTTCACTCAAGTAGCCCCCACTGCCAAAAAAACCTGCCTCCACAGGGAATTTCAGCAGCTGGTGGCTTGAGGAGCAGCCCCCACTGTCACAAAAACAGCCACCACAGAAAGCTGTTCCTGCTCTGAATTTTGGCGGCAGATCTTCAAGGGGCAGCAGCTTGCCGCCACACCTCTCCTTGCCATCGAAAGACCCTGTGAGCGTTTCTTTCGGTGGCTGGCTGATTTACGGCGATGCACTCAGCCACTGTTGTGAGACACACATGCACTGGGAAGAGAGATGGCCAGTTTAGCTCGAGCTGCAGGATGTCTAATTGTGGCACCAACCCCTTATTTAGACTGTAAGCTTTTTGGGTCTCTTTTTGTCCTGTGTTTGTACAGCACCTAACAAATGGGTTCTTGGTCCATGACTGAGGTGCCTATGTGCAAAGGTAATGCAAATATAAATAATATCATTGGCCTCCACCAAAACCGAGGAGCTCATGATGGTGGAGCGTCAGCCAGCTGTGAATTTAATGGCTCAGGCTCATGCATAATTCAGCTTGTTGAAGAGACAGGATGAAGGGTTGGAAAGGCCCCAGATTTGATCAGCTTTGTTATTCCTGTTGCGTGTTTTACACCTATTTTTATTAGAATGATTGAAATAATGATGATGAAGTTTCTTTCCCAGGACAAATAGCAGAAGTCAAATAATATTTCCAACAAGAGACTTTATGTATGGGGGAATACCTGACAATCTTTGCTCAGGGGCAACAGCAGAAGGGATTTACGCTTTGAATTGTATGTGAGGGGAAATGAAGGGAGTTACCACTATTTTGTTTATTTAAAAAAAGTTTCCATTTGATTTCCTGTTAAGCAAAATATTCATATTAATCAGAGCCAAGAGATAATTCAACTGCCAAGAGAAAACTTAAACAAAACAAAAAACAAAAACCCACCCCAAAAACTTGTGTTCAGGTAGGAGGAAAATAAAAATTTGCTGAGGGAAACAGTTTGTATCCAGGCTTTTAAGGGGCTGCTCTAAGCGAAAGCGATAATTTAACTCAAGATGAGGCAAAATGTTTTTATTTATTTAGCTATACTGACAGCCTTCTCTGTGGATTCAATAGGTGGATTCTTAGGTAGATTCAATAAAACTGTCATTAAGAGGAGGAGGATGTAGAAGGGAGAAGATAATCTTGTGATAGTTTCCTTTTTTGATCCTACAGTCATATTCAAATGCAAATTCCCTCCTTGTTCTGCTACTTGCAGTTTGCTGTGTTCATATCTGTGAGTAAGTAGACAGCTCATTACCCACTGGCTCATGCTGTAGACCACAAACTTAGTCACAAACTCAATTCTTCTTCCTGTAGATTCTTTATTATGCAAATAACTGTTGCTCACTCTTTGTTGCACTTTGGGAACCTTTTTCTTGTTAAATTTTATTTTTACAGTTTAAAGGGAAAGTAATCTCAGTTTCTTCTTATTTGCGTGGCTGTTTGCTGAATTAAGGATTTGCCTGTTAGGGCTGGTGAATGGATGAACAGGAGAAATGAAATGGAAAATCACTGATTAAATGAAATCTAATTGAAAGAATTAAAGCTTGAAACACAAATCAACACAAAGAGATTCTGGAAGCAACAGAAGTTGAGACACCAGTTATTTGGGCAACTATTGGGTAAGGAACTTAAATTACAGTGATTTTTCTATGCTAAATTTGTAATATGTTTTGTACATGATATTGGACAACCACACAAACTTGATGAAGCGTGTATTACAAATGGTTGCTTCCATCTCGGACTATCCACAAAGCATTTTTAAGATTTTTTTTTTCTTTTAGACATTCAGACAGTGAGAAGTTTTTAAAAAAAACCCATCAAAACATAGGCCTGGTCCCAAATTGCCGTCTGTAGTGTGTGGACCATTGCATCCACAACTTCACTGCGACTCCATATGAGCATATGGATTTGCACTAGCAAATCCTGATGCAAGATTAGGCTTCAAATCCTATAAGATTTTACATTGCTACCAAGTCTATTCAGTTCATACACAGTAGATTGAACATGATAATTCTATTAGTGCTTTTAAAGTGATGCTCCTTGCATTAAACATTCTCTATTTGAAATCCCCACTCCACACATACAGAACACACGCTCTCTCACATAATCACCTTCTAGTTTAAACAGAGCTATGTGCTTCCACTTGAAAAGTGCCATGCCCTGTCGATGTGAATGCCTTTGTGAACTCCTGAGGGAAGTGTTCATTTGGCGACTCTGAATGGCGCACAGTTACTTGCTTCCTACGCTACTGCTCTGTTGGTTTTTTCTTCCAACAGAGCAGTTTTGTAGAGCACATTTCCTGTGTTATAGCTCTTCCACAACATTCAGTGAAATAGCTTTTTTTCACACCACGAACACGTGAAACATTAATGATCAGACAACAGAGTCCTGTGGCACTTTTAAAGACTAACAGATTTATTTATCGCATGAGCTTTCGTGGGAGAAAATCCCACTTCGTCAGACGCTTTGAAGATAGGAAAGTTACAGAGTGGGAGGAAATTAAATGCAGGGGAGTGGACCTGATGCTATGTCATACACTCCCCTGCATTTAATTTCCTTCCACTCTGTAACTTTCCTATCTTCAAAGCGTCTAACGAAGTGGGATTTTCTCCCACGAAAGCTCATGCGATAAATAAATCTGTTAGTCTTTAAAAGTGCCACAGGACTCTGTTGTCTTTCTACAATAGACTAACACGGCTACCCCTTTGGAATTTGATTAATGATCAGAGCTTTTATGATTTCAGTACTGTTGGGCCCCCCAAAAAATGTCATTCTTTTCATGAAATTCAGTGATACAGTTATTTTCACACTGAAAACAAAAATCAAATTTCACACAAAAGCTAAAATTCACAACACTTGAACATTATCATAATGGGAAAATGTTCATAGTTGTAATGCAATGAAGAATCCTCCAATTCCATTTTGTTGCCAAAATTTCACTAAGTTCCAATTACTCTGAAACTTTTGTACAAAAGATCAATAGCTCCTCAGAAAGGGCAGGTAGCTCATTTCCATCATGTTGAACAGGGCATGTGAAGGTCCCTTCAAAGTCACTTCATTTATTGTATTTTTACACAAGCTGTTGGTGAGAGAGCAGACAGCACATTTCCAGCTGAGCTCTAGTCTATACTAGAAAGGGTTTGCCATTATAACAATACCTCCTAATAAAAGCACAGCGTATACTAGGAAGAGTGTTTTTCTCAGTTTAGTTAAAAGCAGTTTCCCAGACTTTTTGCTAGTATAACTCCATCGACAATTAGGGCTTTTGCTAATGGCATGGACAGAGTTATGGTGACATTTTTTTTCTCCCCCATTCATAACAAACATAACAACCATGCTTGCAAAATGGTTTAAGTGTAGATTCAGCCTTAATTGGCTCTGAACTAACGCCCATGAGACATCAGCACCTTTGCTCAGATAAGCCTGGTCTACAAGTTAAAAACTCTCTTGGCAAAAGCACTCTTATTCTGCTGTAAGTTGTGTCTCAACTATACCAGCAAACCATTCCTAGTGTAGACAAAACCCAAGAAACATATAATTTGTCCTGATGTTAACACAACGTTAAAGCTGAGATTTGAATTGGACGAAAGTCGCGACAGGAATCGTAACACAGCCACATTGTACATATGCAATGAGAAAAAAGAATTATTACCTCAAGCATTCTGTAGTTAAGTTCCAGAGTGGTAGCCGTGTTAGTCTAATTCAGCAAAACAAGCAAGGAGTCCTGTGGCACTTTTAAAGACAAACAAATTTATTTATCACATGAGCTATTGTGAGCAAAATCCCACTTCATCAGATGCATGAAATGGAAACTACAGTATGTTAGGCTATGTCTACACTTGAAAATTTAGGTCAGCTTTAGCTAAGTCGACTTAACTAAGTCGATTTAAAGTCAACTTAGTTAAGTTGACTTAGCGAGTCTACACCTAAATTTTTAGTCAACTTAGGGGGGAACTTACAAAGTCGACCTAGAGCATCCACACTGGATGCCTAGGTCGACTTCTAGGGGCTAGGGGGACCTAGGGCAGGTCCACGGGGGTAGAGGGGACACCCCTTGCCCAGTGCCAGGGGGCTCAGCCTTTGCCCCATTGTACATGGGTACAATGGGGCAAAGGGAGTCAGGGACCCGGGCAGGGTGGGCAGGGCTCTGCCCTGCCCTGCCCTGCCCTGCCCTGTGAGAGGCATGCCAGGTTCTCCCTGTGCCCCCCCCCCCCGGCAGGGAGGGCAGTGGTGGAGTCTTGGAGTAGCCCTAAGTCGACTTAGGGCTACTCCAGGCCTACACTGGCCTAAGTTGACTTTAGGCTTAAGTCGAATTAAAATGAGGTTTAATAAAGTCAACTTTAATTTTCATTAAGTCGACTTAAGCAACTTGCTTAAGTCAATTTAAGGAAACTGTGGTGTAGACGCAGGGTAAATTAAGTCGACTTAAGCAACCTTAAATCGACTTAATTTACAAGTGTAGACGCACCCATAGGTACTAGATAAATGCTCAGGGTAGTAGATTATATAAATGATAGAAAAAATCTGTCTGTTACTTTAGGAAGTGCCTACACATGGCATAGTTATGGCATCGTGTCTGTGCCACTGGACTGCCCATTGTGTAGATGTGGTCTCAGTCTTTCATTGAAGCTGCTATGGTGTTCACTTATCTTTTATGCCCATTGTTAGGCATCCATGTGAAGTAGTGGTTTACACAAAACAAAAGGCCCGATTTTCAACTGAATTACTGCAGTTTCACAGGCTATGTCTACACTTGTTAAGTCGACTCTGTTAAGACGACTTAACGGAGCCTGTAGTGTAGACATACCCATCTACACTTAAGCCTTAAGTCGACCTTCAGAGGTGGTGTTATTAAGTCAACTTAAAGAAGCGCTTAGGTCAACTTAACAAGCGCCCAGTGTGGCGCAGAGTTCTGTAGGTCAACTTAAGCGTCCTTAGGTCTACCTAAGTTGCAAGTGTAGATGTACCCACACTGTCTTATGCCACTGAAGATTGGTCTAGGCACAATATTTGTATCTCTTAAACTACTCTACCCGTACGAAGTGGTACAAGCCCACTAGTGTGGGTGTTATAGTGTGATGCCTACAAATGTGCTCATACCAGTATAGTACATTTCTGTGCACAAAGTAGACTAAGCTATACTTTTCCTTTATGCCAGTATAATTGCATCCCCACTAGTGGGCTGTACAGTATAATTATATTGGTTATAAAACAAAACAGATCCTTAGCAACCACAGTTATACTGGTACCCACGTCCAGCGGTGATTCAGGCCCAAAGAACTTTAATAATTGACTATTGATAACTTTTTCTCATCTAATTAGGTTTCACATGCTTGGTATCTGTAATGTCATACCTCTACCAGTTCTCCAGTCATTCAAAGGGTCTTCCACAAAAAACAGGGTAGAGAGCATCTGAATTTCTAAGGAAAAAAATAAAACCAAAACATGAGCTTGTGGTTGGAATTTTTTACAGCACTCTAAGGGAGTTAGGCAACTGGATCCCAATGAAATTCAGCAGTCACTGAGCACTGAACTCCCTTAGATGCCTTTGAAAAATCTCCGTATGTAATCTTAAATGATCAATGAAATTAATTTAATTTAATAACTTAAAATTACATTTAATTTAAAATGAAACTGGAACAAAAATTCTAATTGAAGTAAGGTCTCAATTTGTCCATAAATGGATGGACCAGTGGATAGTGCTCCTTCCAAATCCCAGAGTGACCAGTGGGTTCAAGTCCGTGCTCTGTCACAGACTTCCTGTGTGACTTGGGCAAGTCATTTAGTCTCTCTGGGCCAAATATATCAAGGCATTTAAGCACTCAAAGACACAGAAAGATGTTTAGTGAGATTTTCAAAAGCACCAAGGTGCTTAATTCTCATTGCCCTTTTGAAAATCCCAGTTGATGCTGCTCTTCCTCTTTAGGTAACTAAACACCTTCAAAAAGTTGGACCTCTGTGCCTCAGTTTCCCACCTCTAAAACGTAGATAATAATAAATGAAAACTCACAGGAGTGTTGAGAGGATAAATATTTAAAGATGGTGAGGCAATCAGATGCTGTGATGATGGGGGCGGGGAGGCATAGAAGTACCTACAGTACATAATTAGAACATCAGTGAAAGTGTTCTTTTTACACAAGCAAATAGATCTGTGAAATAATAGGAAGTCTTTGGCCTCATTAAAGGTGATAGCAAAACAGCTCAGCCATATCAGCTATAGATACAGTTAACAGGTGTAGTTAGGTTGGTATGACTTCAGCTAAGTTGCTCTGAATTTAGACCAGTGTAACTGGCAGCTGACTTTGTCCCCAAAAGAATAGTTCTATGCCTGGTATTGTCAGAGCCAATAACCCACTTTCCCTTCAAGTTCATTCTTGAATAGACAGTAGTGTTTGTGCTTTTTCTCTGTGCATCACTACTGTGACTGTCAAGTATTTGTGAAAAAGAAGAGTTGGGAAAAGGGTTTATGGAAGGAGATTATTATCAAGAACCTTAAAAAGTCACATTGTGTCTTTTTTTACAGAAGCAGGCCCTGGCAATTGAAGTTTCACAACAAAGAAATGATATTTTGCTTCATATACTTGTTTTGGCTCTCAGGTAAATATATAAGGTTTATTCCAAATCAGTACTCCCGAGTGTACAGGAATGGAATTTCTTCAGTTTAATTAATGACTGCCAATTTACAACAAATATATCCATCCACTGCTCTAGCTGCATGTACTCCTAA
The DNA here is from genome assembly GCA_007922175.1 of Pelusios castaneus. Lineage (NCBI taxonomy): Eukaryota > Metazoa > Chordata > Testudines > Pelomedusidae > Pelusios > Pelusios castaneus. Next base: position 12,826,033 of record ML685767.1, read on the forward strand.
TGCCTGAACATACAGTCTTTTTGATTAACTGTTTTGCCTGCATAGGGTAGCACCCTGTTAAATAGTTTGTAAGCCCTCTTGTGGTATGTTCTAGCAGCCACCAGAAATCAGTCCTAGCCGCACTGTGTATTTAGCTCAGGAGTATCAATTATTTGTTTTGTCGAGGTCCAAATTTCTTGTTCAAGGTATAGTCAAGGAACAGCCTACAGAGAAAATAATAAAAAAAATATAATAAGTAAATAAAAATATTTCAGAGTCCATTCAAAAGCATCTAGCAGTCCGGATTTGCCTTTCTGAGGTCCATTTATTAACTACCCCAGAGTACAGCTGGTCTTTTCAAGTCTGCGTGTAGTTCATAAGCATGGGTATTTACCACCCAACTGAGCACGTGTGGTTTCCTCATGTTGTGATTTTTGTCTATAAAGAACAAAAGACACAACCTCTGTGAACTGAAGAAAGGCAGGAATGTGCTCCTGGAAAGAGAGCTAAAATCAAAGGGAAGGCAATTGGGGATGTCGGAGGAGGGGAGGGTAGTTAAAAGATTCTTCAGTTTTTGTTGGAATGAGCTATCTCAAACTGTTATTTTAATCAAGGTAGGTTAAAAGCACATAGCAGTTTTGAAGCAAAATTTTTGAGTACCTTCTTAGAAGCAACAGAATCAAACACACTGCTTGTCAGGTTTTTTGTTTTTTTTTAAGAAATGAGAACATAAGAGTAACGTGCTTTGGTTCAAGTGACTCATTGTAAATGCACTTCCATGGTAATTAGTAACAAAGCCTAGCTGAACTCATTGGGGGAGAATTAACAGCAAAGAAAAGCATGGGACCTTAGTATGAACAAGAGTGAAATACATTCTGTATGGCTCTTTTATGAGCTTATCTGCTTTAGTGCGGGGAACAGATACAAATGACTGCAGGGGGAGGGAGGGAGGGCTGGGAAACTCTATTTGTTTCAGCTCATTCAAGAAAATTATCTACCAAAAGAAGAGAAGAATCTCTGTTAAATTGTCTAATAAAGGAAGTGTCTCACTTGTATAAGACTGTGGGCCAGATTGTAATTCACACCAGCCTGTTCCTCAGGGCAGCATGGCCCTGTGTTCCTGGAAACAGGAAATGACCCTGTTTTCAGGGCCTGACCCCCCAGTGCACATATCGGGTTTACAAAGGGAGTGTTTTCTCTCTCTTTTGTGAGCTCTGCAGATAGGCCACCTGCTGAGCTGTTATAAAACTCTACTTGGGTACAGATGTGTCTTTGGGGAATACCACTCATTTGGCCATCACAGATTGGCACCTTATCTGTCCCATCCTCATCAGATTTCCTAGTGTCTGCATGAGTCCTCAAGTCAGTCTTCCTACAGATAGTCAAATGCACAAGGAGGAGGAAAGATGAGTCAGCAGCCATTTTTTTTTCTCTTTCATTAACCTCAGTTGTCCAAAACCTTACGGTGCCTCACCTCTCTGATCCCTTCCCAAACTGTCTTCCACTCTGGTCTTATCACAACAGGAAGTGGTGCTTGGATGAGATCCACAAATCACAAAACCTTTCCTCAACATCTGAAAAGCACCTTTTGCAGATCTCTTTAATGCTTGCTGGTTTCTGAGCCACTGGCATTGCAACCATTAAGCTGAACTACTTAAAGCTTTTCTCTACAACCATGAGGACTAGAACTCACTTATTTAAATAAAACTGAAAGTTTTATGCAATCTCTTGATTCCAGCCATTAGTGTCTTTTTTTTTTTTTTTTTTAAAGACCCAACTATCAGGAGAGTTGGCAACACTAGAGTCTCTCTTATGCTGTGCTCTGCCACAGATCCACTTCTGCTTTGTTTAGTTCAGTCTTCTTTATAGTCTTAAAAATTGCTGATTTCATTGGAGTTATCGTTAGTTATTATTTTATGATGCTCGGAACTACACAGAGAACAGAGACAGCTGAACTCTGGAGCTGCTCTGCCAGGAAGCAGTAGAAAGAGATAACACTGAGGACCCAAAGCCAGAAAACAGCCTCTGTGCAACTGGTCCTGGCCTCCCTCGGCCCTGATTTGGGAGCCAGCTTCAAAGTAAGTGTGTGTGTGTGTGTGTGTGTGTGAGAGAGAGAGCGCGCAACACCCACTCCCCCCCCCCCCGCCCCCCCCCCCCCCCCGCACTTCCCAACAACAAAACTGGATTTCACTGCATAAGAGAATATAATTAAGAAATTCCTCAGAGTCCTGGAGGTTTCCTTTCCACTTGTTTTTTTCACTGGGAGGTAGACCCACAATCATCACAGCATCTGTGTCATTTGTAAGAATTCAAACAAAGAAGAGCAGTCATTACTAAGACATGACTACCACTTCGTCACCAATGCTCACACAACTTCTCACAATAGCACTCAAGTGCTTTCTCCGTTTAGTACACTAAATTTCATGAGCCGCTCATCCTTCTTCAGGTGACTGGTCACTCATGCCACCTTGGGCCTGAGCTCACATAGCTTTTTAGGTAGATTGTGAATGTAAGAACTAAGCTCTGCCACTGTAATCTTACTTCTCCTGACCCAAAGAGATAACAGAACTAGATTGGAGCTACCATCAAGAACAGCGGAATGGCTTTCCATAACTAATACACTATCTGATTGGTTCTTCCTTTTCTCATCTCCCCAGAACACACATACATAAATATTTCTGTGCGGGGGGCAGGACATAAGAAACGCAGTGGTCTGTATTGGTGGAGCATGTTGGCTGAGGATCCTAGACTGAGGGGTGGGCTGGGGGACTATTTCAGAGAAATATATAGAAAATGTAACTAACAAGATAGGTACCTTCGACATGTTGTTTCTCTGTTTACCTGTCTGTCATTTGTCAGCATTCACATCTCTACTTGAAGTGTAAGATCTACTTCAACTGTACACTGCTTGGAGCAGGAGCTCCCTTAGTGCATGTTGTACAGAGCTTACCACAACAGGGTTCTGATGTTAAATAAAGACTGTAGGTGTTAGTGTGAGCCAAATAATGAATAACAACTATGGTGATAAAAACAAATGACAATCACATCTGTTCCATTTTCCTTTCTCATTTAGGGTCAAAGAGCCAAACTGCATCCACTGCAGTGAGTACAATGATGCTCTCAGCATTACAGGGTGAAACCATGAAAGCAGTGTGTGCACAGATCACTGAAAAAACCAGAAGGGTCTGCTGCAACTCTGAGAAGAAACGGAAGCTCCATTGTGCAGTGTTACATTCAGCTTGGAAATTTCACTCTTTGGAGAATCTGTGCTGACTGTATATACCTAGAATACAACTACCAGACAAAAGGGGTTTGTGGTGTTATGGAGAGAGTCTCTCTCAAAGATTCTGGTGTTTATAGCCTCACCTTGAACCAGACAATCCCTCCTTCTGTGAAAACTGCGAGCCAGTCTCGCATTTCCCTCACCGTGTCAGGTGAGCCGGGGTTCCCGGTGTTCTGTCTGTCTCCATTTCTGGTTTTGTTGTTTGATTTTAGAAGGTGCAGTGATCTGACATGTGGGTGAGAGAACAGGTTGAAATGCTTGCGTGACGTTCAGTGATGTGGAGTCTGGTTAGCTTTGTGATGACTAAGCCCTGCACTGCCGACCAGAATCAGTAGAGTTATTGGGATGGCTTTCCATTTATCATAGCTCTTGCAGAGCTGCAGCAAAGGATCCCTTAGCTCTAATTTAACAGGTGACCCCTCTGCTTACTAGTTCCTTGGTGCTCCCCATAAACCCAGACACCAGTTCTGTGCACATGACCTATTCCTCCCCACACTCTTACTCAGGGTGCATCTACACTAGTGAATTAAATCGACTTAAGCCTGCTTAAATCGACTTAATTTAATCTGCATCTACACTACAGTTTCCTTAAATCGACTTAAGGAAATTTTAAGTCGACTTATTAGGACCTCCTTTTACTTCAACTTATTAGTTAAGTTGACTTTATTAAGTCGACTTTAAACCAGTGCAGATGTGGATTAGCCCTAAGTCGACTTAAAGTTGACTTAAAGGGCTCCCAGGGCTCCCCCATTGACCACCCTGCCAGGGTGCCTGGCACAGCCAGAGCCTGGCGTGCCCACCCGCAGAGCAGGACACGGCCCTGCCTATCCCGCTTCTATACCCTGCCCCTGTCCCTGTCCTGCTCAGCCCCCATGTACCCTGGTACAATTGGGAAGATGTGGAGCTCCCTGGCACTTTTGAAGGGGTTCTCGGGGTAAGGGGGCACCCGAGAGGTGCCCTCCTTCCCACCATGCACCACTCCCAGGTCCACCTAGCCCCTGCAAGTCGACTTAGGCGTCCAGTGTGCATGCTCTAAGTTGATTTGACAAGGTCAACTTTAAGTTGACCTAAATTTACAGTGTAGACATGCTAAGTCAACATACTTGAACAAGTATAGACATAGCCATAGGGACTCAGTTGCTCTCACTGGTATAGCAGAGCCATACAGGAATGTTGAGGAGGAGGCATCAATCTGGCCCTTGGGCCATGCCACCGGGATCCCAATTGAATGGCTTCACAGAAGACCCCCTGATTTCCTTGACCCAGCCCTGAGCTATCCTGCAAACTCACAGTTGCAGTGATGATAATACCTATGGGACATTTTACAGATGAAGACTTACAGTGAGCAATGACTTGATACTTTCCCTCTCTTTCAGCTCTTCCACTTGTTGAGGTTTCTTTGGTCTTTTCTTCATCCACTGACAAGGAGACCACATTAATTTTCAGTGCTTGGGACTTTTATCCTGGAAATGTCCAGCTCTCGTGTCTCACTAACTCAACAAGGAATTCCAAAGGGGTAGCCGTGTTAGTCTATTGTAGAAAGACAACAGAGTCCTGTGGCACTTTTAAAGACTAACAGATTTATTTATCGCATGAGCTTTCGTGGGAGAAAATCCCACTTCGTCAGACGCTTTGAAGATGGGAAAGTTACAGAATGGGAGGAAATTAAATGCAGGGGAGTGTATGACATAGGATCAGGTCAGGCTGTAACAGCAAATCAAAATAGGTGTTAGGATTCAAACACTGGGGAACAGCACATAGAGGAGGGGGAGGTCAAAGCACTTGTTGTAATGAGAGAAAAATCCATAGTCCCTGTTTAACCCCAAGACAACTGAGTCAAATTTGCATATAAGTTCAAGTTCTGCAGTTTCTCTTTGAAGCTGTGATTTGTTATTCATCTGTTTCAACACAGCTATTAACAAGTCGTCAAGGGAGTGAGCAGGGAGATTGAAGTGTTCCGCTATTGGTTTTGTAGTGTTGCAATTTCTGATGTCAGATTTGTGTCCATTGATTCTTTGGTGCAGAGACTGTCCTGTTTGTCCAATATATAAGGCAGAGGGGTATTTCCGGCACATGATGGCATAAATCACATTGGTGGACGAGCAGGTGAACGAGCCCTTGATGGAGTAGGTGGCATGATTAGGCCCTGTGATGGTGTCATCAGTGTAGATATGAGGGCAAAGTTGGCAGCGTGGTCTGTTGCAGGGCTGTGTTCCTGCTTTAGTGTTTCTGTTATATGATCTGTAGTTGCTGGTAAGTATCCTTTTAAGGTTAGGGGGCTGTCTGAAAGCAAGGAGAGGTCTGTCTCCTAAGGCTTGAGAGAGTGAGGGATCATCTTGTAAAATAGGCTGTAGATCTTTGATGATGTGTTGAAGAGGTCTGGCTTGGGGGTTGTAGGTGGTTACCAGTGGCGTTCTGTTGTTGTTTTTCATGGGCTTCTCCTGCAGTAGTTGACTTCTGGGTACCTGTCTGTCTCTGTCAATTTGTTTCTTCACTTCTGCGGGTGGGTACTGTAGTTTTAAGAATGCCTGGTAGAGATCCTGAAGGTGTCTGTCTCTGTCCAAAGGGTCAGAGCAAATGCGGTTATATCTTAGGGCTTGACTGTACACAATGGATCGTGTGGTGTGTCGAGGATGAAAGCTCAAGGGATGTAGGTAACTGTACCAATCAATAGGTTTGCGGTATAGGGAGGTCTTTATATGCCCATCGCTAATTTGCATTGTAGTGTCCAGAAAGTGGATCTCTTGTGTGGAGTGTTCCAGGCTAAGTTTGATTGTGTTGTGGAAATTGTTGAAATCTCTATGGAAATCTTCAAGGGCATCTTTACCATGGGTCCAGATGATGAAGATGTCATCAATATAGCATAGGTAAAGTAGAGGTGCTTTGGGATGAGACGTGAGGAAACGTTGTTCTAAATCGGCCATAAAGATGTTGGCATGTTGTGGGGCCATGCGGGTACCCATAGCAGTGCCACTGACTTGAAGGTATAAATTATCTTCAAATCTGAAATGGTTGTGGGTGAGTACAAAGTCACAGAGGTCAGCCACAAGTTTAGCTGTGTCATCATCTTGGATAGTTCTTCTAATAGCTTGTAATCCATCCTTGTGTGGGATGTTAGTGTAAAGAGCCTCTATGTCCATAGTGGCCAGGATGGTATTTTCTGGAAGACCGTCAGTGGATTGGATTTTTCTCAGGAAATCTGTAGTGTCTCTCAGATAGGTAGGTGTGTTGATAGCATAGGGTTTTAGGAGAGAGTCCACATAGCCAGAGAATCCTGCTGTAAGCGTGCCAATGCCTGAGATGATGGGGCGTCTGAGGTTTCCTCTTTTATGTATTTTTGGTAGTAGATAGAATATCCCTGGACGGGGTTCTGGCGGTGTCTCTGTCTTGATTTGCTCTTGTGCTGCTTTGGGGAGTTTCTTGAGTAGGTGTTGTAGTTCCTTTTGGTATTCCTCAGTGGGGTCAGAGAGGAGTGATTTGTAGAACATTCTGTTGGACAGCTGTTTATAAGCCTCGTGATTGTAATCCAATTTATTCATGATGATGACGGCACCTCCCTTGTCAGCCTCCTTAATAATAATGTCAGAGTTGTTTCTGAGGCTCTGGAGGGCATTACGCTCTGCATGGCTGAGGTTATGATGTAAGTGATGTTGTTTGTCCACGAAGTGGGATTTTCTCTCACAAAAGCTCATGCGATAAATAAATCTGTTAATCTTTAAAAGTGCCACAGGACTCTGTTGTCTTTCAACAAGGAATGACTCTGTTCCAGCATGGCAACGGGTCTTATTCCTATATAAGTAACCTAACTGTTTCCAAATATCCCTGGAATGAATTTGCTCAGTTTTTCTGCCAAGTGAATCATTCTGCACTGAAAATGCCTGTTGTGAAAAACATCAGTTGGACCCAGTTTTATAAAGGTAAATGTGTACTTTGGCATATACAGTACCACTAAGAAGGTCAAAAACACACTCATTATGGTCATCCATGTCCAATAGGTACTGTGGTGTAAGATAAAAGAATTTGGTAGAAAACAAACTGAACATTTTGAAGTTTGAGTACAACATCTTGTTTTAAAGAATAGTTCAGATCACCATTGGCTTTTTTTTATGGGAATCCTGACTGAGAATATGAAGTTAGAGTGCAGATTAGCTCAGAGATACAAAAAAGATGATTTGTTATTTCTTCTTAACTGAATGCAGTAGTTACTGTACAGACATAGAACCAGACAGGAATCTGCCCCGATAATTTACCATTTTAGTGGAGATTTTGCTTCCATGGTGCTTTGGGAAATTTTCTCTGAAAGAGACATCACAGAGGAATGTGAAGCACAGGTTTATTAGGTTACTTCTGTAGTGCTACATACATCTTCTGAGCTTATGTCTTTAGGTTTTTAAAAATATTAATTTTTTTGTGCTGCCAAGTTCCATGCAGGACTCAATTCCCACTCTGCACCACTGTCTTTTCTGAAACTCTAAGTATCTGTTTACATTCACAGTTTGTCCTCTAGGTTAACTCCTTTTTGGGGGGAAAATAAGAATTGATATAGGCCTTAATCCTGCAGACAGAATCACATGTGTGCAGAATCATTAACTTCTGTGTGTCAAATTACTTGAATACATGATGGTTTGAAGGACTGGAGCCATGGCTGTGAGCGCTGATCTCCCTAATAAGCTGAAGATTTCTTATTTTGGGAGATTTCAATAATTTACTTACAAAAAATGAAGTGAAAGTGAAAAGTGAGTTCTTATTTGGGGGTTATATAGTTGCTGACATGTTGATTGATTTAAGGTAAAAGTGGCTTTGCGTTATGGAATAGAGCACAGGTGCTCAGCACTTGATAATCAAGCTATGTGGAAAAATAAGGAACATTAAAATTCATAAATTCAATTGTTTATATTTATAAACAATTGAATTTATGAGTTTTATTTGGCTAAAGGAAATATAGTAACAATTTGATTGCTCTAATTAAATTCGCCAGGTGTTTGTTTGTATTTCTCTTCTGTATTTACACGAGAAGTTTTTCTTCTTTTTTAAAAAAATAGAATCTTTACTGTCTTAAAAGGGCCCTTTAAAAGTAAAATAATGTTTTCTATCACAGAGAATTCTGAAATGCCAAGTCTATACTACAGGTTTTTTATCATACCTACTAGTCTGCTGCTGCTGCTGATAATATCAAATGATGTTCTGAAGACATGTACAAAGCCAGGTAAGTGCACTGATTTTACTTTATTACTTACTCTTTGATGCTCAGATTTCAGCTGCAAATTAGTGATTTCCCTTTGCCAACTGTCATGTAATTTCAAGTGACAGTTTGTTCACACAGTACGCGCCTAGGACTCAGTCCTGCAAAGTGCTGAGCATTCTGCTTTTGACCCACCAAGCCATACGTGCTTAACTTTAAAAATGTGATAATACCACTGAAATCAATGAAACTATGCACATGCTTAATGGTAGGAGCATGCTTAAGTACCTTAGTCTACTGAAGCCTGGGTAGAGGGAGATGAAGGTACTGGGAGAGTCCCAGGAGAGATGCAGCACTCTTTACAGGACCCTTCAGAAACAGTGAAAACACCTATTCAGAGGAAATAAACACTATGAGGCCCTCTGGGCTCACTTTAGCTCACCAGGTTCAGCAAGGAGATCTTATCTATGCTCTCTTACCCCTTTATTTGGGCGTAGGTACCCATCAAGCAGATATCTTTCCATTTCTGCTATGCAGATCTTAGCATGTGATTCATCTCATTTGACATGTCCCTATATCGGTGTTTCCCAAACTAATTTGGCCACGGAACACTTTTGGGCTTGGAATATATTGACAGAACATATATAAGCTGGTCTTGGAGGGAAGGGGGTTCACACTGAAAAATTGCTACCTGCATTCCTCAAAAGTTGATTTAAAAGAGTTGGGTTTTTTGGGATGTTGTTTATTTTACAAAGAACAAAAAATAATAAAGAGAGAAGAATGAAGGAAAATCATCAAGATGAACAACTGTCTTTCTGATAGGATGGTTAGCAACCCTATTAGTATAAAATTAAAAATTAAGTACAAACTCAAAACAAAACATCAACATAACATTTGAAAGAAGGATGGTTAGTGTTCTTCTTGTGTACAAAAATAAAGGGGGATAATTTTGTTCAAAAAAGGACAATCATAGGACTGGAAGGGACCTCATGAGATCATCTAGTCCAACCCCCTGCTAAAAGCAGGACCACTTCCACTAAATCATCCCAGCCAGGGTTTTGTCTAACTGAACCTTAAATATCTCCAAAGATGGAGATTCCATCTCCTCCTTAGGTAGCCCATTCCAATGCTTCACCACTCACCTATTGAGAAAGTTTTTCCTAATATCGAACCTTGACCTCCCCAGCTCGAATTTGAAACTATTGCTCCTTGTTCTGTCCTCTGTTACGACCGAGAACAGCCTAGCTCCCTCCTCTTTGGAGCACCCCTTCAAGTACTTGAAGGTTGCTATCAAATCCCCCCTCAGTCTTCTCTTCTGCAGACTAAATAAGCCTACTTCCTTCAGTCTCTCCTTGTAAGTCATGTGCCCCAGACCCCTAATCATTTTCTTTGCCCTCCGCTGGACTCTTTCTAATTTGTCCACCTCCTTGCTATAGTGGGGAGCCCAAAATATGGCCTCACCAGTGCCAAATAGAGGGGAATTATCATATCCCTCAATCTGCTGACAACACTCCTACTGATGCAGCCCAATATGACATTGGCCTTTTTGGCAACAAGAGCATACTGTTGGCTCATATCCAGCTTCCCGTCCACCATAACCCCCAGGTCCTTTTCTACAGTGCTGCTACTTAGCCGATCGGTCCCCAGCCTGTAGCAGTGCATGGGATTTTTCCGTCCTAAGTGCAGGACTTTGCAGTTGTCCTTGTTGAACCTCATGAGGTTTCTTTTGGCCCAGTTTTCCAATTTGTCTAGGTCTCCCTGAATCCTGTCCCTGCCCTCCAGTGTGTCTACCATTCCCCCCAGCTTGGTGTCATCCATGAACTTACTAAGCATGCAATCTATCCCATCATCAAGATCATTAATGAAGATGTTGAACAGAACCGGCCCCAGGACCGACCCCTGGGGCACTCCACTTGTTACCGGTTGCCAACTATACATCGAGCCATTGATGAGCCTGGTGATCTAGCCAGTTTTCTATCCACCTTACGGTCCACTCATCCAACCCATACTTCCTTAACTTGCCAACGAGAATGCTGTGGGAAACTGTATCAAAAGCCTTGCTGAAGTCGAGGTATACCATGTCAATGGCTCTTCCCATGTCCACAAATCCAATCATCTCATCATAGAAGGCAATCAGGTTGGTCAGGCATGATTTTGGTGAATGCATGTTGACTGTTCTTGATCACTCCATTTGCCTCCAAGTGTTTCAGGATGGCTTCTTTGAGGACCTGCTCCATGATTTTTCCAAGGGCTGAGGTGAGGCTGACCAGTCTGTAGTTCCCTGGATCCTCCTTTTTCCCTTTCTTGAAGATAGGTACTACATTTGCCTTTTTTCCAATCCTCCAGGACCTCCTCCATTCGCCATGAGTTTTCAAAGATAATGTCCAGCGGCTCTGCAATCATTTCAGCCAACTCCCTCAGCACCCTCGGATGCAGTTCATCCGGCCCCATAGACTTGTGCATATCCAACTTCTTTAAGTAGTCCCTAACCTGACCTTCCATCACCGAGGGCTGCTTTTCTTTTCTCCATTCTACGGTACCCAGTGTAGTAGCCTTGGAGCTGGCCCTCCCTGTGAAGACTGAAGTAAAAAAAGCATTGAGTACTTCAGCCTTTTCCGCATCATCCACCACAAGGATACCTGCCTCATTCAGTAAGGGATCCACACCATCCCTGATCCTCTTCTTGTTACTGACATACTTGTAGAACCCCTTTCTGTTATCCTTCACATCCCTGGCTAGCTGTAACTCCAATAGCCCTTTGGTCTTTCTGATTTTATCCCTGCAGTCCTGAGCAATATCTTTATATGCCTCCCTTGTCACCTGTCCAAGCTTCCACTTCCTGTAAGCTTCCCTTTTACGTTTCACCTCATCGCAGAGTTCTCTGCTAAGCCACACTGGGTGCCTTCCACATTTGCTGTTCTTTCTGCACATCAGAATGGTATCTTCCTGTGCCTTTAACAGGGTTTCTTTAAAATACAGCCAGCTCTCCTGGATGCCTTTCCCCTTCAGATCATCCTCCCAAGGGATCCTGCCCATCAGTTCCCTAAGGGAGCCAAAATCTGCTTTTCTGAAGTCCAGGGTATGTGTTCTGCTTCTTTCCTTCCTTCCATTGGACAGGATCCTGAACTCTACCATCTTATGGTCACTGCTGCCCAGGTTGCCATTCACTTCTACTTCTCTTATCAATTCTTCTCTGTTTGTGAGCAGCAGGTCTAGAGGTGCTAGGCCCCTAGTTGGTTCCTCCAGCATTTGTTCCAGGAAGTTGTCCTCAACACTCTGCAAAAATTTCCTGGATTGCCTGTGCACTGCTGTATTGTGCTCCCAGCAGATGTCAGGATAATTGAACCAGGGCCTGCGATCTGGAAATTTCTGCTAGTTGTCCATAGAACACCTCATCCATCTCCTCCTTCTGGTCTTGTGGTCTGTAGCAGACACCCACCACGACATCCCCCTTGTTGCACTCTCCTCTAAACTTTACCCACAGACTTTCAACTGGTTTGTTTCCACTTTCATAGTGGAGCTCCGAGCAGTCATACAGCAATTTTACATAAAGTGCTACTCCTCCACCTCTTCTTCCCTGCCTGTCCTTCCTGAACAATTTATACCCATCCATAGCAGTGCTCCAGTCATGCAAGTTATCCCACCATGTTTCTGTTATTCCAATTACATCATAGTTCCTTGTCTGTGCCAGTACTACCAATTCTTCCTGTTTGTTTCCCAGGCGCCTCGCATTTGTGTACAAACACTTAAAATACTGGGCCAATTGCCCTACTTTGCCCTGTCGATTGTCTCTCCTGTTGCATCTTCCTCCTTGCAATTTCTCCTGGTGTCCTCCTTCCCCACTCACCTCAGGTATTAGGGCTACATTAGGACACACAAGACAATGATTTGATTTCCCCTCCAGTTCCGACAACCCTCTCTTTTATCCCTGTTTTTACAGTCTCGGCACCCCCAAGTTCCATCCCTTCCCCCAGGTCTCCCACAGTTTGACTTATCTGTGGGCTTTGGTCACCTTCCCCCTTCAAACCTAGTTTAAAGCCCTCCTCACTAGGTTAGCCAGTCAACTTCCAAATATGCTCTTCCCTTTCCTCCACAGGTGGAGTCCATCTCTGCCTAGCAGTCCTTCTTCCTGAAACAGCACCCCATGATTGAGGAAGCCAAAGCCCTCCTGATAACACCATTTTCGCAGCCAGGCATTCACCTCCAGGGTGCATCTGTCTCTGCTCAGGTTCCTACCCTTGACCAGAAGGATCGAGGAGAACACCACCTGTGCACCGAACTCCTTCACCCATGCTCCCAGAGCCCTGTAGTTACTTTTGATCTGCTGAGGGTCACCTCTTGCAGTATCATTGGTTCCCGCATGGATGAGTAGCATGGGATAGTAGTCAGAGGGGCAGATGATTCTTGACAATCCCTCTGTAACATCTCGGATATGGGCCCCTGGCAGGCAGCATACCTGTCCTTCCTTAAAGCTTAAAAAATATTTTTTATGAAAATTAAACGCAAAACAAATTAGGTATGAAAAAATATTTTTACATTTTATATTTTTATAAATTTGTTGTTATGACAGAAAACTACTGGAAAATAAAAATAAGTAACATTGGACAGGTTTTTTTAATGGAAAGAGTGTGTTTGCCTCTTTTGATCACAAATCCCCTTTTCCTTTCCCCTTTCCACACGTCGGCTCCTGTCTTTCCCCACACTCCAGCTCTCATTCCAACCCCTTCCCTGGCCCCCATCCTATCTGAAAGGGGGCGATGCCAGCCCCTGAATGCAGTCAGGCTGCTCCCCTTGTGGCTGTGCGCAGGGCGGGAGATTTTAAGGGTCCCCAGTGGGCCCGTTTTTGACAGAACACCTACTCACATCCTGTGGAACACAGTGTTCCACATAACACAGTTTGGGAAACACTGGTGCACTGATTTTACATAATCAAGATAATATAATAAGCAATGAATAAAGAATATAGATTACATAAATGTTCTTCAAATCCAGTGTCCAAAAGATAAAAGTGAGCGTGTGGGAAAGGCTTAGGAGCTGTCCTCATTCCTTCCCGCACACAGACTTAGCTTTTGGACACTGGATTTGAAGAACATTTTTGTATGTCGTCTGTATTCTTTATTCATTGCTCATTTCTTTGTTCTGCCAGTGGGTTTAGACTCTTAACTTGCACGGCAAAAATGCTGATTGGTTCTGAAATGCCTAATAAGAACAATCTTTGCATTTGTATGGACATTGTCTTTGCAGATTCCTTCAACCAATTTCATGCACCTGCTGCAAGTGTGACTGAAAGAAATGCATGTGATTAAATCAAAAGCACTGAAATGTATGATGATTGTGTACTGCTGTAATAATTTGAGCTGCATTAATCAATATTTCAGAAGATTAAGTACAGCTTGGCTAAGTAATGAGTGGTGGAAAAGTGCCAGTGGGGAATATGAGAACATTCAGCAAATAACTGTAGACCACAAAACCCATGCTATTGAGAAGTTATTTAGGGCAGTACATAGGAATAATGGAACAAAATTAAGAAAGAGAAAATGTAGACTAACTAGCAAGAAGGCTTCCTGACAGGGAGCTGCATTAGCCTGTGAAATAGTGTCAAAGGCACGTGGTAGAAACCCCATCACTTGAGACATTTTGAAGTAGACCCGGTAAAACACTGGAAAATATATTGGATGGAACATTCCTGTACTATTAGGGATATGTACGGGAAAGCTTTAATAGATCTTTTAATAGATCTTTTTCTTCTGTGATTATTGAGCCTGATTCCACACAGATGTTATTCCAGGTCTTTTCAGGCAATCCCTTGGAACAGCTCCTCACAATCAGCATGACGCAGCAGCAATATATTTAAAATAGTGCATGTTTTCTTTTAAATATATCATTGGGGACCTTTGAAAAATCAAATTAACTACATTTCTAGGGATGTAGGTGGTCTCCGTAAAGTGTGATGGCTGCCTGGTACTGTGAGGTGTGTGCATTACCATTGGTGCAGTGAAAAGGGCACACATTTCCTGTGCTCGAAACTTATGCTAGGCCATCACTGATTGCACTGGGTGAGGAGAATGGGTGTAAGTGAATTTCTAGAGCTGTCAGTATAATTTCTATGGAAGACAGTTGCTCTTTACTGCTCCAGTGACACAACGCCACCTTTATTCTAACTGGCTTGTTTAACCCATTTTATGATTGCGTTGGGTCACAGAAGCAGCACAAAATAGCTACCATGCACTGATGAGTATGGTCATGTATTTTTAAGAGACCGCTGTAGTGCCACAATAGAAGATTTACGTCTAAAGCAGGAGAGGCAAGAATTCGTAGGCCAAGTTTTTAAAGGTATGTAGGCATCTAAAAAATGCCCCATCTGCTTTTGAAAAGCTAAAATCCGTGGCTATAGTTTATACTGTTTCAAATATAGCTTTAAATACCTTTGAAAATCTTGGCCAACAAACTGAGATCTTGGCTACATGAACATTTACTTCACAACGTGTTTTGATCTAGCCCATTTCAAAGAGGACTAGAGCAAAGCACTCTGATAAACTAGTGTACTTCATCAAGGTCCATGAGGACATTTGGGGTGCAGAGGGATAGTATAGGGTGGATTCACACCCAAGTCTGCCATGACAAGCACTTGTTTGCCTTTCACTTCAGTACAGTTGCTGTTCTCTTCAGTTGACTTCTATTAGTGCTGAATGAGAGCTTTATTCTGATCTATACTGCTGTAGAGCAAACCATTTGTTCTTATAATGAATAGTTAAAGAAATGCATGCACATACAGCTGTGGCATAAAAAAATCCCGTCATGGTTTAACTAGCACGGAAGAGAGCAAGTAAATGTTTAATTGTGACCCTAGAACTCCTTCCCTGCTTCTTTAGTTCATTCATACATCATTAAAGAGTAATAAATTCTAGAACAAAATATTAAAAATTCCTCTTGGGCTCAGAAAATCTCAGCAAAAGGCTCCCAGGCCTGCTAATTATTATACGACTGTTATTCAGCTTTCAGAGCTTACAATCTTGGGGTGTAATTCATCACTGTGCATAAGCTTATGTACATTTAAGTCTTCAGTATAAGATTACAGGAGGACTCAAGTGATGCCCACACCTTGTGTTGACCCTCTGCATAGGGCTGAATTTCACCCTTAATATAGTGCTTTCCCAGATGAGTGATTTAGAAGCACAATATCCCCAGAAACCGAATGAGACTTGTGCTCCTAAATCACATAGGTGTTTCTGAAAATCCCACCCTTAGTCTGTAGCTGGAAGGGATAGAGCATGCTAAAGGGTAAGAATGATTTTATGGTGAAATTGGGGTTCTCATGTAAGAGCCTTTAATGTAAACTAAGATTAAGGTTTTTCTCACTGTCATTAAGGAGCCTGAATCACCACTGTTTTATGCTGATATATCTTCACTGAAGTAAATGGATTTATACCGGTGTAAAACTGAAATGACATGGTGAATCAGGTCCATAATCCATTAATGGTGAAATACATCAGCCGGTGTCTCAAAGGCACATGGAAAAAAATCCATGTTTACCCAGAAAATATGCAGTCTAGGACCATTTCCTTTCCTGAAACCCTTTTGGGGCTTTACAGCAAAATACTCTGAGATTTTTGTGTCCAATATATTCTCTTTGCTACATTCTTGGGGCCAGACTGTGCTGTGACACTGCTGTTTACCTTGTTACTTCATTCAGATGCTTCAATGGACTCTGGATACAGACCAGTAGAACCAAGGACATAATTTGATTGACTCATGTATGTGGGGTTGGAAAAGTTTTATTTTTTCAGGTAAATAGCAGAGTCTTGTATCTATCTCCATTTTTCTTAGTTCAGTGAGTTTGCTGACCTACCTTTTTTTTTTTCTTTTGCAAGTTTTCTCCTGCCTTTTTCAGTTGCATGATTAACTCTTGGCGATTGTCCAGCTGTCATTATCTCTCACACATGTGATAACGTTTTACTGCATCGCAAGTGCTTCCAGTTATGTTAGACAGAAAGCTCTGTGAGGGTAGCTCCCCGCTCTTCAGTACTGGGATAGGCACAGTGGTGGCCCATAATAGCTCTTCAACCATAATTTGCTTAGTGTTACTGTGGTTTGTTTCTTTCACACTCAGTATGTTATTAAAAGCTCTACACTTTCTGGTTTAGCACGCCACTCTTACTTTGTTAGCACAAAGAGTAGATTAGTAATACTGAACTCAGGATGAGCTCTTTCTTCCCTTTTTGCCAATTTTCACTCCATTTTTCTACATTATACTCTCAAAACTCCACACATACAATATAATCCAGGGTGGAAGAAGTGGTCAGCCACGGTGGGAAGTGTTAAGTCACTTAGACTGGTGAAGAGGACGAGAGACTTAGCCAGCAAGTGCTCACATGTGACTTTGGTAGTGGTAGTTTTAGTTGGATGTAGATGGCTGATGCCAGATTGTAGAAGATGAGGAAAAGTGCAGAGGGGTGGAGGCAATCCTCTGGATCTACAGGAAAAGAAGGGGCTAAGGCAGGATTTCCTCAAACTGGGGGTCATGACCTCTTAGGGGGTTCTGAGGTTATTTGGGGGGGGGGGGAGAGGAGGAGATGGTGAGCTGTCAGCCCCAGTGCATGCCAGTAAAGGTGGCATGATGGGGGGAGCGGGGGGGGGGGGGGGCCCTGAAATATTTTCAAAAAAGGTCCCAGCAAAAAAAGTTTGAGAACCGCTGGACAAGGTCAAGGGAGCTGTCTCACTGACTCCAAACATGAATATTTTGGGTAAAAAAACCACAAAGTCACTCTGGTCAGTCACCTTATAAATACCTCTGAGGAGCCTAAAGTTGTCCTAAAAAAGAGTGTTGAGTGGACTCTCTCCACAGATACTCTGTTTGTTTTTAGAAATCCTTTTGTAACCAAAGCAGCTACTCAGTCACGCCGGATCCCAAATAAGGGGTTGTGGATAATATTTATAGTCAAATATATTTCTAGGTCTTAGTCCGATTGAGCTGTTTCAACATCAAGGGCTGTCTGTGAGAGCTCTATTATTGCAGCAGATGCCGAGAGACATTTCAGGACAACATGAAGATGTCATTGCAACTGTGAAACCTGAAAGCATTTCCTGCAGTTTATTAATAAATACAAATAACTCATTCTAGCCTGGAGAAAGCCTCAAAGGCGTTTGTTGCACTGACACAGCATTTGCTTGCATCTTTTGTGCCAGTTCTACTTTAATGCTTAACTTCTCAATGTTTTGGAAGGATTTCATTTATTCAATTTCATCCCCAAACAATAGCTCAGCCTTTCATTGACGGCAGCGGGTGCTGTGTATGTGCAGAGGCAAGGGCCGATGTGAACCAAACGTGATTATACTCTCATTTGCCAGTCAGGCCGGGTAGAATGGTCAGTCACCCATTTCTATATGCTCTAATTTTTTTAACTCAGCTCCCACTCAAAGTCATGCATTGCCATAAAGGGCTTGTTGTTGTTGGGGAATAGGCTGAATTACCAAAGTGTACTACCTCCACTGATTTGTTCAAGTAAATTTAACCAACAATGACCACAGAGGAAAATTAGGCTTCCCGGTACAGTAAAAGCCACCTTCAATAAAGGCCATATTATACCACGGGTAATTCCCACTGCCTTCAATGAGGGTCAAGTGCATGTAACTGAAGGCTGAATTTAGCCACAAGGCTTTGTTCATGCTAAACTGAGATCAGTTAAATTGACTATATATATAAAACACTGGAAAAGTTTGCTTTACTGAAAGTCTGTGCTTTCATGTTTCTGGCCACCACTGTAAGTAAAAAAATGCAGCTTAGAAAACCGGCAGAGGCATGAACTCAGAACTCTACAGTATGATTCGGGAGGAGGAAGCAGGCTAGCAGACAGTAAAACATCCCCATTTAAATAGTCTATCTTGTTCTATAGGGAGGAGCGGAAGCAACGTTTTCCAGATTAGACCATTACACTGAGCCTCTGAAACCAGTCAAAGAGGAATAGGGACAGCCAAACAGCAGTGCTAACAAAGATGGCTGACCCTTTGCATCTCCTGCCCTGGGTTATACAATTCAGAGGTGGAACAATGCATGGCCTGTGGGGAACTGAAACTCAATTCTCTGGTACATACCAATGATACCCATGGAATAAGAAAACTTTACAAATATCAATAGTTCTCCTCTCAGGCCCCTGCGACATAGGAAAGTGTTGTTACCCACCCTGCAGATGAAGAATCTCCCCAGCCCACAGAGGAATGACATGGCAGACATGGTAACTGAACTCAACTCTGCCAAGCCCCGGTCCACTCAATACTTTAATCACAGCACGAGTCCTTCCTTTCTCTCAGAAGATCTCAAAACTGCCATGCCAGCACTGCAATTATTTATCTAGGCTGGTAGCTTGTGTTTAGGATGCTTTAGAGCAGTGGTTCCCAACTTGTGGCCTGGGAGCCAAACATGACCTGTGAGTTCCTTCAAAGTGGCCCACAGCTCCCCTCCTGCTGGCTGCAGAAGGGAGCCGCTCAAGGACCCAGACAAGCATATTTCCATGGGGTTAAAAGACCTGGAGCAGGCTCCTTACTGCACCCAAGGAGCTCAGCACTCTGGAGCAGGGAGCATGGCAAAGCGCTTGCCTATGTCCATAGTACTGGAGTCAGCGGGAACACTGCTCTTCCCTCCCCTTGGCTGCAGAAGGGAGCCAGTGCCTAGGGATCCAGATGGAGCGCACATGGTTATAGGACACACACGGTTTTCCTGCTGCAGTCATGGAGATGGAAGATCAGCCTCCTCACTGACCCCTTTTGTCTGACTAGTTGGGGTGGGGTGGGGTGGGTGTGCCTGCTACTGGAGACTGGTGGCCATTCAGGGTTGTTAAATTGATATCTGTGGCCCTTGAGCCAAAAAGGTTGGGCACCACTGTTTTAGAGCAAGGCATTACAAGGAAAGCAGGGAGACAGTTGGGATTGGCAAGTGGGGGATTGAGGGGATCAAGAGAAATCTGAAACAGCTAGGAAACCTTGAAAAAAAATTTATCAAATTAAGAGTAATGGCAGCAAAGTTTTAAACACTGAATAAAACTGGCACTCTGAGGACTGTTTTATTCTGAGCTGAACTATGCTGCCTGCCATCATGTAAAGCCACAGAGACTTGAACTAAGAGCTTTGTGTCTTGCAGGCAGGTCGAAGAAATAGTCCCATTTTGAACTCTTTGCCAGAGAAACTCCATCTTGAAACATCTTAAAGCAGCTGCCTACGGACTCGGCCATGTCCACGGGTGGGCAGAGACTGGCTGAGAAACCAACAGAGCCAAAGTTGAGTGATAAGAAGTGCACCTTTATAGTTGTGATTTTAGTTTAGAATGTGTATTTCCTTTTATTTGGTAGCAGTTAATGCCTTGCCCGATCGATTTGCTATACACATTTAAAATCATGTTATTTTTACATGGTTGTTTTCAAGAAGCTGCATCTTTGACTCTAATCAAGTTGATGAGGAAGCCTTGTGTTTAACTCTCCATTTCAGTCTCTTCCCAAAGACAATTATTGAAGAACTGATAATGGCAGTAGACATTTCTACAGCACCTTTCTGGCAAAGATCCCCAAGGAAGACTTCAGTTCAATGACAGCTGTGAGCTCTCAGCACCATGAACTTTGAAAGCTTTGCAACTGAGTTCTCAGAAGTGCAGAGAGCAGGACATTTTAAACCATGAATTCCAGTATAACTGCACAGATACTGCAGCAAAAGTCTTTGTAGCTCTAAGATAATAAAATTGTTACCCAGCCATGACTTAAGACTTCGTTGCTCAATAGTCTGTCCTATTGAAAGGATTTACGTTCAAAGGACACTAGACTGTGGTATCAAATGTTCGAACATTAGTAACTGTTAAAATAAAAGGAAAGCACTACTAACTCTTCCAGTTCTGATAACTTCAGTCTAAAATGAATTTGGTGTTGCCTAGTATATTGGAATGATTTACTTGATTCAAGAGGATTTTTCACAATTTACATAGGAAAAAGCAGGCGAACACCCCCTGCAATTACTGCTGTAACTGCTTTTGAAAGGCATAGTTAATTGTGGCAGGAATAAAGACTCACAGAAACAGTTAACAAGCTTTTATTTTAAGTATCATATTTACAGAGTTATGTTTTATAAATTAAACCACCTGGGTAATAACTACAGCAATTCTAAAGGTCAGGTAAGGAAAATCTGGTTTAATATACATATAGAGATATATCAATATATTGGAATAAGTCATTTCAATAACTTCAGCTTTTAAAATTACTGGGGGGAAGGAAATGTTAAGTAACCTTAAGAAATTAATCAATTCACTTTTTAACTGGTACCCAGAGAAACCCAAAGCACACCCTTTGCATAAAACAGTAAAATTAATGGACAAGTACAGGGTGTAGAACTGATTCATTGCTTCTTGTTATAGATTCATACTGTCTCCCACTCCCTACTTAGATTATTTTGATGCCTGCTATGATAGGGGAGTCTTGACTAATATATGGATTTCAAATCTTAATGAAAACCCATCTGATACACTACATACCAAAATCACACAGTTTTAAAGCATTAAAGCTATACTGATTAGGTCCTTACAAAACAAATACAAACTTTATTTACACATGGGAATAGCCCATTGACTTCTGTAACTGGGTGCAGCCTGGGTTAGCTGAGGTGCTCAGGTCTCGCATGTCTGTGAAGACTGTAGAATCAGGCCTCAAATTAATACTATTTAAAACATGGTCCCTTTAATCACAGTGCAGAATGGCCCTGGATCTCTCTAGTCACAAAAGGGGATGTGTAAACAAAGATTTGTTAAAGAAAGTAATTGTTTTCTTACTAGTTATAAAGGGTGAACCCTCGATGTATAGCTGTTAAAAAAGAAGGCAAGGCCTCCCTGACTACACAGGGCATGCAGAAGTTATTCTAATTAGGTTTTAATAGTCTTTAATCTGTAAAACTTGAATACTTTCAGAACCTGAATTTACTTATTCCCTGCTTGGAAGAGTCTTCTGTTTAAGATGACAATTTCAATTAAGGCAAAAGTAGCAAAAGTCCATAAACTAACATATGTTTTTATGCATAACTTCTTGGTAATAGGGAAGCAGAAAGAGAGAGAAAACAGATTTAAAATGCAGAACTGCTGCTAACTAGGATTATTCTCAGTTTTCTGAAAGCGAGCAAGAGGTTCTTAAATTCTAGTTTGCAAAAGGAAAAAGCTGAGACTGATTCCAATACCACAAACTGTACAATATGAATATTAAGGGCCATGTCCAACACTGAAATCAGTGGGTGTTGTGCCACCAACCGCAGGGCTGAATCTGGCTCAGAAGTGAATCATACAGACTACAAGGAGAGGCACAAAAACCACTGGACTAAAATATCTAATCAAAACATACCACTCAACTCTTCTATATATATGAAGACTATTAGAATATGTGGGAGCAGAGGGAACTTGGGTAATTAAAAGAGACATGGAGAAGCAAGGTTTCATTTAATATTGGTTTTTCAGTGTAGTGAGTGCATTTTCTATAATACATATGCTGAAAGTGGGAAGAGTAACATTTTTCCATCCACTTCCAATTCATACCATCTAGACATGGATATGTCTTGCCTATGCACACTTAAAGTCCCATTAATCTAAATGTAACCACTGCCTTTGTCATATTAAACTTAATATAGTCGATCTTTTTAATATTTGAGGGAAGAGTGAGTCAGTCAGGAGAGAAATAGTGTGACTTTTTCATGCTGCAATACAGATTTGTTTAAATTATCAAAAAAGTCTACTGCACTGACCTGGCCCAGTGTTAAAGTGACGACTGATATTGTTTAAAAAAGGTACTACTACTAGTGACACTATAAAGAAATTGTGTGGTCAATAAATAGCACCTTTTTCTTCTTTCACCCTTACCTACCCAATACAGACAGACAGACACACACAAAAAATAAATCTCTCTCTTGAATGGAACTACAGCTGCTGAGACTATAAATTACATGTAAATCATTTTAGCATTTTTTCCCCAACATGCAAAACAGCTAAGCTTCTGATTTTCTTCTCTTTGAATAGCGCATCATCAAAGGCCACGGTGTATAAATAAATGCATTTCTTTTCATGTATCACAAGCACTGTAGCAGACTCCCATCACTCGTTAGTTAACCCTAGAAAGATTACAAAATAAAGCTATTATTCAACAATGTTTTCATTAACATTCACCCACATCTTACACTTTGCACTGCCTACCTGAATTCAAACTTTACAATTTTGCTAAAAAAAGAAAAAAAAAATTACTGCTCATAAAATAGTGGGTAGCTAGTTTGGGCTTGAGCCATGTATCTACAAAACAACTGCTATACAACTTCTGTACACAGCTCTGGCACCATATCTCAGCTTTGAGCTATAAATCCTTTATTATGCTAGGACACAAATATTTAAAGGCACAGACTGCAGGTACCTAACTGACCTGTGTGTGTCTGAAGTCTTCACTCAATACCTTAAACAGAGAAGGTATGAATAATTTTGATATGCACAACAGGGCCTAGGGAAACCCTGAACAATTCATTTAAAATGGTGTGGCAAAGCAGAATTTGTCTTCAGAAGTCCCAACCCATTGCAGTGATCCCATTTTGCTGGCTGACACTGACGTTTTAAAAACATTCTGACGGACAAATTCATACAGAACAATGGTCTGCTTATGTTAGATCACTGCTGAGGAAAACGGTGTTTATTTTCGAAGTAGGAGCTATAGAGACTTCCTACAGTTCAGCCTTCCCCCAACATCTTTATTTCAGCTATCCCAAATGACTAATGGGATTTTATCACTTAGAGAGGTTGATGAAGTCATTCATTGCATCATTCTGAGCAGATGTATTCCTGTTGGTTTAGAAAGCAGTCCTTAGGGGTACCTGGTAACACCTCACAACAGCTTAGCCATGTATTACATAAATTCAGAAGTACATTGTACTTACAAACAAACTCGAATATTAAATAATCAGTAAATTAGCATCAGCTAGTAATTTTATTGGCCCAAAGATAAAACTGGTTAAAAAAAAAAACAACTCTCTAATAACTTGAGTTCTCTAGCCTCAGGGTCCTGCAATTTCCTTGTATTGGCATTAACAATCTACAGAAGCAGTGAAAATGGAGTTAATGTCTACTAGTACTTACGTGGGTGGCATGTGAGAGCAGGAAATGTGACATACTAGCAGGGAAGAAGGAATACTAGCAGAACAATATGCAGTCAACACTAAAGAACATGCACCATTAAAACAGTCACTGAAAAAGATGACAAATCCACAAAGCCAAGGGCATTCTCAACTGGAGAAGTCAAACAGTGTGTTGCAGATAGGCACAATGACACTGTGGAATGTCTGCTTCATTATCACAAGTTTCTCCAAAAACAGGTGAGGGAACATACCCAGAGTAGTGCATAATTGTGGAAGGTGAGCCTTTTTTCATGTGTTTGGTGGCTGCCTTAGCTCTAAATTATTTTGCTAAAATGTGCACTTGAGAAAACAAACAAAAAACCCTACCTATTACCTGAAGTCATTTTACAAGCAAGTACACATTGTGACATGGTTACTGCAAACGTTCTTAAATAGCTCCCACAGCGGGTACGGTGCTAGATTCTCCAGTGTGTAGTCATTAAGATGTCAGTGTGCAACTAATGTATTGGGAGAACAGTAGCAGTATCATTCAAAGCAGGTATGACATGCAGCCACCTGACTAGTTAAGATTTACGTTAAATACTGCAGCCATTTCAAAGCTAATTTGTCTATCAAATGCACCAGTGAACGGAAAACTAAATGCAACATTAATGTGAAATGTTAATATTTAAAAAATTATAACTGGTCAAAAGGCAGACATGAAACATTTTGTTTTGTTTTGTTTGAAGAGTAGAAATGTTACATAACCAATAGCATTCCTCCCAAAAACTATTAAGTTTTTGTACAAAGTATCAGATTAAAAAATGAAGTAATTTCTAAGTGGAAAAACAATCTGGGCATGCTCCAGCCTGTGCACAAGAGATTACAAGTGAAAATTTAAACGCAACTTAAAAATGATACTATCAAATAAATACATAACATTTTAAGCAATCCTTTGTGCTACTAATTTCATATTTGATTATTACAACTTCTGGAGGTTTAATAATTTTTTACTTAACTTCTTGCATATCACTTGCAATGTTTTGATAGTCCATAGTCATTTTCTGGATTCCATGTACTATTAGTGATTGTTTTTGTTTCCAGCAAAGCAGGAGAATACTTAAAATCACAAGTTATTTTTCATTTCACTTTGTATACTGTTGAACAAAAATTTCTGAAATTTTTCTACTTAAAATCTAGAAGTTGGGCCATAACTACTTGACAATTTTGAGTAGATAATCAGCAAAGGACAGGAAAACTGCTTTGTGTGTGTCCTCTTTTTGGTCCATGATAATCCATAAAGAAGACTGAAAGGTCTACACATACCCTTCTCAAACCTAGGGAAAAAGCGTGTTGTTTTTTACATTATGAATTCAGTTTTTGTCTACTATCTTCTTCCTGGAAGACTCTATAGATGATGCACATATTAGGAAGTTCATGATATCACAAAGCGATACCTCATTAACTGAAAAGGAAAGGGGTTTTTTTTGTTAACACTTATTTAATTCATACACCTAATATCTTGTGGAAAGTGGGGGATAGAGGAGTTCTATTTTGTTCATGATTCAATACCTCCAACCTTCTGGTAAGGACTAAAAGAGGATCCCATTTTCAACTATGATTGTTACAAAAGAGACCTTCAACTAAACAAAGGTAAGATTTGACATTTCTGCTGTTACCAACATTAAAAAAAATAGAAAAACTCAACCCTTAAAAAGCCCTACACACCTTCCAGTCCTCCTTTACACAGTATATCATGAAGCAGTAAAGAAAAAGGATACAAACATCTGTGATCAGGTTACCTATAATTATGTTTAAAAGACTGCATCTTCCATGCAATCAGTCTCCTATGTTGCATCATATATTAGCAGCATTCCCTGAACAGGGTGATTTTTAATTTCAAAATACCAGAGTAAATGTTAATTAACCAATCAAAATCTCCAGCAGCAGAAAACATTCAACTCACCATCATTCTAGCATCACTCCTTTTGCATCTTTGAAAGCCAAGCAGAGTGTTAGTAATTAGCCAAGAAAATAATTAGAAATGTTACATGATTAGCATTCTGGTTAGTTTTAAAACAGGTGTTAACACAACACTACTTCCTAGTATGTCAACTAGTGCATTTCTGAACTGCCTAAAAAAAAAAAAAAAAGAATTTTCGGGGCCACCCTCCTTCTGTTGTATAATCCCCCACACCAGGCACCACTCGTGTTCTTCTCCCATATCATTCTACCCCACCACCGTGGTTATTCACAAGTCCAAGCAACAAAAGAGGAGTGAGATTTTTGCCTCACCCCATTTGCATGCACCCCAAAAGAAGATTGGTTCAATAGCAACCGTCCAGTAAGAGGTTGTGTTTTTGTAAACCGGCCAGGGATATTGCTCCCACTGTGATGCTATCGTTGTTCTAGAACAGTCGGCGATTAATGCCCAGCATTCCCTTATGCCCAGAGTTGTAGGCATCATGCATCAGGGATTTGTCAAACTCTTAATAGCTCAGGAAACTGGATGACTTGAGAGGCACCATAATGCAAGCAACAGCACCCCCATGCTGCAGATAAATTTTGACCCATCTCTAAAAGGCTTTTTGTAATCCCTTATGGTAAAAATGTAGATTTTAATTACCACCTACCATTAAGTGGCTCTCCTACAGCTTTCTGTAAAATATTTAAAAATATTTATATATATATATATATATATATAAAAGCCTTCGTGTCTATTTTTGGCTCGCCACAGTTAAATTACTCTAATTGACATATACAGTAAGTAGTGATTCTACAAAAACGAAAGAAGCTGAAGATTAGTAACTCTGGTTATGAAAATCAAGTCCCTCAATAAGGGCATTCTCATCATCTTATCTCCTGCCACATCAGGAGTCTCATTTTCCAAGTGAAATTGAGGTGACAAAAGAGATGCAATGAGGTACACTACTTCTAAGTGAAGCAACAACAGCTTTTTCTCTGCAATTTACTCAGTGGCGCAGGAAGTGAACAGCACCAAGATTAAAAATCAAGCAGTTAATAGCTCCACAAGAGACATCCCAAATATTTTTGCATTTTTTCTGGTAGGGAACTAACCAAAGGAAGAATAACATGGACAAACAGGAAACTTGATAGATTTTAAAAGGAAATTGATAAAGGTTGACAGATTTCAAATATACACTCTTTTCTCCTGGATTTCTAGAAAGCATTAAGAGTTACCGTATTTTTCGGACCATAAGACGCACCTGACCATAAGACGCACCCAGTTTTTAGAGCAGGAAAACAAGAAAAAAATATTCTGAACCAAATAGTACCGGTAAACTAAATAGACGAGAAAAGGAAGGGAAGAGAAAGGAAGGCAAAGAAGAGAAAAGGAAGGGAAGAGAAAAAGAAAGAGAGAAGGAAAGAAGAGGAAAGAAGGAAGAGAAAGAAGAAAGAGGAAAGAAAGAAGAGAAAGAAAGAAAAAAGGAAAGAAAAAGGAAGACAAAAGGAAAAAGAGAAAGGAAGAGAAAGAGAGGAGGAAGGAAAAAAGGAA
>ML685767.1:12858098-12880212 GCA_007922175.1 Pelusios castaneus
CAACGCCCCCTGGCGGGAACACTGCTTGCTGGACAGCATTCGGACTATAAGACGCACCCTCATTTTCCCCCCACTTTTGGGGGGAAAAAGTGCGTCTTATAGTCCGAAAAATACGGTATTTTAGAAATATAACCCTAATATCAAAATAAACCACGAGCCTCTGGAGGGCAAGGTTACCAAAGCCCTTAGCTTACAAAGAACAAAAAACCTCTCATTTTCAAGGCAACTGCACATAGTTTTATAAATCCCGTCAACCTCAGCAATACATATTGAATGTCTCTTGATGGAGACAACAACCCTTGACCTGATTTTCAGAACATAATTTCATTGGGCCTCTAGACTCCTGTGTACTTGACTGTATCTACAAAACAATGTCTGTCTCTATCTTTGGGATCATCTGGTACCCAGTATTGTGGCATTTAGTCACAAATCCAGTAAACTGACATGCAAAATGACAGGGATTTTGACTGCAGATGTAAAAAGGGCCAGTTCACATATGCTTTCCCTATGGAAAACAGGGCACACCACCATGGAAACTGCAGATTTAGGAGGCAATTTCTCCTCCTATTTAAAAAAAAACCAAAAACCTACACACCAGCAGACTGCAAAACCAGGTTTACCTTCCACAGAAAGAATAAAAACATACACCTATCCTGCATGACCTAAAGACAACAGCCACTCTGCTTTTAGATGGCCTCCTCAATATGAGGTGCATTTTAAAAAGAAAATTACATAAGGTGTTATATTTGTGTAGCTGAGAACCCAAAGAAGTGTTACACCTTCAGCGTGAAAGAGAGCTCAGAAAAGAAACAATGGGGGGAGAGAAGGGATGAGGAGTCAATTATTAAAGACAGACTGAAATCTTATTAATTTTTTAAACATCTGTTAGAGCCAACAAAGGGTGCACTCTCAAATGAAGGTACCCATGCAGCCACATACAATATACAGCATGGTCAGTAGAACAGGAAGCTTCCTTAGCCTGACCAACCCAGCTGAGCTCTTCCCATGCCCATTCAAATCCTTGGCCGGTCACATAAGTTAGCCAGAAAGGGGAACAAATTACAGACATGTGGAAGTAGATAGTTAGGAACTGGGCTACGGTCATCAATTCAATTAACACAGACCACTGGACAGCTATCATACAGCAGTGACTTTTGCTTGTTAACAACCTGGACAGAATTCGAACTAGTGGTGAAAGGGTCAGTTCTCATTACCAATCCCCCTGAGCCATCTAGTTACCCCCAATTTATTATTTGTAAGCTTACCCTTGAAAGTTGCCTTTTCCTGCTGGTACCTAAAAACATTACAGAACATAAAAATGAGCACACGTTATTAGCTACACAAAAGAATTAAGCATTAACTAAAGAAAAAGACAAAAGTTGGAGGAAGGCAACAATCCTAAGATGGCATCACATCCTTGGTTATTTGTCTCAAACTGCTTTGTCTGATCTATACATTGTAGGAGACTGAACCATGGTTTTTGTACAAGAGATAAATGTTCCTAACATATGTGCTTCATGTATTAATTTAGCTAAAGCACTTTGAAATCTATGAATGAAAAGCATTAACAAGAGCACTACTGTTATTTTTACTATAAAGGTACTTTGTTGGGTGACCTGGGAACTACTCTTCCAACAATGATGCATTTTCTCTTTGCTTGGCCAGCTCAAAGCTAAAAATGTAAATACTGATCTTGTAGTGGGATTTCATTCCACTCCTTACCTCCCAAGACCATAACTAATGTGACTGTATCAGCGCAATCTAGTGATGACAAACAACAAATGCCACTAGCATGCTGCATCAAAGCCAAACTCTGCTCTCAGATATGCACCAGCAGTGCCCATCAAAAGCAACAGACGTTGTGTGTTACGGGTGCAGGGCTAGCAGCATCTCTGTTGACTCCTCTGGTCTCTTTGGGTCCACCCTCTCAGATGTCAAGCTTAATGATTTCTCTGCTTCTCCTACTGTTAGGCCAGGCCCAGTACAGAGTACCCTGGGTACCAACTCGGCGGGCCCAAGGGGGTTCAGCATCTGCAAGTCTTCAGAGTGAGTGTAAATACAAGTGACCCAACTAACCCATTCTTGAATCTTATGAGGAACACACTATAATATAAGAGACAAAAAAATTTTAAGACAACAAAGAGACTACATGTATTTGTTTTTCCCTAATCCTAACTACCCTATGGAAACGGGCCAGGCATGATTGCTTCTTCAGACCATTCTGCAGAATGTCTGTTTCTGTCAGTCTTCTTTTCAGCAAACAGCAGTCTGCCTACTGCTTTCCCCTCTCTCTAGAGAATAACTTTTAACTGTTTGGTGTCCTTCTGAATCCTTCTCACTGCCATCCTGGGCAAAACAAGTCTTCTAACTTTAGCTGGAGTTTGGAAGTAGTATCTTCCTAGTTCAACAGTTAAGGCAATGTCACTTTAATTACCTCTATCTTGCTTACTGGGAAGTTATTTATCTAGAGTCATTGTGTTGCCTTTCTGCTAGTTTCCTGACAGCCTTGTTATTAAACTAAATCACCATAGGACTACACAAACATTTCAATACTCACATATAGTCGTGTTACATTACCTATCTCACTAACCAAGTCGCACACAAAATTCAGAACATATTACAGATCAGGCCCACAGCTTTCAGGCTACACATATCCAGAAGAATTTGCCCCATAACTACATTAATACACACATTAAAAAAAAATTCTCCCAAACTAATCCTTCCCACCTACTTCTATTCTCCTTCTGCATTTAAGTTTGCCTCCTGCCTGGGTCATTTTACCTACTTGCTTTTGGTCCTCCCTCAAGTCCGCTGCTTATATTTACTGTATATTCCAAAAGCATGTACTGAGATTATACAATTTTCTGACCATTTTATTCCGATGCCAGTATTGAATGAGGAGATTAATCCATGCAATGAAATTGAAAGACAAATCAGGCTGTGTTAGCAAGACCGATTCTAGAGTTATCTTGCTGGCTAAAGACTTTCCTGGAACTTGTAGTTTGACTTTGAAAAAGCATAAGTGGACTATACTGTTCATTCTAGGAGTTCCCCCTCACAAAATATTTGCCAGATGTTCTCCCCACCCCTCAAGCAAAAGGATTTCTTGGGGGAAGGGTTCACAAAATGGAGGGAACTATGAACTCCCCATGTCATAGATCAGTGGAGAAAAGAAAACTGTGTCCTGGAGTTTAGAGCCCTGTATTTTTTTAAAATACAACATAATTTAGCAGATCACAAGCTATTTCTAAATACAGTATATTCACGCCACCTTCACCCACCAAATGAATTCAGGGTACAGTTCTGACCATTCAGATTAAAACACCATATGAAATGTAATACAAAATATTAGGTGGCACTTACCCCTAAAAATCAAATAAATTAGGCCCACAGCTTCTATAAGAGCCATAATGGTTAAGCCAGCAATCACGATGGCACTGCTTTTTGAAGGACATGCTGTTGAAAACAAATTAAATATTTATATTATTTTATTTTAAGTAGATGAAGGAACTTACAAGATGAAATTTCTCGCTGAATTTTTTTAATTTTTTTTTATAGCATAAATGTTCGGTTTTGGCTAGGAAGAGAAAAGAGCTTAATTTATCTGTTTTAACAATATGCAGAAAAAAATCCTTTTATTGTCTGAAATGTAATTTAACAAAATTATACACAAATTTGTGCTATGATATTTTAGTTTATGGTATTAATATTCTGTAGTCATCTGTCATTCTAATGACATTTTTAATGATTCAGTATTTTTCCCTTTTAAGATTAAAACTTCTATCAGCTTTTTACAAGACTGTGTAATTTAATATAATTTAAATAATTTTGGTGAGAAACAAATACATAGTAAAAATTCTGCTTTCAGTTAACACAAGCCTAAATCTGGAGTAGTTCAGAAAAAATAAATCCCAGATTCTCCAAATTTACACAGATAGAGATGAAGGCAGAACTTGGCTGTTAAAATCTAATTCAGACCCCATCCAAAATGCCTATCCTAGCTCCAATTAAGAAAAGAATTTTAAAGATATTCAGCAGGATCCGTATTTTAGTGTACAGTTAGACTAACTTCTACAATCAATTTTCCCTTTGTTAAAAGACCTTTGAAAGAAACAGAGCAACAGAAAATCTTTATTTTTCTCAAAAGAGGTTTTTTGTTTGTTTTGTTTTTGAAGTCAAGACACAGTATCTAAAAGGAAAATCTATGTTCTGTGGCACCTTGAAGACTAACAAATTTCTCTGGGTATTTGATGAAATGGGTTGCCGCCCACGAAAGCTTATGCCCAACAAAATGTGTTGGTCTTTAAGGTGCCACAGGAATTTCGTTGTTTTTGCTGTTTACAGACTGACACAGCGAACCCCTCTGGAACTAGCATTTAAGGAATGCTCTATCAGAAACAGGATTTTTTTTTTTAAAAATTAGCCAATTAAAAAAATTTAAGTTAGCATTGCTTGAAGAACCTATTTTCAATAATTATCATCTAAACTGCTGTTGAGGCCAGTGCACGGAAGATATATATATATATTTCTAAAAAACCAATTAATTATTGAAATCTATCCATGATTTTTCTTCCCCATAATTTAAAAGGTACACTCTATTCACGCTGGCCAGAATAGCAATGCTACCTGACACCATTTTTAAGACCAACATCATTTTCAAGAGCAGGTTTTGAAACTGTTTTTTAACATAGTGCACTGGGTAGAAAAAGGGCATAATTCTCCCAAGTCAAAATTCACATTTATGCTTTCTAGGGGAAGTCACTTCAAGACATCTACAAGAAAAAGTATTCTGCATGAACACAGTTCAATATTCTATCATCATTTCCAGATACACTACCAAGGTTAGCTGGTCCTAAATTTGTCCTCTTTTTCTTCCAAAATTACTTAGCTCCATATTCTATTCTTGGGGGGGGGGGGGGGGGAAGGCTTCAATTTTTTGCTACCCCGTTAGAAAATAAAAACCAAATGTTAAACAATATTGTATTAGAACAGTGCAGGCACTCTTCTGGAGTTTACTGTTTAATATATTTACTTTCTTGCTGAAGCTCCTGTGATTCATTTGCCTCAACAATACAATTAAAACCTACATAGCGTAAGCAGAAGTTTGACAATGCACACTTCTGATTTATTCATTTCAGCATCAGAAATGGATTCTGCTTCTGTGCATGTGTGTGTTTTTTTAAGACCGTGGGACACAAGCAAAAAATACAGTAATGAAGGTCATCGCTGGTTGTATGTGACTCTTTAGGGTATGAAGTGTTGCAAAATAATAAGTAAATAAAAACAATCTTTATTTTTAGGCAATTGGTTTGCAGGATGCAGTCATTCTAGATAGTTTTAATAATGAAACTATAATATGTAACGTAATGCCTAAGCCTACTTTTCCTTCACTAGATACAACAGTAGTAATGCTGAGACCTAGAATATATTTATAGCAGTTTAATTGTTTAAATCATGAAGCAGAAAAGCCATTTTACAAAATATTCCAGTCAATGTGCAAATAAACTTTTGCTGCTAGGTATAGAATAGACTAAGATAAAAAGAACAGATGCACAAAATACTTTTTTCTAAGAGATGCTCATTATTATAACAAAAGCTAAGATTAAATATTTTTCTTTTAAAAGAAGCTATATTGCTTACCTCCAAGGCACAGGGCAAATCCGATGACAGCAATCAAATAACCAATTGATTTCAGGACTATCACACCAATTACAATTAATGACCTCTTTTCCTCCAAAACTGGGGAGAAAAACCCACATATTTTACTGTAGCTTTTGAAAGAACAAGGTAAAACATGAGAGATATGTGATCCACACTGGACTGAATACTACTCCTAGCCAACTTGTGTGTGATGACTAAAGAAATTCTGAGACAGGCAGCTAGGCCGTTCCCTTACAGGACAAGGTACACAATAAAAAGCAAACAGCAAAAGCAGAAAAATAAATAAAAAATCCCCCAAGTTGTGATTCAACCCAATCCCATGATTTTGGGTGAAGAGTCTGGGGTACCCAAAGACATTTTTAACCTACTTCCCCACCAAGGAGCCAATTCACAGTTCTTTCCTTTAGCACCTACACTAAGTGATATCAAATTAACTCCTTGTTCACTGCACACTGTGAAGACCAGGACTCCAATACACTGTTATAGTGCCTATTTATGAATAACAAATATGTACGTTATAAGTAAAAAACAAACAGACAAACAAAAAAACCTGTTACTAATAGCAGATTGAGAGACAGTAAATAAATGAATCCTTACCTGTTTGAAGCACAAAGTACTGAAGTGGCACTAAAATCACAGCAGGGATTACAATTATTCCAAGTCCAATTTGATTCTTTGGCACATACACAGCTGTAAACAATTGTACAAATTAATAAAACAGAAAATTATGGCTGGCAATAAGCACATGCAAAGCAAGTAACATCTTGGGGTCTTCACACTTTTAATGGTCTGGAAATCCTAGGCAACCTCTGGTCTGCCTGGTCTTTGATCTCTTCAGGCAGCAGTACATTTAGAAGGAAATCAGTTTGTGGTCTAATTCTCCCCTTGTGCAGCTTGGAGCGCTGCAAATCATAAGGCAGCCCTAGTGCAAATCCAAATGGAACAATACATTTTAAACAAACACACTAATTACTTCCTCCATCAAATCTCGGTGGAGATTGATTTTGTACTCTTTTTTTCTTTGACCTGGCCAGGTTCAATCTGCAGGTTGGGACTTCTGCTTGGACTATAAATGTTTGCTCTGTAGATAAGGGAGTTTTTGACCAAACTTGTTTAAGTAACAGATTCTAAAGAAAAGAACATTCCTGGATGGGGTACGCTGAGCCCCAGATATACTTTTGTTAGCATACTGTTTTGCCTAAAGCAGTGCTTTTTTTTATTTAAAAAAAGGTGTTAGTACTCAGCCAGGGACCTGGGACCACCAGCAGCGACAGGAGCCGGGCCACGTCACTTTGAAAAAAAGGTGCCAGTACTCAGTACCCCTGAGTACCATCACAAAATAGCCCTTGCCTAAAGTGATATGGTTTGGCTCAGTTCTTTGCTTAGTCCTTTTCATTCCTCCTTGAAAAAGTTTCCATTGCCATGTGTATTAGCAAGGTACACAGAGATTTCTAAGCACTCCACACATAGATCCTACTGAACTTCACTTGGATTAAAGACATTCCTCTATTCTGGTGAAGTTTGTGGTCTAGCTCAGTCAAGTTGGGACCAGCCCAGTTTATGAGTTAGTTTCATAAAAAGAGGAAAGAGAATCTCATTCCAGCCAAGCAAACAAGGAGTCCTGTGGCACTTTTAAAGACTAACAAATAAATTTGTTAGTCTTTAAAAATGCCATAAGACTCCTTTGTTTTGCTGAAGTAGACTGTCAGGGCTACCCCTCTGGAACTCCTCCCAGCCAGTTACCACATACGAGGCCTGATCCTCAGCTTCATCAATTTACATCAGCCCCGGATCTCATCCACTGCATTGGGTACCAACATAAACATGTTCTGATATTGCTTTGTGCAGTTTCTATGTTCAACAGAGGTCTGCAGAACGATCCCCTGTGAATTTGATTGCAAATATGGACAAAGATTAAACTATTTCTTCACCCTCTCCTCCCCCTTATAAAAAATTGAATTCCAGGTATGAAATTTAAGAAAGTGCCACTTCTAAACTCAGATTACCCATTAGGAAATCAAAATAAAGAGAACGGATTCACTGGCATCCTTACCAAAAATCGATAATCCCAAACCTAAGTGTTGCTTTAATTTTGTTTACTAGAATTGTCACTTAATAAAAAAACCACCAGTAAATAATAATACTTTAACACTAGATGATCTATACCCTGTCAACACATTTTAACGTCTTTGGACTCAATCCTGCAGCTGCTCTGCATTCAGAAGTCCCATTGACATCAATTGGAATTCTGTGCAAGCACGGAACAGGAGACAGAAACCCTTTAATTAAGTCTTTTAATCTGCATATCAAATTGATTCCCTTTCTTTTTGCAGTTTAAAAATAAAAAGACACTTTCAAACTGAGGCAAGCCTCTAAAGTATGTTAAAAGGATTAGAAATACACTTGTCCAAGATTTTGTATTTTCTTTTGATTTTATGGAAGCTGAACTGCTTTTACCTGATTATGCAACTAAGGACTCACTCCAGAAAACACTTATCTAAAATGCGTAACTTTATTCAGACAAGTAGTCTTATCAGATGCCCTCTCCCTCTGACTTTAATGAGGAAGATTAGTCACATGCATTAGTGTTCGCAAGATCCAGGCCAAAGCAAGCACTCTTCCTATGGAAGTTATAGCAGCAATTTTTCCCTCCAGAATCTACATGGCAGTACTCAAATTTTGGCATTCTTCTCTCCAGCTGCATGTGGAGTCTGCTTTTTATATTAATTGGAAAGGCACACATTAATGGCCTGACCTTACACAAGTAAAGTCAACAGGATTGCTGCCACAAACTTTAAAGGGGGCAGGATCCAGGTCAGAGATCGGAACACTGAAATCTATCATTACTGGGTAGATCTAAGAGAATTTTGCTCTCTGCCGTCACCACAAAGGCAAATAGGGGGCAGACAAGTTGCCAGTAGAGCAAGTTGTTGGTTCAGTAAAGGTCTTGTGCAACTAGCAAATATCGTGAGCAAAATTAAGACAGAAAATGTAACAGCCAGCATGGATTTATCAAGATTAAATCATGCCAAACCAATCTAATTTCCTTCTTTGATTGGAATACTGATCTTTCTGGACAAGGGGAAGCAGCAGATATATACCGAGATATACGGACTTTAGTATGGGTTGTGACATAATCCCACATGATACTCTGATAACAAAACTACAGAAAAGTAGTTTGGATTAAATTAGATTAAGGTGGGTGCACAATTGGCTGAAAAACTATTCAAAGCAGGGTAGAGGAAAATCATTTTTTAAAAGATTTTTTTATCTTGCAATTCAAATTGTAAGATTTTCTTGTTAAAAAAAAACCTATTTAACACAAAATATGTTAAGCCCTCAATTTAAGAACAGTTCAATACAAAATATGAATGTTGACTCCGTGAGCCTCTATCAAAGACTCTGAGTTAAAAGCTGTTTCCATATAAAGAAACAAACTGTGGAAAGATACCTTGCTTTTGAAGTCAAGCATTATAAATATGGCACAGTAGGTCATGTCCTGTATTAGGGACTTGATTCTGTGGAAGACCCAGGAGCTGTGCTACTGGGTGCAAGAGACTGGCAAAGTCGAAGCACTGGATCTGGCCTGTTATTTTAGGAGATCACCATCACATACCTCATCAGGATCCTCTACTGAGCCCAACTGAATGGTCTCGTACTCCTATTTTATTGCTTCTCCCTACCTGAGCTGATTGACTCAATTCTTAAATTACAAGTATTTTTTACTTTTCCTACCAAGGAAACTTACTCTCTTGCTCACGGAAAAACATTGATCTGCCCTGTAACTACCAACCCTTGGCTCTTGGGCACTTCCAGTAAATGGCCTTGCTTTGTCTCCTGGCACGTGCAATACAAACAAACCGAAATTCATTAGTTTCTTAACTGTCTCCCTCTTGGTCTACAACCAATTCAAATACTACACTGCAAACGCAGGTGGGGTACATAAACAGAAGTCTTCGATTGTCAGTTCTTTTGCTTTTCTAAGGAGTTTTGTAACAAGAGAGAAGAAACAGAGTATGCAGTCAGAAAAAATTAACAATGGTGTCAAACTACGACACCAGAGAAAGAAGAGACATTTTTCAAGAGTGCAGCCTCTACTGCTGATTTCAACACCTGGTAACTGGAGCAAAAATTGCCCTGCGTGCAGATTGTAAAAAGAAAAAGACCCTCTTTGGGAATATTTTCAAGGAATTTCTGTATCTCTGGGTAGAAAAAGGAACATGGCCCAATTGCAAACAGTAGCACAGGGGTTGGCAACCCTCAGCACGTGTGCCAAAACTGGCATGCACCCCTGTTTACAGCAGCATGCTCCCAGCCCTGCAGTGCTGCAGCTCCTCCGCTGCTGGCCTTGATCCCTAGGAGAGGGGGTAGGAGGGTGGAGACACAGCAGGGAAGAGCCCACACACACGGCTCCCATTCCCTGCTGGCCCTGATCCCCAGCTGAGGAGTGGGGTCAGAAGGGGACGGGCCCGTTTTCCCTGCTGCTCCCCCCCCCCCCGGCACCTGCTGAGATTTGTGGGGGGCAGGGTTTGGCACCAGGGCTGGCAGAGGTTGCTGACCCCTCCAGTTGAAAAAGATACAACAAACTAAACAAAAATTCAAGGCTCAAGTCCACAGCTTTGTCACAGATAATGCTACTAATGTAGAACAGATGAGAAGCAATTTAGAACAGTGGTTTTCATGCTTAGGGTCGGGACCCAGTAGACTCTCAGGCACTAGGTCACAGCAGCCCCTGCTGTCGCTGCCAAAAGACTGGAATGCATGGCTCAAAGACAACATTGTTGGGTCGTGGGCAGAAATGATTTTTTCCAACTGGGTCCTGAGAAAAAAAGATTGAAAACCACTGATTTAGACGATATGAAAGGAACATGAAACTTTAATGTATAGATCAGTGTTCACCTGATGCATATTTTAGTCAGTGACTTAAATAAAGGGCCAGCATAAAGGAAAATGTTGAGATTGCAAAATACTTCTGTGACAAGCACTTCGCTTCAGCTTCACTGAAGAGAGGAGGACGAGGAGTGAAACAAGTTCTAACCCAAGACATATAACAGAATTCACTGATTGGCTATTTTGAGCTATTTATAAGAACTGGGCTATTCTGATAACAATGTGTGAAGAAAATCATGACAAAACAGATGAAACTATCACAGTCAAATTAGTCAACATCAAACTAAAGAGAAATGTAGAAGATATGCTAAATATACTAACTGAAACCTAGTTCTGTAGCCTTGGACAAACAACTGAAAGATAGATGTTGTATTGTTGAAGCCATTGAAATTTGTAAGGAACTTCAAGAGCCACTGAAGAAAGAAATACTCAACAATGTAGTTAAATTTCAGACAGTAAAAAAGCAGATGGATCACGCTCTTATGCCACATCATTTTCTTGCCATTTTTTTCAATCCAAAAATAAGGAGCAAGTGGATGAGATTCAGAGTTCTAAAAGTTTGAAGGACAGCCTTAGTAACTTAGGAAACTGCTGTCTCATTTTCAAGAGACAGGTGGTATGTCTACACCAGTGATCTTATAATGCCACTAAGACTGCTATGCCAATGTAAGCTCTCATATAGCTACTCGTGCTGACAGGAGAAAGCTTTCTTGTCAACATCATTAAACCACCCCCAAACAGTGACAGTAGTTCTGTTGATGGGAGAAGCTCTTCTGCCAATATAGTGCTGTGCACACTACCATTTACGCTGGCAAAACATGACACTCAGAGGTGCCGCTCGTAAGTTTTGTTGACATAAGTGATAGTGCAAACATAGTTATAGGGAAGTAGGAAGTTAAGCTTCAGTCACTTAGGCATATTTGAAATTTTTCCTAGGCTGACCTGAAATAATCAATGTAAGCTATATAACTACTTAAATAAATGCATATTTGTTTAGTGTGCCCCCCTAGAAAGAAAAAGGAACCAGACCTACTGTGAAGACTCTAGTTGTAAATCAATTGTTATATCAACTAATGAAAACACACCTTTCTTTAGAAAATAACTGGAGTAAAAATGGAAAAGTTGATAAAAATCGATCATTTAAATTGCGACTGTCTACTTAGTGATTTAAATCACCTTAATTTAAATCAATCCACCCTGAATCAAAGAGTAATTACCAATGCTTCACTGGCAAACTGGGGGTACATATCTAGTGGGTCTCCCACCAGGGTGTGCCCTGGATCTGGCACTATTGGGAAGTGGAGAATATGCCTTTAAAATCTGTGGCCAACACCAAGCTGGGAGGGGTCACTAGTATTGTGGAGGACTGTATTAGAAATCAAAATGACTCTGACAAATTGGAGGATTGATCTGAAATCAACAAGATGAAACTGAATAAAGACAAGTGCAAAGTACTACATTTAGGAAACAAAAATGAAATGGACAACTACGAAATGGGAAATAACTGGCTAGGTAATAGTACTGCTGAAAAGAACGGGTGGGTTATAGTGGATCACAAATTAAAAAGGAGCCAGCAATGTGATGCAGTCGAAAGGAGGCTAACATCATTCTGGGGTACAGTAACAGGAGTGCTGTGTAAAAGATAGAGGAGGTAACGGTACAGTTCTGCTCAGCATGGATGATGCCTTATCAGGAGTACTGTGTCCAGTTGTGGGGGGGGGGCCACACTTTAAAAAGAGAGAAACAAACTGGAAAGAATCCAAACAGGAAATCTGATAGATGAAAAGATTTAAAAGAAGAGGACAAGCTCTGTCTTGAGAAAAGATGACTGAAGGGAGGGCCTGATACCAGTCTTCAAATATGTTAAGGGCTGTTATAAAGATGACAGTGATTGACTGTTCTCCATGTCCATTGAAGGTAGGGCAAGAAGTAATTGCTTTAATCTGCAGCAAGGGAGATTTAGGTTAGATATGAGGAAAAGCTTTCTAACTATCAGGATGGTTAAGAATTGGATTAGGGCTTCCAAGGGAAATTGTGGAATTCCTGTCACTGGAGGTTTTTAAGAACAGGTCAGTCAAACACCTGTCAGAGTTAGTCTAGGGTTTACCTGGTTCTGCCTCAGCACAGAGGACTGGATCTTTTGAAGTCCCTTCAAGCTCTAAATGTCTACGATTCTATAAGATACTTAAAAATGTAAGCAGACTTAAGTTTCTGTTTTCTCAGTTAAACAAATAAAAACCAACTTTGAAATAGAAGGTAAAGAGGCCACTTTGAGTATGAGCAACATTTTCAAGTAATTATGGCTGTACTGGAAAGGGAAAATAGGGCAATGTTGCTTGTTGAGCAAGTGGTATTTCTTTCAGTTCACTGACTCTATATGAAATTTTTAGGTATAAAAACTCTAGTAAGTCACACCTTTTCACAGTTATTGTTATAACTCCTTTACTGATCAACATATTGAGTCTATCAAGAAATTTCAATTCCTCCTACCTTCCCATCACAAATTACATTCCTCTTCTCTTTAACCATTTTTTCTGATGGTGCACAGAAATTCAGGATTATACCAACTAAAACACAGAAGAGTAAACTACTGGCCTGATTTTCAGAGGTGCTGTCAACATGCAAGGAAATCAATCTTCCATATGCTTATCACTTCTGCCCACTAATATGTTAAATGACAAATAGTTATTACACTTACCTGAAACTAGAAGAACAGAACCAGCAATAGCAAAAATTATGATGATGAGCCCTCCAGAAATTAAGCAGACTTTTTTCAGAAGTGTAATTTTATATTTTAATACTAAGAGAAAAAGGAAGTCAGAGAGAGAATTCATTTAGAGATGAAGTACTCATTCACAACAATACACAGCTTTTAAATTATGACAGTGGTCAGATAAAGGATCCCTTCAAGAAAGGCACCTTAATATTATTCATCTTTCCAGTTATCCCTGCAGTACTGACAGCAATAAAACTAAAGATCATTATCATCGATAAATTCCTAATTGCAAAATAATTTACAGCCTGAATACCACAGGGCACAAGTCAGTTTCCACAGACTTCACTGCAAACTGGAGCAGCTCCATAAAATCCTTTTGCCATTTCAATCAGATATGCTTAGCATTCATTTCTCTCTTTTTTTTTAATTGAATTATGAACTGG
This sequence comes from Pelusios castaneus, assembly GCA_007922175.1. Taxonomy (NCBI): domain Eukaryota; kingdom Metazoa; phylum Chordata; order Testudines; family Pelomedusidae; genus Pelusios; species Pelusios castaneus. The sequence continues at coordinate 12,871,809 of ML685767.1, forward strand.
TTATTCAGGTCATTGGGTTGCTAACTTAGGACACTGAAAACCAGGGTTCAAATCTCTGCTTAGCCACAGACTTCCTGCGTGACCTTGGACACCTCAGATTCATAAATTACAGGGCCAGGAGGCTCCACCGGGATCATCTAGTCTGATCTCTTTTAAAACAGGACTTAGAACTTCATACCAGAGTTGCAGCAACAAATCTTTTAGAAAAATATCAAATCTTGATTTAAAAATTGTCAGCAATAGAATATCCACAGCTGTTGGTAAATTTTTCTAATAGTTAATTATTCTCACTGTTAAAAACGTGCAAGTTGTCTCCAGTCTCCCTCTGTCTAGCTTCAACTTCCCACCATAGGATTGTGTTGTACTTTTCTTCACCAGAGTGAATAGCTCATTATTAAATATTTGTTCCCCATGGATGTACTTCTAGACCATACTTAAGTCATCCCTTAACCTTCTCTTAGTTAACCTAAGTAGAGTGAGGTCCCTGAGTGTCTATCAGGCATATTTCTAATTCTTTAATAATTTTCATGACACTTCTCTGAACCCTCTATAATTTATCAACATCCTCCTTGAACTGTGGACAGCAGAACTGGACACGGTATTCCAGCCACAGTCGAACTATAGTGCCGGGGTGTCGGCAGGCCACATTTGACTTAAATGTGCTTCAGGTTGGATCGTACATACCAAAAATCAAAATACTATGGCACTCTCGTGGCAACGCCGAGTGATGTGTATGTGCGACTGTGCTCCACGATACCCCTCTCTCTCAGGGAAAGTGTGGTCTCAATGAGTGCAGTCTCACATATGTCACAAGACCTGACACACTCGCAGCACTGTGGAGTGTTGGGTATGCGAGAGCACTCTCTCTCTCTGTTAGAAAGAGGTTGTGGTCTTGGAGCATAGCTGGGGGGCTGGATGAAAGAGGTTCACTGGCCACATCTGGCCTGTGGGCTGCATGTCTGACACCGCTGCATTAGTGCTAAATACACAAGCAAACCAATCTCTATATCCCACTGCAGGTCCCCCACCAATGCACTGAGGGATAATTTTTGGCTACAGAGTCACTTTGGGAGCTCATGTTTAGTTTATTAATCAGTACGATTCCCAAATATTTTTCAAAGTCCCTTCTCCCCAGGATCAAACTCCCCGGCCTGTAAGCGTGGCCTACATTCTTTGATCCTAATTGTGTACATTTACCTATACTAAAATGCATATTGTTTTCTTGTGCCCAGCTTCCCAATGATCCAGATCACAAGACACTTCTGTGAATCTATATCTCAGTTCCCCATCTGTAAGCTTGGGATAACAGTATTTCCCTACCTCACAGAGTTGTTGTGAGAATAAATACATTAAGGTCTCTGAGGCTTTTAGAAAATGGTAATTGGGTGTGAAAAGGTGGACTCCCCATACTATTGCTGAAAGGGCAGGGGCCCCCAATTAGCTAATTAGGCTGCAAGCAGTGGAAATTTACACTGAAGGCAGTTACTTAAGAAGAGGCTCACCTATGCTGGAATAGGCAGGGCCTGTATAAACCCAGGAAGCTGGTGCAGAAAGGGGGCTGCTGTGGTTGGGAAAGACTGCAGGGAACTAGGCTGCAGTCACTCCCTGAGTGGAAGGAGTTGGAGACCAGCATACCCAGCGCTGAGCTCAGCTGCTAGTCTTGGCTGGGCTTGGGAGGACAGGACTTCCTCTTCCCTTGAAAGGAGCAGCACAGGCCCATAAACGTCCCCTGGCACTGCATCCCCATTGCCATTGCCCACTGTTTCCTGCCCCCACTGCTCCTCAGCCTCAGGGGGACGGGCAACTGTAGAGGGAGCTGGTCACCCAACCAACCCACATGAATTTGGACCCACCCATATTCAGACTCCTTTTCCGACCCTTCCATGCCCCTGCCTCCAGAGTCCCCCCTCTCCACTAGGACCCTACCCCTTACATCTGCACTCCCAGCCTGCACCCAGACCATTCCCTGCACTCAAGCTCCACTCCGATAAGCCTTATCCCACACCCCAGCCCTTACTCCACTTAGCCACAACAGGTTGCACCTCAACCCCCCATTCCTCACCAAGCCCCACTTGCCTCTGCATTCAGAACCTGCTACTCAGCTCATCTCAGACACCTGCACTGAGCCTCAGCCACCTTTATCTGGAACCCCTCTGCAGAGTCCTATTCCCGCTGCAACCAGACCATGACCACCAAAGTCCTGTGCATCCAGATCACCCCCACCCAGACCCCCAGTGAACCTCCAGCTCCCAGACTGCCTCACAAAGGACTTTTTCATCCCATACCTAGATCCCTCACACTTGGGTCCTGCTGAGCTGAGCCTGCTTGCCCCACACCTGCATTGGGAGCCAAGGCTGGTTGTGTGCACGTGAAACTCTGTCCCTCTGCTTTCTATTTTAGTGTGCCTGGTGTAGAGATGCAGTGTCCCAGGGTATTTCTGGGGCAGGCCTGGCCCTTGCACTGTGTCATGATCGGGTGTAGCCTCACTGCCAAGTCAGTGTCCTGAGAGGGGGCCAGACTGCAGGGTGATCTCCCACCTCTCTGCAGCCAGAGACCATTGCTTCCCACTGCCATGCTGGAGCCTCTACATGTATTTATTGATCAATAAAATATGCAGTATTTTGTAGAATTTTAAAATACTGTGTGCAGAATTTTTCTATTTTGGCACAGAATTCCCCCAGAAGTAACCTTTACTATCTTTTTACCATATTCCAAAATTCTAAATTGTTAAGCATTTTAATACTAGATTAAATTAGACCAGTAAACTAAAAATCAACATACAAAGTTATATTAAAAGAAAGCATCATCTTTCTGCAACAATCACTTTATTACCAAAAACCGAAATAGGGTGTACCAATAGTATCATTGTGAGCTAAGAGCCACACCAGATAATGCTCGCTTCCTTTCTAATGAAATTACTATAGAGGATATAGAAGTTATTATCCAACAGCCCAACTGCAGAAAATTTACTTCTGGCATCAGAAATTTCAGTAGAGTTTGTACTGCGTCCTGAATGTGGATCTTTGAAGTGCTACCCAAACTTGCTTCTACTTTCCATCTGATATTTTGAACGCTAGATTCCATTTTCTCTTACTCAATTTTACCCCACTGCTTCATATATGCAATGATAACAGCACTAAAATTCAGCATTTGTAAAGTTTAAATAAAATTGCATACTTACGAATAATACCTAGCTGACTCCAATAGAACAAAATAGCCAAGACTAGGAAGACTATGACGAGACTACTTTCTCCTTTTGTAAACCACTTCTCTGAATTGAGACACAAAAAAAGGGAAGGGAAATGGTGGGGGACATAAAATTTGAAGTTATTAGCTTTATATTATAAATGCTCATTTTAGCCTAGTCTGTACTCTGGTTAACACTCTCTCTGCTACAAATTTTAAGAATTATAGTTATCACCTCTGATCTTCTGATGTAAAATATGACAGGGTGTTGCCTGCTCACTCATTCAAAATTCCAACACCTGAAACTCCCAGATCCAGACATTTTAATTTTTTTCTTATGTTACTTACCCCCACTGGACTAAAGAAGGAATTGGCAAGGTTTTTGTTCTTGTTTCATACATTTTACCACCACCATACATACTGGTATCTCTGCACTGATTTTGACTTGTGCACACTCTGATTTCACCTCTCTATTTTTAGGTTGCCACCTTGGTCAGTAATCTCTCACACCAGGTTGCCAGCCCTTTCTCCACCGCGCTGGATGGGAGCAAAGCCAGTTAGGTTACATTAGTTTTGTTAAGTGCACTCTGCTATGAGCACAAAACGCAAAACAGCAGGGAACAGAAGAAGTGACTCTATCCAGGTAAAGTAGTAAGATTTTGTATGCCACTTTCTGGTATGCATGCCAAGGGTTGCTTCCCAGTTACATGGGACAACGATTTCCAAAATACCACTACTTTACTAAAAGGCATGCATAAATTCTTGCATCTTGCATCTCTTGGCCTTCCTGGTTTAAACGCATTCACCAAAGACCAAATTTTATCTTTTCTAAATTGCCTGACACTTGTTCCTCTATTCCTGCTTCTCCACTCAATGGAATTTTGGACTTTCAAATGCACAGCTAAGAAAAGTTCACACCTTCAACTAGATATACACTGCTCACACACATTCCTGACAACACCACTCAATACACACAGTCCCCGTAGCGAAGTGTTTAAGCACAGGTTCACTGCAGGTGTCAGTACAGCAATACAGCCAAGTGAAGTAAAATTTTAACTACAATTGCTAAAGTTTATGTAAAGTGTGGCTGAAAATGTTAAATTTATACTATATTTCATTACCGTAGTGCATCTGGTGTTTCTTGTTGTTTATTTTATGTACCTAGTAGTAAGTATTAAAGAGCATTAATATCAATCAGGCCATGTTCCCCTAGAAGGGCCTTAGCTGCCCCCACTAATCCCTCCCACAGGGAAATAACAAAAGGAAGGAATACAACATTTGCCTAACCAGTGCAACAACACTCCTTTCCCAGGTTCTTTGGGATGAGGACTCCAAGAGTGAGGTGTGGCTGTGGATGCAAGTTAGGGGTCACCTGAGTTTGATCTCACCTAGTATCGGGCATCCAGCTTCAAGTTAGAGAAGCAATATTTAGAAAGTTAATGGAGTTTCATTCCAGCTCACAAACCTCACATGATCAAAAAGAAGTGGCACATATTATTTACGTGTGCTTCACCAGTTAGTTAGGTACCCTTTGCTGCAGAGGGCATCTCTGCTCACAGACAGTGCATATACATCACAGTCACTTGATGACTTAAGTGAGTTGGTATTAGTTCAAGGATCAACCAAGGAATGTAAATTCTGTTCAAGTCCAGCACTTGGGTAAATCCTGTGACTATGTGCTTGTACATTATTGTTTTTAATCTGAATCCTGGCTGGGCTCAGAGGCTAAAAAGGGGTTCCTTTTGGAGGTGTCCTTATAAGCTGCCTTGAGAAACAGGGTCTGCAACTGTAATTGTTGTTATTGAGGAGAGAGGAACCACAAGTAGGAATGCAAGTTTGACAACGCTCTTTTAAATGGCAAACCATCTTTTTCATGAATGGTAGAGATGGATATAAAAAGGGTGTCTTTTTCATTTTATGGTAGGACAAGCTGCCAGACTCTTGCCACCCTGCATTGGACTCCTTGTGGGTAGCACGATGCTCAGCACTTCACATCTATGCCAGTTTTGAGTTCTTAGGACCACTGATGCACAGAAATAGGACTATAGCAGGCTTGGAGCCAAATGTTCCCTGGGAGTATGGGGAGGGATGCTAGGAGCAGGGCCTGGATGAGAAAACCACAAGAAGGCTGAAGGATGTGGGGGAAGGAGGCGAGAGGAAAAATACATTAACTTCCCTGTCACAAGAGGAGGCCTGACTTAGTGGGTGGTATTACTGATGGCCTTCATTTGACCAATGACTATGCATCAGTGGCACACAAGTGATACACCTTGGGATCTCTGTGGAAAGCAGTAGTCAGGAGCGTATTGAAATACAAGGGTAAAATACATATCATTGTGACATAATGCCTTTATTGCCTGTTCTCCCCATGCCTCTTTCTAAGATCCTGTTTCTGACATGCTGAGGTTGATGATCAAAGTGGCCCAGAGTGCCAGGGTACATGGATTCTGCTTGTTTAATTGTATCACACAGCATGCACACACTGTCATACTCCCATAAGAATGCAGAGAGCATTTTCAAAATGAAACTACAGAAATTTGATTCTCTATACAACCCCAGTGATACCATTAGATAGTACTGAAGAGTTATTCTTCAGCCAAAGGCACAGCTTTGTTTTGTCTGCAGCAGTTCAAAACTGGCACTCTCATAACTTCCTGGAGTGCCACAAGATCAGTCTTTAAACACACTGCCTGGTTAGGGGTCTCCATGCAAAAGAGGCCTGACAATTTAGGTGGCTCAGTCACTGAATCTAAATATACACCTAAGGCTTGATGCGAAAGGCAAGTTCTGGAGGCACTGGAGATGGCTCTGGTTCCTGTAAGCTGCCCTGGACTGGCAAGTCACAATTTACCAGACAAGCCCCAGAAAGGCCCCCCCAGGCCTTGGGAAGACATTAGGTGCAGACGCTTAGCTGCCCTAGGTTAGTGGGTCATGCTTTGCGTGCCAAAGCCTCAGCATTCATCAGGAAGCTCTCCAGAAACTTGAAAGAACACTTTGCACACCCCAAAATCAAAAGAGTTGTCCTGTGACCCACTGTACTCTACAATTCTTTGCAGCCATTGGGGTTTGGTGGAGTGCAATTGGATCCTGTCTGGAATGGCTTCTCTCCTGTGAGACCCTGGCAGAGCATTTATCACTTAAAGAGTCTAGATAGGGGACCCCACATCCCCTGCAAGCAATGCAGCGAAGTGGGCACGTAAAGAGGAGTGAAGGAGGGTCAGGGTCTGAGAAGCAGACCAGAGGCAGCAGGGAACTAATTGCTCTTCCCCCCGTTTCAATAGTTGTCTTCCACAAGAGACATACAGTTAACTGAGGAAAAAAACAAAACAAAAAAACACCAGAGCCACCTGTAACAATTACAATTAAAGTGCTGTTTGGAACAGCAGAACAATAATGTTCAGCTGACATGGATTGGGAAATAGTTTAATATCAGTTGGCATTAAAACTAACATATTTTACAATAACTGAATGCTACTCGAGATCTGCAGAGTACCATTAAATCAGTTAACATTCTGTGGACTTCACTAATAGCTTATGGTATGGTGTTAACACCTCCACCCCTCACAAAAATTACACAGTCTTGCACCATATACGAAAGTTTGAACAGTAGCAAAATCGAAGATGAAATTAATAGTTTTGAATAAATAAAGAATGCACGAATTTCAAATGGAAGGTCTCTGCAATGAATATAATGTGGAATAGCATATGAATCTTGGTATTGTAGAGATCTGAAGACATAAGGGACTGATCATAGTCTTCATGTGTGTTATGAAGAGCACAATGATCAGCTATTCTCCTGGTCCGTGAAGGCACACAAGTAGTAATCTGTTGAATCTGCAGTAGGGGTGATTTAAGTTAGCTATTAGGAAAACCTGTCTGAGTATAAGGAATTTAAGAATTGATATAGGCTTACAAGAGAAGTTGAATCTCTATCACGGGACATTTTTAACAGCAGGTTAAATGAACATTTATCAGGGGTGGTCTGGATATACTTGCTTCAGCTATCGGGCTTATGGATGATATATGGACAACATGACCTTTCAAGTTTTCTTCAAACCCTGTATTTCTATGATCTATAGCAGTAGTTTTCAAACCATGTGTCGGGACCCAGTACTGAGTTGCAGACCCTCAGATACTAGGTCACAATGCTGCCTGCTGCCGCCGCTAGAAGACTGGAGTGTATTACTCAAAGATGTAATTATTGGGTCACGGGCATAAATGATATATTTCAACTGGATCCGAAAAGAAATGTTTGAAAGCTACTGATCTACAGAGTGAATCTGAGTATAAATAAACTAACACGAATATGACTGAAATACCAAACAATCTGTAAAAAGCTAAAATAGGCACAAAAGCTTTACCATTCCTAAACTTTAACAGACCCAATGCCAGTTTTCAGGCCCAATTCTTATTTACAGAAACATTCCCCTGGACTTTTATATAACTAGTCACAAGGATTGCTCAGGTGAGTAAAGACCAGGTTTTATAATCTGGGTATTTTTAACAGTTTGTTTTCACATTTCTTATTTTGTGTCTTTTCCCTCAATGCCTGATTTCTTTTATTTCATAGCAGGCTTTCAAAATTAAATGACAGACAACTTACCTGGACCGTAAATAAGTGGCATTACAATTTCTCCTTCCCTGTTCGATTCTGTCACTTCACAACTGTAATTTCCTGGAATCGCTTGGTAAATTGAAATTGACAAGGAGGCATTACCTTGAGATAAAGTCTCTTCAGACGCTAACTTAGCAGTAGAAAAACTTTCATTTGTGTGGGTTGTCCTTGTAAGTCCTTCAAAAGTGAAAAATTCTTTTTTTTCTAGTTTCCATTTAACAAACATGGCCTTAATATTTTTCATTTGTAGATTAGTCACTATGCAAGGTAAGGTGACTGTTTCTCTACAAACGTAGAGTTCAGCAGATTTGGTCGCAGCGAACGTCAACTGGGCAGAACCTGGAAGAAAAAGAGAATTTGATTAGACAGTCCTCCATAATTAATTTATGCAACAGCTGAGCAACAAAAAAGGCTATCGAAGTTTAATGGCTGGCCAAACATGATCGCACACTTCAATCAAGTAGATTAATGTTCTTCATAAGGAACAACAAACAACAACAACAACGACAAAAGAAAGAAAGAAAGAAAGAAAGAAAGAAAGAAAGAAAGAAAGAAAGAAAGAAAGAAAGAAAGAAAGAAAGAAAGAAAGAAAGAAAGAAAGAA
>ML685767.1:12880222-12903243 GCA_007922175.1 Pelusios castaneus
GAAAGAAAGAAAGAAAGAAAGAAAGAAAGAAAGAAAGAAAGAAAGAATTTTTTAAAAATTCATCAGGAAGGCCTTGCTTGTAGAGAGGAAGGTGAAATTACACCCCTTTTAGACGTATCTACTGCTTCTTAATTCTTACATGATGTTTAGATACCATGTCAACCCCTATCTTAGAACAGCAGTTCTCAACCACTGTAGCATGAAACAATGAGTGTGATGCCGGGAGCGGGATTGCTGCCAAAATAAACCCGTCTCCCCCATACGGTTTTCTTCCTGCAGCATGTTTCTTCTGACGGTGGAGTGAGTTGTGGTGGCAGGGGGCTGCTTGCGTGGGGGGCTTGTGCACCACTGCTGAAATTCCACTGGCAGGAGCCTGTTTGCTTTAAGCCGTTGCTGCAACTCCTTGCGGCAGCTTTTTTTGGCAGCAGGGAACCAGCAGTGGTATTTTCTGCGGCAGGGAGCTCTTGTAGTTTGTGCCAGCGCTGCAACTTCTGGTAACAGCGGTTCTTCTTTGGTGGCAGTGGGCTTGTGCGCCGGGCAGGGTTGGCCATGCTGCTAACTGTGTTGGGACACAAAAAGGTTGAGAACTCCTTTCTTAGAAGTATCTAACATGGAAAAAAAAAAAAATATTCCCAGACAATTCTTTTGGGTCTAGGCCCACACGGTTTTGCCTAATGCAGACACGTGTAGTCCTGTATCATAGGTAAAGTAACATCAAGTAAGAGACAAGCTCTTCTTTGGTAGACTTTTCTTTAAACTGAAAGAGGCTTAGGAAGGAAACTACACCACTAGTGTTTCTCTTTCCAAACTCCCTAGAGAAGTACATAAGGAATGAATGAGGTAGAGAGTTAGATTTAGGCATAAAGGCCCAGTTAGACAAAACCCTGGCTAGGGTGATTTAGTGGGAGTGGTCCTGCTTTTTAGCAGGGGGTTGGACTAGATGACCTTGTGAGGTCCCTTCCATCTCTATGATTCTATGAATGAGGCAGAGAGAGAAAAACCTATCTTCTCTCTTGTTTAGGTGTATATAGGCAGCAAGACAGAACTCCAAAAATAGAGGAGGAATTTTGCTAAATGGTGAATCAAAATTTATCAGAATTTTTAAAAACAAAATTTCTCTACAAAGCTATTTAAACATTTTCTATGGCATTTATTGCCATAATATCCAAACACTTTCCACATAAAGGAGAGCTGCATAATAAGAACTCTCATAGACTTCATGAATCCTCTGGTTTTGTGGCAGAAAAACCATCTACTATGGCTCATTTTGTTTCCTGTGCTCAAACATAAGTTAGTATCTCAGCATCACGAACATACCCAAGGGCAGAATTTGACCCAAAGAACTTCATAGTCTAAGCATCACGTGCGGTATATTTCTGATTACTACTGTTCATTCTACCCTCAACTTCAGTTCTGATCTGGTCACTATCTCAAGAAACATTAGCATTAACACCAGTGCAGTGCAAACCTGGGATGCCAACTTCCAAATGGAATAAAACACTTCTTTTCAACTCTAGAAATTCTTAGGAAGATTGGCTACTATAATGTCAGAAGTTAATCTTGGAGAGTGCCAAGAGAAGCAAGATTATAAACAAAACAATCTGATTTTACAGCATGAGTGTCTAAGTTGAATATTTATGTTCATTAACTACTGTTCATGAACTATAGTATTTTTAGATTCAGATATTTCCAATTGCCTTAATGCCCAGAAGCCTCCAGCTGCATCAAAGATTTCAATGTGGCAGGCACAATACAAGCATAGGTCCACAGTCCTGCCAACACTTGCACATAAATTTCCAGAGGGGTAGCCGTGTTAGTCTGTGTACAAGAAAAAACAACTAGAGTCCTGTGGCACCTAATAGACTAACAGATTTTCTTCGGCATAAGCTTTCGTGGGCTATAACCCACTTCGTCAGATGATCTCACGAAGTGGGTTATAGCCCATGAAAGCTTATGCCGAAGAAAATCTGTTAGTCTATTAGGTGCCACAGAACACTCGTCGTTTTTTCTTGTACATAAAGTTGTGTAGCTCCAGTTGCTATATATCTGTTGGCAACTTGTAGTGAAAAAGACCAACACATATTGCTTTGGTAACAAAACAATCATTAGCTTACTCATTACTCTTCTTCGGCTATGCCCTGAGAAAACCAAAGTAATAATAGAACGGTACATAAAACTGCACACAATCACAAATTGTATAATCTTTGTTTTTAAAAATCTTTTAATTTTTTATCTTTATCTTACCTTAAATCTTTTAATCTTTATTAAACAAATACACACCATTAAAAGGACACTGGTGACCTGATAGAGAAAGTGACCAAATAAAGTACTGTTATAACTAATATTTTTAATATTTTTTTAAAGTATTCATTATTCAACAGAAACAAGTTACAGCTAATGGGATATAAGTTTGGCAAACTGCCCATGCTACCAAAAAAAAAAAAAAAAAAGAGTTCTTTACATTCTTCAGTATCAGTTTATTTTCCATTGGCTCTGATTCACTATGAAGTTTAACTTTAAATCTTTAGGAAACTAAAATATTTACCAACTCTCAAAAAAAAACATCTAAACTTAAATTTAAAATTAACTTAATTACCAATATAAAAATCTCAAGAGTTATAACTGCATCCCAAATTCAGCAACGGGACTCCAGCTCAGGATAGATTTAGTGAGGCCCAGGGGGATGACTACTCCTATAGGCTTAAATGTGGGCAGACGTCACTGAATTGGGCCTGTCTATGGGCAACACATAGCTGACACCTGGCTTTAACTTTTGGCTTTTTTCTTGTATTTCAAAAAAGACATACACAACAACAAAATTTATTTTTAACATAGACACACAGAGAGATCATTATAATTGCATGGTAGTGATCAATGTGCAACACACCCTTCAAATAAAGTACAAAAGGGCTGTAACACACCCAAGAACCCAAAAGCTAAAAATTACTGGTAGCTGGGCTCCTAAAAGGATACCCAGAGGTCCCAATAGTAGAGGCTTTGTCTTCTATATGCAACTATGGTTTCTCCCCCACTCAATTTTTTTTTTTTTTTTTTAAAAACCCGACATCCTCATTTCTCACACTTGCTACCTGGTTACTCCAGCGGGGGGAGGGGGGCACTCAGGGCCTGCTCTTTGCCTCTCCCTGCAAGAGAAGCTGCCAGGTGCTCAGCACTCCCCAGGAACCCGCCCCTGCCCTACCAGAGCCTCAATCCGGATTAGCCGGAGAAATCCTCGAAGCAGACACCCGGCGTGGCTGGGAAAAGGCGGCTGGCGTTGGAAGAAGCGGTGTGCACTAACACACCGCGGGAGGCACGGGCAGCGCCTGGCGGCTGCTCTCCCTCACACACAGCCCGGCGCCCGCCCCTCCCCAAGACACAGCCCGGCTCCCAACCGCAACCATCCCCCACCCGCTAGCGGTGAGGCTGGGCCCGGCCCGCTACTACGGCGGGGCAGCCGCGGAGGACCGGGCCCGGTTCGCCGCAGCGCGGCCGCTCAGCGACGGCGGGATCGACTCACCCAAGCACACGGCGCTCAACAGCACCCAGGCCCCCAGCGCCAACATGCTGCTGCCGCCGCCCGCCCGACTCCCAACCGCAGAGGCGAGACGGCGAAGCAGGGATCCGCCCGGGGACGGGATCTGACGCACACGCGCGGCGAGCGCGCGCGAGGCGAGCGCGGCGGTTTCGCTTTCGTTTGCCGGCGCGGGAAATCGGACGCGTTCGGATTGTCTCGAGCCCCTGGCGGGGAGGGGGAGGGGAGGGGGAGAATCTTCTTGGTCTCGGCCCGCCCATGCTGCCAGGCGCACCCGCTCCACTTGCAGTGCACAGTGCATTGCCAACCGCAGGGCTTCAACGCTCCTGAGTCAACCCGCTCCCCTCCCCTCGCCAAAGTGACTTAAAATAAGGAATGAATAAATAATGCATTGGGGGATCTATTTCTTTGGCATCTGCTGTTGGAGATCAGTGGGTGAAGGTAGGGGCGCATTGTCTAGCTTTCGTCTGCAAACCATGCGAGCCACTACCTTTTTCAGAAAGAAAGAAAGAAAGAAAGAAAGAAAGAAAGAAACAAAGAAACAAAGAAAGAAAGAAAGCCAGTCAGAGCCACACAGTTCATGGTGTCCCAAAAGGCATCATGGAATAAGTTCCCAGATCTGGCTTCATGCTAACCTGGCAGGGGGCGTCAGTTACAAAAAAAAAAAAAAAAAAAGCAGCCCCAAATATCAAGAGGGTTGTGAAAAAAAATCAGGCCAATTGACATCACTTAATTTAGTCACAGAATTTAATTGGGCATCACATGTCAGGTGGTCAGTTTCACAAAATGAATTAATGGTAATTTCTGCCTATACTTTGCCACAGGCCACGATCCAATGTTGTGGTTTTACAATAGGGTGGGGTTTTTTTTTTTTAATGTTTCCTTTTCCTGTTGCTGTGTGAAAGAGTCACCAACAAGTAGGAAAAGTGCCTGTGTCAGAGTGAAAATTACACAAACTTGTGGGCAGGGAGGAGGCTACAAGTTCTCTTTCTTCTAATCTAGTTCCATCACCTCAGGGGTTCCTTGTAAGCAGCCTTCAGAGAAAGGAGCTTTTTTAAAATTGACAGCATCCACTTAAATGCTCTGCAGGAACCCTGCTCCTCCCAGAAAATGAATTTGGGAAGAAGCTTTAACACCTGCCCACACTTTTCAGTGTAATATTGTAAGGAAAGTGAAGTATTTCCAATTGGACACCTTGAATCAAGCCCTTACAAAGGATCTTGTACTGTATTCATCCTCAGACTTCATGGTCTGATTTGGTTCTCGCAGGACAAATCAACAACTTGTAAAGTTTAGAGAGGAAAATGATGTTTTTGCAGAACTTGCTCATTGCGTAAGCCAGCTCTGCTCCCTTCTGCTACATATCCTATTCCTTCATTCTCTGAATGCCCTCTCAACTGTTCGCCAAGCCTCAGCTCTGTGAAGCCTGTATGACATCCCCTGTAGCTTGCAAGCTCTTTAGGAACTCTTGTCATAGAGTACTTCACAAAGTTTTAAAACTAGAGGGTCATACACTTTGTTGTTCATGCAGACTGAGCTGTGTGTGTGTTAGTCAACTGTTTAAGTGCAGATGGAGGCCTGCCTGGGGAACAAGAGAGTCCGCTCAGCAGGAGCTTGTGTTTTGGTTCCCAAGTGCTTGGTTTTGGGGAACCTGGCAGTGTCCACCTCTGGTCAGCAGTCCTGACTGGATGCTGAAAGACCTGTTTCCTATATGTTGAAAAGTTCCAAAGGGGGAGTCGTTATTAGTCTAGTTCAGCAAAACAAACAAGAAGTCCTGTGGCACTTTTAAAGACTGACAAATTTATTTATCGCAAGAGCTTTCGTGGGAGAAAATCCCACTTTGTCAGATGCTTTGAAGATGGGGAACTTATAGAATGGGAGGAGAATTCTGTATGGTCCCCATCTTCAAAGCGTCTGACGAAATGGGATTTTCCCACGAAAGCTCATGCAATAAATAAATTTGTTGGTATTTAAAAGTACCACAGGACTCCTTGTTTTGCTGTTACCTATAGTAACCAACCTCCACCACTAGAAGATGGGAAGAGCAGCAGTTGCTCATGGTGCATGGAGGAGCTGCTCACTCTCTGCTCAGCTACTGACAAAGATCAGTGGTTGGCTTCCTGACTAGCTCCAAGAGCTAACTTCAGGTGTCAGCAACCTTGCTGGCCCTTGTACCAGCCCCACCCCTCCAGCCCTCAGCAGATGCTGGGGATGGAGACAGGAGCTGCAGCGTGCAGTGGCTCCTTTTCCCGGCTGGCCCCATCCCCCAGCTGGGGAGCAGGGCCAGAAGCCACAGTGCACGCATGGTTCTTGCACTCCTAGGCCCCACTGGGGCAGGGCCAGCATGGGGGAGCAGCTCTGGCACCACAAGGCCGGGAGACCTGCGGGCTGCTGTGGACAGGTGCACGTGCCACCTTTGGTACGCATGCTGGGGGTTGCTGACCCCTGGGGTACTGATGCCACCACCAAGGAGAAGGGGAATCCCGTCTGCCCCCACCTCTGCCCTGTCCTGATTGTCCCAGCCCTGGCCCTCACTACAGGGACTGATCCCCCCCCACCTGCCCCCTTTCTCCTGGGACTGACCCCTGCTGTGCCCCGACTGCCCTGAACCTTGCTCCTCACTCTGGGGACCAACTCCTCCCTGGCCCCTTGCTCTGGCAATGGCAGGTTAGTCACAGCAAAGGGGGGAGGGAGCTGGAGAGTGAGTGATAGAGGGAAGTGGAAGAGAGTGAGTGGGAACATGGCTTTGGGGAAGGGGTGGAGTCTTGGGGGAAGAGGCGGGGAAGGGTGCCATGCAGGAGTGATTCATTTTCACCAGTTAAAAAGTTGGCAATCCAAGATGGGGAGTCCGGTCAAGAACTGGCCTGAGTGACTGTCAGGGGCCCAGCTGGGGTGCAGGAGCACAACTGCACATACAGTTCACCCTACATAAACTGTGAAGTGCATGGTCCTCAAGTAAGCCCAGGCTGTGGCATGCATCAGCAACAGCAGGGAGTGCCAGGGAGTTTTCTCTGCCTGCTGCAGTCTGTGGGCCAGATAGTGGAAACTAGACTTTTCGGGTTTTCTGGTTATCATAAGAAAGAGATAGCTTTGACCTTTGCTCCCTGTTCTAGGACATTCCCTGATATGTGGGAATTTATTTGCTGCAGTTTCAAAAGTCACTGTGCTACATACATACAATTACCACTGAGTTGAGAGTAGAGCCTCACTTCACTTAGCTCACTAATTACAAGACCGTAAGTGGTAAATGTCATTAAATTGGGGTTAAGGCTGTAAACAGAGAGGGTAAGTGAGCTGCACATACATAGATATTTTAAGAGAAAAACATACTTTCATTTGCTCTTAAAGTAAAATTTGGATCTTAGCCTGGAAAACCATCATGCAAAAAAAGAAAAAATTAGGAAGTATGGAATGGCAGAGGTAAGCAGCATCCAAGCAGCCTTAGCTCTGTCCCTCTATCACCTCCCTCAGAACAAATAAAAAGCAGGTGAGAAAGAATGAGATCTTCAAACATCACTCAACATCATAACCAACCCTGCATTCTATAGCATAGTACATAATTGTCAATAAAACATGCTCTGCCATTGGCCTGCTGCATCAACTTGGGCAAGTCACTTCATACTGATCAGGCTATGTTCTCCTCGAAGGGCCCCAGTTGCCCTCATTAGTCAACTAGGAACAAGGTGCTTTGATGGTCTATGGAAATACAGTATTTTGTACTTTCCTTCCACAGTGAAGTAGCAACAGAAAAGAATACAACATTTGCCTAACCGGTGCAACAACACTCCTTTCCCAGATTCTTTGGGATGAGGACTCCAAGAGTGAGGTGTAGCTGTGGATGGAAGGGTCATTTGTTCATTTGGTCAAGGGGCTCATGAGATACAAAGTCCCAACTCACCCCCAAAGGACCCCTTTTTAAAATTTTCAGGTCCTTGCATCTTTTTTGATCAGCTTTGTGGCTGTAACTATGGCACTGATCTGCATCAAACTAATATTACCGAACTGAGTTTGATCTCATCTAGTTTCAAGTTAGGGAATCAATATTTAGAAAGTTAATGGAGTTTCATTCCAGCTCACAACCTCACAAGATCAAAAAGTGGCACATATTATTTACGAATGTATCACCTGGCAGTTAGGTACCCTTTGCTGCAGAAAGCATCTCTGCTCATAGACAGCCCATACACATAACATTCACTTCTTGACTTAGGTGAATAGGTATCAGTCCTTAAATCCAAGCATCAACTAAGATATGTAAATTCTCTTCAAATCCTGCCATTGGGTGAATCCTGTCACTATGTGTTTGTATATTATTGTGCTTAACCTGAATCCTGGTTGGGCTCAAGCGCTATAAAGGGGTTCCATTTGGGAGCATCTGGCATTACTTATATACCACCTTAAAAAATAGGGTCTGCAACAATAATTATTGTTTATGTACGATAAGGGGACCACAAGTAGGAATGCAAGTTTGACAATGCTCTTTTAAGAGGCAAACTATCTTTTTCATGAATGGTAGAGATGGATATAAAAAGGGTGTCTTTCCATTTTATGGTAGGACAAGATGCCAGACTCTTGACACCCTGCATTGGACTCCTTGTTGGTAGCACGATGCTCAGCACTTCACATCTATGCCAGTTTCGAGTTCTAGGACCACTGATGCACAGAAATAGGATTACAGCAGGCTTGGGGCCTGATGTTCCTGCAGGGTATGGGGAGGATGCTAGGAACAGGGCCTGGATGAGGAAACCACAAAAGGGATGAAGGATGTGGGGGAGAGGAGGCAAGAAGAGAAATATATCAATTTCTCTGTCACAGAGGAGGCCTGACTTAGTGGGTGATTTTACTGATGGCCCTTTATTTGATCAATAACTATGCATCAATGGCACACAAGTGATACACGTTGGGATCAGTGTTCCCTCTAAGCTGCGCGGGCGCGCGGCCGCGCAGCGGCCGTCGCAACCCCCGCACAGCAGTGAGGGACCCCCGCGCAGGCCGGCAGCCCCCACCACTCCCTGCAGACTCCCCGGGCTGCGGCTTTGCCGCGACAGACCCGGCCCGAGCCCAGCCTCTGGGCTGGCCCTCCCCGCCCCCAGGGCGGAGCAGGCAGGCTCAGGACTGGGGCATGCACGCATGCCTGCCTGCCTGCCTACCCCATGTGGCCGGGGCAGCAGGGTGGCCGCAGCTGGAGCAGGCGCCTGGGTTCTCACCCGCCAGCCGCCTCGACTTCCCGGCTCGGGGCTGGGGCCGGGGCCGGCTCCACTCCACCGACAGCCTCGGCCTCCCGGCACGGGGCCAGGATCAGCCTCCGGTGCCGGGGTCTGCCCTGCCGGGGCCGCGTTCAGGTCCCCACCGCCAGTGGCCTCGGCTTCTTACTTTCTTTCTTTTTTTTTTCTTCTTTCTCTTCTTTGCCTTCCTTTCTCTTCCCTTCCTTCTCTTCTTCGCCTTCCTTTCTCTTGCCTTCCTTTTCTCTTCTTTGCCTTCCTTTCTCTTTCCTTCCTTTTCTCTTCTTTGCCTTCCTTTCTCTTTCCTTCCTTTTCTTTTCTTCGCCTTCCTTTCTCTTACCTTCCTTTTCTCTTCTTTGCCTTCCTTTTTTTTCCTTCCTTCTCTAACTTTTCCTTCTCTCCACCTCTCTTTTCCTACCTTCTCTTTTTTCTTCCTTTCTCTTCCTTTCTTTCTCTTGTTTGCCTTCCTTTTTCTTTCCTTCCTTCTCTTCCTTTTTTCTTTCTGTTCTTTGTCTTCCTCTTCCTTCCTTTCTTCTTTCTTTTCTTTGTCTTCCTCTTCCTTCCTTCTTTCTTTCTCGTCTTCCTCTTCCTTCCTTCTTTCTCTTCCTTCTTTCCTTCTCGTCTTCCTCTTCCTTCCTTTCTTCTTTCTCTTACTTTTTTCTTTTTCTCCTTCCTTCCTTCTCTTTTTTCTTTCTTTCTTTTTTCTTTCTCTTCCTTCCTTCCTTCCTTCCTTCCTTCCTTCCTTCCTTCCTTCCTTCCTTTTTAAAAAGCTTTTTAAAAATTAATTTTAAATAAAAACCTTTTTAAAAATTAAATTTCAATTCAAAATTCATTCAAATTCAATTAATTAAACACAATTAATTAATTCTGTTTACAATCACTTTAACTTCAATTAATGACTATAATTTCTGTCGTGTGAGTTTTCACAAAAATTTTATTCAGAAAAAGTTTTGCACACGGCTTGAAAATTTTGCACACAAGCCGCCAAACCTTAGAGGGAACATTGGTTGGGATCTCTGTGGAAAGCTGTACAATAGGGAGTGCGATGAAATACAAGGATAAAATACATATCACTGTGACATAATGCCTTTATTGCCTGTTCTCCCTATGCCTCTTTCTAAGATCCTGTTTCTGACATGCTGAGGTTGATGATCAAAGTGGCCCAGAGTGCCAGGGCACATGGATTCTGCTTGTTGTATCACACAGCATGCACACATTGTCATACTCCAATAAGAATGCAGAGAGCATTTTCAAAATGAAGCTACAGAAATTAGATTCTCTATACAACCCCAGTGATACCATTACAAGCTTTGTTTTGTCTGCAGCAGGTCACATTTGGCCTCAGCATTCATCAGGAAGCTCTCCAGGAAGTTGAGAGAACACTTTGCACACCCCAAAAGGAGTTATCCTGTTACCCACTGCACTCTACAATTCTTTGCAGCCATTGGGGTTTGGTGGAGTGCAATTGGCCCGTCTGGAATGCCTTCTCTCCTGTGAGACCCTGGCAGAGCATTTATCACTTAAAAGCAGTGTTTCTCAACCTTTGTAGACCAAGAAACAGTTAATAGCACTTGACGTGGAACATCTGATGAAATCTTTCTCAAAAAAGCAGATATATACCAACTGTAATGTTTGTAATATCTTATATTTCTCATTCCTGCAAAAACGATTAAGGAAACTGAACTACATACAGTTTTGCAAATATAATATGCATTTATATCTAAAAAATAGATACATATATAATGATTATGCCCACAACTTAAACTGAAAATAACTGGGAATTAAGAGCACTGGCTAGCAGAAGTGAGGGGTGGAAGATTTCTGCGGCTGGGACATTTTACATTTACTGCCACTGTTACTGGCAGTAACAGTAGCGAGAAATTTAAAATGCTTCAGCCAGAGCAAAGGAGAAGGTGGTGGCAGATGCCAACGTGCACCTGGAAACTGCTGCAGCTGGGGCATTTTAAACCTCCAGGCACGCATCAGTTCACCATGTTGCTCCTTCCCTCCTCCCCGCTCACCTCCCCACCCCCACGAAGGGGAAGTGTCATGGAATACCTTCTCTATGTCTGTGAAGCTCTAGTGTTCCATGGAACACTGGTTGAGAAACACTGACTTAAAAGAGTCTAAATAGGTGGCTCCACATCTCCCGTAAACACTGCAGTGAAGTGGGCACGTAAAGAGGAGTGAAGGAGGGTCAGGATCTGAGAAGTAGACCAGAGGCAGCAGGGAACTAATTGCTCTTCCCCTAATTCTATAGTTGTCATCCATAAGACACATAGAGTTAACTGAAAAAAAACCAAACAAACATTAGAGCCACTTGTAACAATTACAATTAAAGTGCTGTTTGGAGCTGCAGAACAATAATGTTCAACTAACATTGTTTGGGAAATAGTTTTAATGCCAACTGATATTAAACCAACATATTTCACAATAACTGAATCCTACTTGAGATATGCAGAAAACAGACACACCTCCAGAACCTCAACCAGAGATATTCTAGTACTACCGAAAATCCATAAAAAAGGAAACACATGACACCCCATCATCTCAGGCACTGGCACGCTTACAGCAGGCTTATTTGGCTATGTGGACCCTCTCCTAAGACCCTATGCTATCAACACTTCTAGTGATCTTCGAGACACTACGGACTTCCTGAGAAAAATCCAATCCATTGGTGAACTTCCAAAAAACCATGCTGGCCACTATGAACGTAGAGGCTCTTTACACCACCATCCCACACAAAGATAGATTATAAGCCATTAGAAGAACCATCCCAAATGATGCCAGAGCAAACCTTGTGGCTGAACTTAGTGACTTTGTACTCACCCACAACCATTTCAGATTTGAAGATAATTTATACCTTCAAGTCAGCGACACTGTTATGGGTACCGGCATGCCCCCACAATATGCCAACATTTTTATGGCCAACTTAGAACAGCGCTTCCTCATGTCTCATCCCAAAGCACCTCTAGTTTACTTACACTACTCTGATGACATATTCATCATCTGGACTCACGGTAAGGATGCCCTTGAAGATTTCCACAGAGATTTCAACAATTTTCACTCCACAATCAAACTTAGCCTGGAACACTGCACAAAGGAGATCCACTTTCTGGACACTACAGTGCAAATTAGAGATGGACACATAAACACCATCCTATACCGAAAACCTATTCATCACTATAGCTACCTACATCCCTCGAGCTTTCATCCAAGACAAACCACACGATCCATTGTCTACAGTCAGGCCCTAAGATACAATGGCATTTGCTCCGATCCTTCGGACAGAGACAGACACCTTCAGGATCTCTATCAAGCATTCTTAAAATGACAATACCCACTCATGGAAGTGAAGAAACAGATTGACAGAGCCAAATGGGTACCCAGAAGTCAATTACTACAGGAGAAGCTCAAGGAAGAAAACAAAAGAATGCCACTGGTCATCACCTACAACGCCCAAGCCAGATCTCTACAGCACATCATCAAAGATCTACAGCCTATTCTACACGATGATCCCTCATTCTCTCAAGCCTTGGGAGCCAGACCTGTCTTCGCTTACAGACAGCCCCCCAACCTTAAACAGTTACTCAGTAGCAACTTCAGTCCAAACAACAAAAACATTAAAGCAGGAACATATCCCTGCAACAGACCACGTTGACAACTTTGTCCACATATCCACACAAAAGACACCATCACAGGACCTAATCAAGCCAGTTATTCCATCAAGGGCTCATTCACCTGCTCATACACCAATGTGATTTATGCCATCATGCCAGAAATGCCCCCATACCTTATGTATTGGATAAACAGGACAGTCTCTGCACAAAAGAATAAATGGACACAAGTCTGACATCAGAAATCACAACATTCAAAAACCAATAGGGGAACACTTCAATCTCCCTGCTCACTCCATTGACGACTTGTTAATAGCAATGTTCAAACAAATGAATAACAAATTGCAGCTTCAAAGAGAATCTGCAGAATTGGAATGTATATGAAAATTCGACTCTGTTGCCTCAGGGCTAAACGGGGACTACAGATTTTTTTCTCATTACCACAGATGATTTGACCTCACCTTCCTCTATATGTTATTCCCCAGTGTTTGAATCTCAATATCTATTTTGATTTGCTGTTACAGCCTGACCTGATCCTGTGTCATACATTTCCCTGCATTTAATTTCCTCCCATACTGTAAGTTCCCCATCTTCAAAGTGTCTGACAAAGTGGGATTTTTTCCCACGAAAGCTCATGTGATAAATAAATTTCTTAGTCATTATGGCTATGTCTACACTTGAAAGTTAGGTCGACTTAAGGATGCTTAAGTTGACCTAACTTAGTCCATGTCCACACTAGGCTTTCATGAAGTCGACTTAAGAGGCTTCCTTAAGTCGATTTAATAAATACCACCATTTAGATCGATTTAACAGCTAAATCGATTTGTTAAGTCAACCTAAACCCAGTGTGGACACCCTAAGTCGACATAGTTCTCTAAGTCGACCTAAGGCTGGGGACAGAGGAGCCCTGGCTCCCTTCCACCTTTGCTCCCCAAAGGAAGGGAGCCATGCTCCTTTCTTGGCAGGAAGCCTCAGGGTCTTGACAAGAAGGCAGCCACAGCTGCCCTCTCCCTGGGACCCACGGGGGGGTCCCAGCCAGAAGGGAGCTGCAGGCTGTGCTCCCTTCTCCATGACCCAAGCGGGACCCGGCCAGAAGAGAGCCCCGCTCTCTTCTCCCTGGACCCGCATAAGTCCGGGCAAGAAGGGAGCTGCAGGTGCTCCGCTGACAGGGGATCCTGGAGGTACCCCTGTCAGCGGAGCGCCGGCAGCTGTCTGCCCCGGAGCTCTGCTGACTGGGGAACCTCCGGGGATCCCCTGTCAGCGAACACCGGCAACTCCCTTCTTGCCCGGACTGCGTGGGTCTGGGGACAAGAGAGCAGTGCTGCCTTCTCACCAGGACCTGCGTGGGGGTCCTGGCAAGAAGGGACCCGCGAATCCTTTCTACCGGGGACCACAGCTCCCTTCCCAACAGGGAGCTCCAGCTATGTCTACACTTGAAAAGTTAAGTCAACTTCTTAAGTCGACTTAACAAGGTCGACCTTGTTAAGTTGATTTAACAGAGTCAACTTAACTTTTTAAGTGTAGATATAGCCTATAAGTGCCACAGGATTCCTTGTTTGTTTTGCTGACCTAGACTAACTCGGCTACCCCTTTGGAACTTATGACATTAGTTGACATTCAGTGGACATTAGCACCTCCAACCCTCATAAAAGTTACACAGCCTTGGACCATATACGGAAGTTCAAACACTAGCTAAACTGCAGCTGAAATTAATAGGAGTTTTGAATGAGTAAGGAATGCAGGAATTTTAAACTAAAGGTCTCTGCAATAAATGTAACATGTGGAATAGCATATGAATCTTGGTATTGTAGAGATCTGAAGACAGAAGGGACTGACCATAGTCTTCACATGTGTTATGAAGAGCACAGTGATCAACTGTTCTCCCTGTCCACTGAAAGCATACAAGTAATAATCTGTTTAATCTGCAGTAGGGGTGATTTAAATTAGATAATAGAAAAAACTTTTTGACTATAAGGAATTTTAAGTACTGGAACAGGCTTTCAAGAGAAGTCGTTGAATCTCTATCATAGGACATTTTTAAGAGCAGGTTAGATGAATTTTTGTTCGGGTGGTCTAGATATACTTGCTTCAGCTAAGAGGCTCATGGAATTTATGTGGACAACGTCCTCTTGAGTTTTCTTCCAACCCTGTATTCCTATGTGAATTAGAATATACATAAACTAACACGAATATGGCTGAAATACCAAACAATCCGTAAAAAGGTAAAGTAGGTGCAACAGTTTTACCATCCCTAAACTTTAACAGACTCAATGCCAATTTTCAAGCCCAATTCTTATTTACAGAAACATTCCCCTGGACTTTTATATAACTATAGTCACAAGGATTGCTCAGGTGAGTAAAGACCAGGTTTTATATTCTGGGTATTTTTAACAGTTTGCTTTCACATTTCTTATTTTGTGTCTTTTCCTCAAGACCTGGTTTGTTTTATTCCATAGCAGGCTTTCAAAATTAAATGAGAGACAACTTACCCGGACTGTAAATAAGTGGCATTACAATTTCTCCTTCCCTGTTCGATTCTGTCACTTCACAACTGTAGTTTCCTGGAATCGCTTGTCTCGTTAAGATTGACAAGGAGGCATCACCCTGAGATAAATTCTCTTCAGACACTAACTTAGCAGTAGAAAAATTTTCATGTGTGTGGGTTGTCCTTGTAAGTCCTTCAAAAGTGAAAAATTCTTTTTTTTCTAGTTTCCATTTAACAAACATGGCCTTAATATTTTTCATTTGTAGATTAGTCACTATGCAAGGTAAGATGATTGTTTCGTTATAAACATTGAGTTCAACAGATTTGGTCTCTGCGAACATCAACTGGGCAGAACCTGGAAGAAAAAGAGAATTTGATTAGACAGGCCTCCATAATTAATTTATGCAACAGCTGAGCAACAAAAAAGGCTATCGAAGTTTAATGGCTGGCCAAACATGATCTCACACTTGAAACAAGCACAGATTAATGTTCTTCATAAGGGACAAAAAGGGGGGAAAAGTGATAAAAAGGCAAGAAGGAAACTTTGAGAAAAAGAAGCAGTGAAAGGAAGGAAGGAAGGAAGGAAGGAAGGAAGGAAGGAAGGAAGGAAGGAATTTAAAAAAATTCACCAAGGCCATGCCTGTAGAGAGGAAGGTGCAATAACATACCTTTTAGACATATCTACTGCTTCTTAATTCTTATATGATATTTAGATACCATGTCATCCACTATCTTAGGGTATGTCTACACTTGCAAGTTAGGTCGAATTAAGGATGCTTAAGTTGACCTACAGAACGCCACAACCACACCTGGCTTTCATTAAGTCGACTTAAGCGCTTCCTTAAATCGATTTAAAGCCGGTGTGGACGCCTTAGGTCAACTTAATTCCCTAAGTCAACCTAGGGCTGGGGAGAAGGGAACTGTGGCTCCTCCTCCAGGGACAAGGGAGATTCCCTTCTGCCGGGCAGCCTCGGCTCCCCCGAGCTGCGGCTCTCCATCGACCTAGCACCTGCGTGTATGGACGCAGGCAGTCGACCATAAGATTTTAGCGTAGATGCTGTAAGTCGACTTAACAAGGTCGACTTAAAGTGATAAAAAGTTAACAGAGTCAACTTAGCTTTTCTAGTGTAGACATACCCTTAGAATAGTAGTTCTCAACCGCTGTGGCATGACACGCTGAGCGTGATGCTGGGAGCCAGGTCATTGCCAAAATAAACCCATCTCCCCTCATGGGGTTTTCTTCCAGCGGCATGTGTCTTCTGGCTGTGGAGTGAGTTGTGGTGATAGGGGGCTGCTTGTGTGGGGGGACTTGTGCACCGCTGCTGAAACTCTGTTGGCGGGAGCCTGTTTACGTTGAGCTGCTCTGCGGTAGCATTTTTGTAGGCAGGGGGCCAGAGGTGGTTATTTTCTACATCAGGGGCTCCTGTACTTTGTGGCCCACTAAAACTACTGGTGGCAGTGGTTTTTCTTTGGTGGCGGTGGGCTTGTATGTCAGGCATCGTTAGCCATGCTGCCAACCAGGTTGGGACACAATAAGGCTGAGAACCCCTGTCTTAGAAGTACCTAATATAGGTAAATATTAATACAACATTCTCAGACAATTCTTCTGGTTCCTTTCAGGATTTAGGGCCATATGAAGAAAACATTTGCTGTAAGGCCCATTTTCAGACCATGTTCTCTACATAGCTATAAAAAGGTTTTCTATAACATTTATTGCCATAATATCAAATAAATTTCCAGGTAAAGGAGAGCTTCACAGTAATGACCCTCATGAACTTCCTGAATCTTCTGCTCTTTTGGCAGAAAAACCATCTACTATGGCTCATTTTTTTTCCTGTGCTCAAACATAAGTTAACAGCTCAATATCATGAACATATCCAAGGACAGAATTTGGCCCAAAGAACTACATAGTCTGAGAATCATGTGAGGCATCTTTGGCTATGTCTACACTTGCTAAAATTAGCTTAATTGGAACTAGCATGGCCGCACTGGAATGTTAGTTCGAACTAAGCAAGCACTTGCTGAGTTTGAATTAGCGATCCCCATTCATTTCAATGGCCGGTTAATTCAAACTAAGAAATTAGTTCGAATTAACATGGCCACATTGGTTAATTCAAACTAGTTAGTTCGAATTAACCCGTTAGTTCGAAAACCCTATTCGAACTTATTAGTTCGAATTAAGGCAGCCCTTAATTCAAACTAACTAAAGCCTAGTGTAGCCATGGCTTTAGTTAGTTCGAATTAAGCCTCCTTAATTCGAACTAACTTGCCA
Organism: Pelusios castaneus; assembly: GCA_007922175.1. Classification (NCBI taxonomy): domain Eukaryota; kingdom Metazoa; phylum Chordata; order Testudines; family Pelomedusidae; genus Pelusios; species Pelusios castaneus. The sequence goes on from ML685767.1 coordinate 12,897,348, forward strand.
GTGTAGACATAGCCTTTCTGATTACCATTGTTCTTTCTGCCCTCTACTTCAGTTCTGATCCGGTCACTATCTCAAGAAACATTAGAATTCAAACTAATGCTGCAACATATACTTGGGATGCCAGTTTTCAACTGGAATAAAACATTTGTTTTCAACACTAGAAGTTCTCAGGAAAACTGGCTACTATAGTGTCAGAACTTTAATCTTGGAGAGTGCCAGGAGAAGCAAGATGATAAACAAAACAATCTGATTTTACAGCATGAGTGTCTAAGTTGAATATATCTGTTCATTAACTACTGTTCAAGAACTACAGTATTTTTAGATTCACAAATTTCCAATTGCCTTAATGCCCAGAAGCCTCCAGCTGCATTAAGGATTTCAATGTGGTAGGCACAATACAAGCATAGGTCCACAGTCCTGCGAACACTTGTATATAAAGTTAGCCATTTACTTGAGTAGTTCCAGTTGCTATATATCTGTTGGCAACTTGTAGTGAAAAAGACCAACACATATTGCTTTGGTAACAAAACAATCATTAGCTTACTCATCATACTTTTTTGGCTATGCCCTGAGAAAACCAAAAAAATAGTAGAACTGTAGATAAAACTGTACACAGTCACAAACTGTATTTAAAAAAAAAAAATCTTGAAGTTTATATTAAACAAATATACACCATTAAAATGACTGTGGTACCCTGATAAAGTGATCAAATGCACTACTCTTATAATTAATATTTTTATTTTAATATTTCAGCTTACAATCCAGAATTTTTTTAAAAGTATTTATTGTTCAACAGAAACAAGTTACAGCTAATGGGATATGAGTTTGGCAAACTGACCATATTACAAAACATATGGGGAAAGTTCTTTGCCTTCTTCAGTATCAGTTTATTTTCAATTGGCTCTGATTGACTATGAAGTTTAACTATAAATCTTTAGGAAACTAAAATATTTACCAACTCTCCCAAAAAAATACCAAATAATCTAAATCACTCAAAATAAACTATATTAACTTAAATTTTTCCTTAAATTAACTACCAATATAAAAATCTCAAGAGTTACCACTGCATCCCAAATTCAGCAAGGGGACTCCAGCTCAAGACAGACGTATTGAGGGTCAATGGAAGACTACTCATATGCTTAAATGTGGGCACAGGTCACTGAATTGGGTCTGGCACCAAATAGCATATTCCTGGTTTTAGCTCTCAGCTTTCTTCTCGTGGTCCAAGAAAGACATACATGCCAAGATAATTAATTTTTAATGTAGACACAGAGAGATAATTATAATTGCATTGTAGGGATCGCTGTCCAATATACCTTTCAAAAAAAGTACAAAAGGGCTACAAATACCCCAAAGCTAAAAATTAGCTGGGCTCCAAAAGGGATAATCAGATGTCCCAATATTAGGGGCTTTGTCTTCTGTATGCAACTACAGTCCCCGTCCCCGCCTTGGAAACAGAAAGGCATCCTGATTTTTCACACTTGCTATCTGGTCAGTCTAGCAGGGAAACAGTCATGGCCTGCTCTTTGCCTGTCCCTGCAAGAGAATCTGCAGGTGCTCGGCACTTCTGAATAACCAGCTCCTGCCCTGCAGGAGCCTCAACCTAGACTAGGTGGAGAAATCATGGAACCAGACACCCTGAGCGGCTAGAAAACGTGGCTCACGTCACGTTAAAACCAGCCATGAGTACTATAAAACAAACGAGGAGGTCAGTAAGACAACAGAGTCCTGTGGCACTTTTAAAGACAAGCAGATTTATTTATCGCATGAGGTTTCGTGGGAGAAAATCCCACTTCGTCAGACGCTTTGAAGATAGGAAAGTTACAGAATGGGAGGAAATTAAATGCAGGGGAGTGTATGACATAGGATCAGGTCAGGCTGTAACAGCAAATCAAAGTAGGTGTTAGTTTTCAGAACTAACACGTTTATTTGAAGAAATCATTTCTTCATCTTTAAAAAGTGCCACTGGACTCCTCGTTTGCTCTGCTGGACTAGACTGGCACGGCGACCCCACTGAAATGAGTCCTATGTTGCACTTCTAAAGACTAACAAATGTATTAAGGCACGAAAAGCTGTCTGCCTCCCCTGGTCCCTAATGCACAGCCTGGCACGGAGCCGCCCTCCCGCTCCCCACAGACACACAGCTGGGCTCCCAAGCCCTCGCTCGCTCGCCCCCATGGCCGCAGCAACCCGCCTTCCGGCCTCCAGGGAGGCCCGGGCAGTGCAGCGCCGGGTGCATTTAGCAGCCAGCGCGCAGGGGGCCTGGATCAGCTACCAGGGGGCGGGCAGCGGGTGACCGGAGCAGAGACCCGGTTCCCCTCTAGCTCCGTCCCGTCCCGACCCGCGGGCGTGGCTCCAGCTAGCAGCTCAGTGGGGCAAGGCCGCGCCCCACTTCGAGCAGCCGGGCCGGGCTCAGCGCACACAGGCGACAGGCGCTGCCCGGGGGGCGGGATCGACTCACCCGAGCACGCGGCGCCCAGCAGCAGCCAGGCGGCCCCCAGGGTCCACATGCCGCTTCCCCCTTTCGCTGCAGGGAGCCTCCGGCCTCCGCCCATCCCGGCTGACTGCGGACGTTTAGCAGCAGCGAGGTTGGGTGGCGGGTTTCGCTTTCTGTTCCCGAGGCGGGAAGACGCCCAGGGTCCCTGGGGGGTGTGAGGAGGTTCAGTTTCGTGGCTTTCCTAGGATCCTGGTCTCTCCCCACCCGGGCTACCACGGCACACTCTCAACTTGCAGTGCACTGTGTGTAAAACTCCGGAGTCAACCTCCCCCCCCCCAAAGAATGGCTTAAAAATCACAAATTAATAAACAATAGAGGGAGGGGATATTTTTATTTGGCATCTGGTGTTGGACTTCTTTGGGGGCACATTGTCTAGCTTTTCTCCACAAACCAGATGAAACCCACAGTCTTCCTTTGTCTTAACAAAATAAATAAAAAAGAAACAGCAAGAAATGAGGGCTGGGATTCTCCTCTAATAATACCCACTATCAAATAAGCACCCTCCAGTTAGAGTATCACCATAGGGGCATCAAGTAGTAAAGTTCCCAGATCTGGCTTCATGCTGATGTGTCTGGGTTGTTTTGTTTGTTTTTTGTTTGGTTTTTTTCAGCCCCAAATATCAGTCAATTATGAGGAGAGTTGTGATAAAATGAGGTGAGTTGACATCACTTAATTTGGTTACATAATTTCATGTTGGGATCACATAATATAATATAGTCAGTTTCACAAAATGATAGTTTCACCCTACACTTTGCCCCAAATCACCAAACTTGGTGATTTTAGAATAGTGGGTTTAAAAACAAAAAACAAAAAACGTTTACTTTCCTGTTGCTGTGGGAAAGACTCACCAACAACCAGACAAACGGACTGTGCAGAGGCCAGGGTGAAAATTACACAAACTCAGGTGGGGAGGAGGCTACAAATTCTTTTCCTTCTAATCTATTTCTGTCACCTCAGGGTTCTTTAAGCAGCCTTTAGAGAAAGAAGCCTTTTTTTTAAAATCAATAGCAACCATTTAAATGCCCTGCAGGAACCCTGCTCCTCCTAAAAGATATATTTGGGGAGAAGCTTTAACGCCTGCTCACACTTTTCAAAGTAATGAAAATGATTTTTCTGATTGGACACCTTGAATCAAGCCCTTAGAAAGGATACTGTACTGCAGGGGTCGGCAACCTTTGCCAATCCACATGCCAGCCCCTCCTCCCCAACCCTCAGGAAGTGCCAGCAGCCCCTTTCACCAAAAAAGGTGGTGGCCACCGCTGGAGTGAGGGGCTGGTCCAGGCATGCTACCAAAAAGATCCACTTACGGAAGGAAACCGCTCTGGGCAGCTTCTTTCCGTGGCATGCCTGGCCATGGAAAGAAGCCGTCTGGAGAGGCTCCTTTTGGTGGTGGCATGCTGGGGAGCAGAGCTGCTCTGGGTAGCTTCTTTCCCCAGCATGCCCCTGGGCCTGGGGACACCCCTGTGCCCCAGTCACCCCTGAAAAAGCTGCCCAGAAAGGCTTTTGATGGCAGGACCACAATTTCAGGGGCGCTGCAGAGGGCACTGTGTGCCGCTCCAAATGGGCTCGTGACACTGTTGGCACATCTGCGGGGGGAGCCTACCCCTGCTGTACTGTATTCATTCTCACACTTCATGAGTTGATATGGTTATTTCAGGACAAACCAACAACTTGTAAAGTTTAGAGAGTAAAGCTCTCTTTTTTGCAGAACTTGCTAACTGTGTAAGCCAGCTCTTCTCCCTCCTGGTACATCTATTCCTACATTCTCTGAACGCCCTCTGCACTGTATGCCAAGCTTCAGCTCTGTGAAGCCCCTATGTAGCTTGCCAGCTCTTTAGGAATTCCTGTCATGGAGTAGTTCACAAAGTTTTAAAACTAGAGGTTCATACACTTTGCTCACACAGACTGAGCTCTATGTGTGTTAGTCAAATGGAGGCCTGACTGGGAAGGAGAGGCCCAGCTTGGGAGGTGCTTGTATTTGGGTTGCCAGGTGTTCGGTTTTTCGGAACCTGGCAGTGTCTGGTCAGCAGTGCTGACTGGATACTAAAAGTTCAGTTTCCTATAGTAACCAGCCTCCATCACTAGAGGATGGGAAGAGCAGCAGGTGCTCATGGGGTGCATCTAACTGGCGCCTTAGGTAGACCTAAGGATGCTTGTCGACCCACAGAACGCTGCATTCAACTGGGCACTTGTTAAGTAAGTTGACTTAAGCGCTTCCTTATGTCGACTTAACACCACCTCTGAAGGTCGACTTAAAGCTAGTGTAGATGAGTATGTCTACACTACAGGCTCTGTTAAGTTGACTTAACATGGTCGACTTAAGTCGACTTAAAGGCGACCTTGTTAAGTCGACTTAACAAGTGTAGACATAGCCATGGAGCCTGGAGGACCTGCTCTCTGCTCAGCTACTGACAGAGCTGTGGTTGGCTTCCTGACCAGCTCCAAGTGCTAGATATCGGTGCTACTACTGCCTGGGGGAGGAGGATCCTGTCTGCCCCCACCCCTGCCCTGCCCTGCCCTGCCCTGATTGCCCCAGCCCTGGCCCTTCACTACAGGGTTTGATTCGATTCCTCCCCTACCCAGCCCCTGGCACCAAGGATCGACACCGTGCTGTGCCCTGACTGCCCTGAACCTTGCTCCTCACTATGGGGACTGACCCCTGGGCCTTGCCATGCCCCAGTTGCCAGACCCTAGCCCCTCACTATGGGGACCGACCCCTCCCTGGCCCCTTGCTCTGACGATGGCAGGTAATGCCTTATAAGAGGGAGACTTAAGGATTGTGGCTTGTTTACCTAACCAAAAGACGTTTGTAGGGAGATATGATTGCTCTCCATAAATACATCAGAGGGATAAATACCAGGGAGAGAGAGGAATTATTTGAGTACAGCACCAATGTGGACACAAGAACAAATGGTTACAAACTGTCCATCAGGAAATTTAGGCTTGAAATTAGACTCAACCATCAGAGGAGTAAACCCAAGGGAAGCTTTGGGGGCAAAAAACATAACAGCCTTAAAAACTGAGCTTGATAAATATATGGAGGGGATGGTACGATGGGACAGCCTGGTTTGGCAATTGACTGATCTTTGACTACTGTTGATGGATATGCCAGTGGCTTAAAAAGGGAGGGTAGATGTGGTGAGTTCTGAGTTCTTACAGAGAATTCTTTCTTGGAAGGAATTTTCCCCCAAGGCAGATTGGCTAGGGCTCTGTTTTTATTTCACCTTCCTCTGTAGCATGGTGCATGGCTCACATGCTGGTGGATTCTCTGTATCTTACAGTCTTTAAATCATGATTTGAGGACTTTAATAACTCAGTCATAGGTTAGAGACTTATTACAGGAGTAGATGGCTGAGGTTTTGTGGCCTGCATTGTGCAGGAGGTCAGACTAGATGATCC
>ML685767.1:12903643-12973748 GCA_007922175.1 Pelusios castaneus
TGTTAAGTCTACTTAGAGAGTCCACATTGAATACTCCTGTCAACTGCCTGCGTCCACACTGGCAGATGCTAAATCGACGGAGGGTGGTGCATTTTGGGTAGCCCTGGGAGGGGGCCTGGAGGCCAATTAGGTCGACTTACAGGCTTCCCCATCTACACTGACTTAAGGCGACTAAATAAGGTCGACTTAAGTGTTAAGTTGACCGTAAGAGGTGGTGTTATTAAGTTGACTTAGAGAAGCTCTTAAGTCGACTTAATAAAAGCCCAGTGTGGATGCAGCAATCTGTAGGTCGACTTTACCTTCCTTAAGTCGACCTAAGACTCCAGTGTAGACATACCCCATGAGTCTAGTCACATGGAAGGGGGGAGTGAATAACAGGGGAGGGAGATGAAAGAGGTGTGAGTGGGAGCAGAGCTTTGGGGAAGGGGTGGAGTCTTGGGGGAAGAGGCGGTGCTGGGTTCTGGCAGGAGTGTTTCATTTTCTGCAATTAGAAAGTTGGCAACCTGCAGTGAAGAGTCCAGTTGGGAACTGGCCTGAGTGATTGTGAAATGCCCAACTGGGGCACAGGGACACAAATGTACAGCTCACCTTACATAAACTGTGAAGTGCATGGCCCTCCAGTAAACCTTGGCAGTGGCATGTGTCAGCAGCAGCAGGGAGTGCCAGGGAGCTTTTTCTGCCTGCAGCAGTCTGTGGGCCAGATAGTGGAAATGGGCTTTTCTGGTTTTCTGATTATCATCAGGAACAGTAGGCGTTTGCCCTTTGTTACTTGTCCTAGAACATTCCCTGATATGTGGAAATTGATTTGCTGCATTTTTCAAAAGTCACCATGCTCCATACATAGAAATCCCACCGAGTTGAGAGTAGGGCTTCACTTCACTTAGCCCACTAATTAAAGACCTTATGTGATAAACTTTATTAAATTGGCCCTATGGTTGTGAACAAAGAGGGTAAGTTAGTTGCAAGTCCACAGATTATTTTAAGAGAGAAAAAATACTGTAATTTGCTTTTAAAACAAAGCTTAGCATGGAAAACCATCCTGCCAAAAATAAAATAAAATAAAATAAAATTAGAAAGTATGGACTGGCAGAGCTAAGTAGCATCCAAACAGTCTAAATTCTGTCACCGTATCACCATCCTCAGAACAAATAAAAACAGGTGAGAAAGAATGAGACCTTCAAACATCACTCAACATCATAACCAACCCTGCCTTCTTTAGGATAATACATAGTTGTCAGTAAAACAAATGCTCTGCCACTGGCCTGTTGGGTGACCGTGGGCAAGTCACTTCACTGGCCCGTGCATCAGTTTCCCCTTCTCTAAAAGAGAGATGATGATTATAACCTTCTCTGTGAAGCACTTTGAGATCTGCTAATGAAATGTGTTACCAAAGAGCTAGATGTTAATTATTAATTATTATTAGACTCTTCACCAAAAGTGACCATCTTCAGGACAATTCCCTGAAAAAGCACATGCCATTTCCAGTCTAAAAACATTGTCATATGATATCCTGAGTTTAGTTAGGTCACAGAGAGCAGCAGACTGGAATTCTGAGGTAATTGTATAGTAAGCTGTCAATGAGAGAAAGCTGCGTGCACACTCCCTCCCCAATGCAGAGTGGTACAACTGCAACACACCCGCTCATCCCTGTTGCCAAGGCGCTGTATATAGCATACCCACATCCTGCTGCCAAGGCAGCACACAGAGCACACCCAAACCACCCTGCTGCCAGTGGAGCATATAGAGCATACAGACTTACAGCTGCAAGGAGCCCTGTGGGATTTTCTCTCATGAAAGCTCATGCAATAAATAAATTTCTTAGTCTTAAAGTGCCACAGGACTCCTTGTTTGTTTTGCTGACCAAGACTAATACGGCTACCCCTTTGGAACTTGTTATTGCCTGTGAGAGAGATCTGTGCTTTTAATATCAGGTATTTATCTGTATCCTGCAGTAGTAATGTGTGTTGCTGAATGCCACAGGTGATGCTGTGTGTACAGCTTCACAATGCCCTTTGGCTGGGTGTGGCTGTGCACCAGAAGTCTGCAGTGTTCCTTGTACTTTCTGAATTTCTGGGACTGGGTATGCAGTGCCCTCCTTTTCTGCCGGTTGTGGTTCCTACCTCAGAAATTATCTATGCTTTGCTTTCACTCTCTACTGAAGGGGTGTCAAGCACACTGCTTGTTGCCAACACGTCTGTGCCTGTTACCAAGTCCTCTTCTGTTACCAGGGCACTGGATGCTAATGCGACCACTCTCTATCCTTGCTATCATGGGATAATGCTTATGCTCACATGGTCCCTGAGGACTCCAGGTGTGTGCAGCAGCAGTTTCAAAATGCCAAGACAGAACTGCACTGTCTATGATTTACATATTGAATGCATGATTCTGCAATAGTGGAATAACATACCCCTCCATGGTTGTAAAAGTGGTTGTTATATACATCCTGGTATGTACCCCTGTCTAGGAGGCACAGGGACTTTCAAGAGGCTATCTAATTTAGTCTCTAGTGTTGCTACCTGTAGGCACTGATCAACAATTTCACATTCTTATTCCCTACTGTGCAGCTGGCCATTATCTGTGGTCACACTGCAAATAGGTGGAGATCAGAGTCACAGAGACCACTCAAAGAGGCAGCTGACTGCTGTAGCTGGCAGGGAAATCCAGAAGAGTGGTATAAATGGGCCTGCATGCCTCAAACCTCTTCAAAGCCTACCCGCAATAACAATTTGTCAGACTGACAGTCTGCAAGTGCTGTTTCCTTCAGCGAGACACAAGCTGCCAGCCCTCCATCTGTATGCTTGACATCCCCACAGTAGCAATAAACTGTCCATTAGCATAACATTCACAGGAACAACCCCATGTCCGGAAGCTGCAGCACAGCACTGTAGTAACAAATAATACTTTGTATTTGTCTGTAAATCTCAAGGTGCTTTACAAAAGTGGGTATTGTTAGCCCCATTTTATTGATGGGAAGATGAAGGGAGAAGGTGGTTAAATAATTTGACTGAAGACACATGATGAGCTAGTAGCAAAGCAGGAAACAGAGCCCAGATGATTGTTTTGTGGAACACTCAATCCTGAAGCCTTATTATTGCTCTCAAATGAAGTGTGAGCACAGTATTTTCTCACTCCTTGTATAAGTGGGTACAAGAAAGCCTCCTGTGTTGAGCAGGTGGTGGGTCAATAGGATCAAGGTCAAGACAGTGTATCGATAAACCATAACAGTCACACCTTGATTTCCAAAAGATAAACATTGCCAAGTTGGCAAAGCTAACCAGAAGTATAGATTTTGCTCAGGCTCTGACTTGGCCTCTCCTGCTGATCTCCTTAATCTGCCAGCTATGGCAGAAGAGTAAGTGATACTTCTTTTTTTCAGCTTCATTTTAGAAATTTCGTGAAATTGCTGATGTTTGTAAATATGCATGCAACCCTGAGCACCAACATAGTTAGATGTTCCATAAAAAGGTCAAGCCAGGCTCAAAAATCCAACAATGATTCCAGTAGAGCTAGTCAAAAATAAAAGGAAAAAAGTTGCCCCCCCAAAATTGTGAACTTTCAAAGCTGTTTCTGTTTCAACAGCGAGTGAAATGGAATAATTTAAGGGTTTTTTTTCCCCAGACTTCTTGCAAAATTTCAAAATTTTGTTTTCTCCTTTATTCCCAATTTGCTGTTTAGCACAATACAATGAATAATGTCCATGTAGGTGTGGGGGTTTGTCAAGCATCATTTTCCTTCAGTGGCTTCAGGGCCTCCCGCACACTTATTCAGTTAAAAGCCTCTCATGCTCATAAGGCCACTGAATTCAATGAGAATTTTGCTATTGAGTTCATCGGGTGCCTAATCATATCCTTAATTATTATTTTCCAAAGGAGTAGCCGTGTTAGTCTATTGCAGAAAAACAACAGAGTCCTGTGACAAAGTGGGATTTTCTCCCACAAAAGCTCATGTGATAAATAAATCTGTTGGTCTTTAAAAGTGCTACGGGACTCTGTTGTTTTTAATTATTATTATTATTATTATTTATTATCGTGCAGAGCCAGGTGGGATTTGACTGAGACTAAGGCTTAAAAAAAAAAAGACCCTCTATCCTTGTCAGGGAGTCTACAATCTTCTTCTGGGGTGTTGTGTAATCTCTGATCCAAGGCAAGAGCATTGGAATTATGACATTGACAAAGGACTCAGTCAAGCAACAATAGAATAGGCTGAGCAATTTTTTGACGGGCAGTTCTAAATTGCTGGAGGTAGGCCAGCATTCCTTAGTCTGAGGCTGGTCTCTCCTTATACACAATTTCTATGGAATTTAATACAGATGAAACATATAGCATTCTATAAACATTACTATATTATAATGAAAGTTTGTAATAGAAAGTGTTTTGAGCCATTTTATAGAATTCTGTAGCAGGGAAACAATTTTGTGTTTGGTTCTAGAAAATGGTACCAGACAAACAAACAAAGGCTGGAAGGGAAAGTTACAATTTTCTATTCAATTCCATAGGATTGTTCTAGAAGCCAGATAGGCATCTTAAGCTGAAGCATTGGCTGCTGTCTGAATACACCTATAAAATTCACTACTTGCTGCAGCATGTTCGCCACATAGCATTCACTAGTCACACACACATACTTACATATGTTGTTACAGTATGGAACATATTCTCTGAACATCTTGCATTTAGCAAGTCAGCCTTCCTTGAGGCCCCTACCAAGCCAGCCTCTTCTGCCATTACAAGTTTTACAACTTGTCTATACAAGTCCAAGGCCATGGAGTGTCACCGCCTCCTCTGTCCCAATGCAATATACGGAGTGAAACAGAAAAAGAAATTTCTTTTTCCTTCATCATGGGCAGCTGATAGAAGTGCTCCTCAAAAAAGCCACAGTCGAGCAGTAACAGAATTTATGGCCATGTCTACACTGACGGGAGATTTAAAGTCGACATTGAGAGGCTGAATTAATAAAACTGGAGGAGAGTGGCCATGTGACACTCATCCTCCGGCTTCCTGTGTCCACATTACCCCTGCGGGCTTCCACCACCTGCCCCACAGCCAGCTGGCTAACCCCTCCGCTGAGCCCCACTGCCCCACTGGCCCCTGCAGTCTGCCTGCCAGCCGAGCAGCCCCCCGCCAGGGCTACGGGGGCCAGTGGCAGCTCCAGCAATGGGGTTCCCGTGCCCGCAGCAGGGCTACCCGGCCAAAGCCCTGGCAGTGGTGCTGCGTACAGCTGGAGACCAGTGTCCACACTGGGATTAAGGTGAATTACTAAATTTGCATTTAACCCTACGCCTCTTGAAGGGGTGGATTTACAAGGTCAACTTATAACACCACTTAATTAGACCTTCCAGCCGCGTGAGTGTGTACGCAGGCTGTAGAAGGTCAAAGTAAGCAGCGTTACATCGACTTAAGCCCTCAGTGTAGACCAGGCCTATGTCTCTCCTACATTAGCATCTCCTGTTCAGAAATGTCATCTTTGGGGAAGCCCAGCATTCTATTACTATTACTCATAGGACAGGCATTTTTGATATTCTCAGGAAAGACAATCTGACCTCCCAAAATCAGAAGATTGTCTTAAAAGTCTTGACTTTTTTTAAAAAATAACAAATCTGAGGGCTTTTCACCCTTTGCCTTCAGGTTTTTGAGCCTTTATGGTTCATATTTTCAAGCTTTTTTCCCACACCATGAGGGCTAGAAATAATTTACTCTTTTCTTTTTAAATGGAAGCTGAGACGTTCATGTAATCACATGACTCCTGCATTGGGGTAGTAAGATAAATACCAAATGTCACAAGAGTGGTAAGACTGGATCTTTGCTCTTAGGCACTCACAATGTAAGGCAAGAGAACCTGAGAACTCTATCCTGAGCTGTTGTGAAAGCAACCCTATTCATATGAGCAGAAGATTGTTATGCATAAGGCATAAATATGATGTACATGACAAATGAAATCAGTATTAATCCAGTCCCTTGAGAAACTCACGGATAGGGCAGTATTGTTATAACCACTTTCCAGAAATGGAAAGTGAATCACACAGAGGTTAAGTAACTTGCCCAAAGTCACATAAGATTAGCCTGTGACTTGGACTACAGCACTGCAGATGGGAGTAAAATTCTTCCTTAGCCCCTATGGGTATACCTACACAGACTCCTTGAGGATACTTCTCAGTGCGGGCAGACAGACACATGCCAGTTCTGTTTAAAATAACCCACTAAAAATAGCAGTGTAATGGCAAGAGTGTGGATGAGCTCGGGCTGGTTTTCTGAATACAGTGCCACCCAGTCCGTGCTGTGTACTCTGGTGGCTAGCCTTAGCTGCTGCCTATGCTGCTCCAGCCATATTGCTATTTTAAGTGCCATAATTGGAGCAGACCTACCATGTATCTGTTTGCCCACACTGGAAGTACCCTCCCAGTAGATGTCTTGACATACAGTGTATGAGCTATCCAGATCATGGGTCCACAGTAGTTGTTCTTGAGCAGGGTGAGTAATAGTATCTTCTTGTTAGTACTCCGCAGGAGTAAGTAGTAGGGGAATGTTGACTCAAACATGTATGTGCCTCAGAGTTACAATGCTTCCTGGAACTACTTCTTCCATGGTACAAGTTACACAATCTAGCTCACAGCATGTGGCTGAGTCAGGCAATGAACTCCATGGCAAACACCATTCTGGGGTGTATTAACAGGAGTATTGTGAGTAAGACAAGAGAAGTGATTCTTCCACTCTAATTTGCACTGATTAGGCCTCAACTTGAGTACTGTGTCCAGTTTTGGGCACCTCATTTCAAAAAGGATGTGGAGAACCTGGAGAAAGTCCAGAGAAGGATAACAAAAATGATAGAGGTCTGGAACATCTGACCTATCAGGGAAGATTGAAAGAGCTGGGTTTGTTTAGGCTAAAAAAAAAAGAGACTGAGAGGGGCTATGATAACAGTTTTCAAATATCTAAAAGGTTGTTATGAGGAAGAAGGAGAAAAAATATTCTCCTTTATCACAGATGACAGGATGAAACACAACAGGCTTAAATTACAGCAAGAGAGGTTCAGCCTAGACATTAGGAAAAATATCCGAACTCTCAGGGTGATTAAACACTGGAGAAAGTTGCCTCGGCAGGTTGTGGAATTTCCATCATTGGAGGTTTTTAGGAGCATGTTAGACAAACACCTGTCAGGGATGGTTTAATGGGGGTACTTGGTCCTGCCATGAGTGCAGAGAACTGGACTTGATGACCAGTCATGGTCCCTTCCAGCTTCTACAATTCTATTCTTTGACACCCAGTCCCCTGCACTGGCAACTAGAGCATGCTGGCTATGTAATATGCAGGTGATTGTCTATTAAATAGGATTATGATGAAAATTCCTTATTAGAACGCATTTTTGACTCTAGATTATGTTCCCCTCATGTGAATTACTCATTGACTTCCCCTGCTATCTGAACATCTCACTTCTGCATCAAAATGTTTTTGATATCCCCTTTCGAAAACATGGATTCCAGCTGCACGTGTACTAGGAAAATGCCTTAAGACCTCAAGCTTTTAAGTAATAAGTACTAATCTTGAGACACAATAGAGAAAAAGAGGGCTACTCATCTTGTAACTGTTGTTCTTTGAGATATGTGGCTCATATCAAATTCATTGTAGGTACGTGCACACCCCCATGCACGGTTACCGGAATTTTTCCCTTTAGTAGTACCCATAGGGCCAGACTAGGCGCCCCCTGGAATCCCAGGCAAATGCCACGGTATATTAGGTGCCATCAGACCAATACCCCTCAGTTACTTCTTGCTGTTAACTCCAGCGGTGGGGATATGGAGGGGGTTGTGGAATGGACATGAGCAATACATCTCAAAGAACTACAGTTACACGGTGAGTAACTGTCTTTTCTTCTTTGAGGGTTTGCTCATGTCGATTCCACTGTAGGTGACTCGCAAGCAACACCTTGGAGCAGTGGTTCTTAACCTTTTTTCCAGTGCGACACACCTGACAGAAGATATTCCCCTGCATGACACCTACAGTCTGTGGGTGGTGGTGGCATTTGGGTTGGGAGCAGTTAGAAGGCTGAGAAGCTCTGGAGGATGCAGCATTCCAGGACCTGGGTGGGGGCAGAGTTAAGACAGCACAGGCTGGAGCCCTGGTGGTCTGGCTTGATGGGGCCAGGTTTATTCTTGTGGGGCAGGTGGTTCCCCCCCCCATCTCAGCTCAGGATCTCTGGGTTGCAGCCCTAAGCCCCTTTACTCATCTATCCCAGTCTGCTGCCTGTGTTGAGGGCAGCAGAGAGCGGCAGGTGGCAGAAACCCCAAGCTGACTCCAAACTGAGCTGCCAATTTTCCGTGACACACCTCCGGGCTCTTCATGACACACTTTTGTGTCCCAACACAGGGGTTGAGAACCGCTGCCTTGGAGGTGGGTTCGGCGTTCATAGATGGGTTGATTGCAGTACTGCTCTGCCGAAGCCGGCATCATCCCTTGCCTGCTGCACAATGGCATAATGCGATGTAGAGGTGTGCACCGATAACCATGTAGCAGTGTTGCATATGTCCTAAATAGGCACTCGTGTCAGGAATGCCACAGAAGAGTGAGTTGTGATGTTTCCCTGAAGGGGAACTTTTGCTTGCTGGCTCTGTGCTGCTCTGGCACTTGACCCCGCATTCCTGGCCTTCCCCTGCACGGGGACCAGTCCCTCTCTGAATGCTCTTTCCTTGGCTTCTTTGATATTGAAGAGGAAGCTTGGTCCTGTGGTGGCTCCATTGCCAGGGAGGCGCTCTGCACTGATGTGGTGCTCAGCACCAGGAAGGAGTGGAATGGCTCCCAAGCTGGCCTCCATAAATAGAGCCTTCAGCAAAATTTCCCACTCTTTCTGGCTGCGTCTACACTTGTAAATTAAGTCGACTTAAGCTTGCTTAAGTCAACTTAATTTACCCTGCGTCTACACTACAGTTTCCTTAAGCTGACTTAAGCAGCTTGCTTAAGTCGACTTAAGGAAAATAAAGTCAACTTAATGAAAATTAAGTCGACTTTATTAAACCTTGAAATAAGTCGACTTAGGGCTTAAGTCGACTCCCTAGAGTTGACTTAAGCCAGTGTAGACGTGGGGTAGCCCTAAGTCGACTTAGGGCTACCCCAGGACTACACCAATGCCCTCCCTGATGGGGGGGGCACAGGGGGAGCCTGGCATGCCCCCCACAGGCTGCTCTGCCCACCCTACCCCTATGTCCTGCCAGGGTTCCTGACCTATGTACAATGGGGCAAAGGCTGAGCCCCCTGGCACTGGGCAAGGGGTGCCCCTCCTGCCCCCGTGGACCTACCTTAGGTCCCCCTAGCTCCTAGAAGTTGACCTAGGCATCCAGTGTGGATACTCTAGGTCGACTTTGTAAGTTCCCCCCAATGTCGATTTTAATTTTAAGTGTAGACTCACTAAGTCGACTTAAAATTACAAGTGTAGACATAGCCTCTGCGTCCACGGTCTGAAAGCCTTACAGATTCGGCACTTGTCCTTTCTGCGTGATTCCCCCAGGCACTTTCAGACAACTGTCGTGTGGGTTGCTAAGCAGGAAAGGTTTCTGCAAGACTTACAGGGCTTGAATCCCAGGGATTGGAGCATGGCCCACTGCCGAGTAGTTCCCTAATTATTTAAACTATCAGCTAACAAAACACCAACTGCTCAACAGGGAATAGTTCAACTCAGCTGAAGGGAATGCTTAACACTAAATTGGTAAGAAGTACTTGTGGAAGCAAGCAAACCACAGTCCCGCTAACATCAGTGGCAGAAAGAAGGAACTGAGGGAATGTAGGGCCGGCGGTGCCTAATATACCGTGGCATGTGTGTGGGATTCTGGAGGGTGCTGAGGCTGGCCCTGCGGGTACTGCTAAAGGGAAAAAAATTCCAGTGACTTTGCATGGGAGCGCGCATGCCCCTATAATGGAATCGGCATGAGCAAGCACTCAAAGAAGAACTAAGAGGTATGCAGGTAAGATGGCTGTTCATTTTTTCCTAAGAAAGTTACTGATTAAAGGTTACATGATACTATAGAAATTTAAGGGGGGTATGGGGTATATAGGTATAGGTATTTCATATAGGATTATAAGTAGGTATAGTATGTTAAGGATAAAGTGTAGTTAAGGTAGCTAGTGTATTGTTCTACGGGCCTACTCTATGCATCTGCCCGGTGACAAGACTAATTTAAATAACTGAGGCCTTGTCAAACCAGCAAACTCTCTTCTTGATCTTGAGCCAGAACTCGAACCGCCTGTTTAATATGCAAATAGCCTGAGGCCCCCCATGGGTCCAGGTGTTCGACCACTACTCCGTCTCCCATACGCTGGGGGCACAAAGTGTTACCCGCAACCTAAATGTCAACCAATCAGGAACGAGGTTTTCCAGACATCATGCGGCCACAGTTTCACACCTCACGGAAGGTGAGAGACAGGGCCGACCCAAAAAACACTATAACTGAGGCCCCCGATTGTTCGGAGGGGGTCGGAGTCCCAGAGCTTCTAAGACGTTAGAGGTCTCTCAGGACTGAGGCTCTTTGATCATAGGGCTTGTCCTTACGGTCATTGAGTCTGGGCAGAGGAGTCAGTGGCCCCAACCTGGTAACAGGTAGTGGGACTGACACGGTGGAAAGGAACTGAAGGGTCGATCCAAATCCCTACAGAGGCGGAATTCGACACGAGGCTGAGAGAGCTGGTAAGTATAAGTAAAAAAGGCATATGCACAGGACTTAGGCGGATATTGGCCCGTTAGAATCGGGAGTAAATTACTTTAGCGAATATTGGCCCTAGAAAGGGATCAAATTTGGGTCCTGGAATAATGATAGTAGCTACTTAAATATTTTAGTAAGTGTTACACCCGTCAAGCTTAGAACCCCGTAGTCCTGGAGTTAGGACAGAAGTAGGTTAGAACCCCGAGCCTGGGAGTACAGGCAGATTAGGGCTGTACTGGGCCCCCTTAAAAAGGGGCAACAGCAGCATTGTAACAGGGTGTTGTTTAAGTATAAGTACAAGTATAAGTACAAGTATAATGCGCAAAAGATGTAACGGGAATTTAGTGTACACAAAGTAAGTTTGCATAAAATTGTCTACTGTCTCTTTAAAAGCAGCTGCAGCAGAAAGAAACCGCATAGGACGGCATAGACTGAGACTCAAGCTTTTGCTAAGGAAACTGCATTTCTGTACTTTAAGTTTTATTTCCTGTCGCTCTACAGAGCCATGAAAAATAAATTATCTCTTCTACTTACAACACTCTTTGTAGTTTCCTTGTTATTTCTCCTGGCCCTCCTTATTTTCCTGGCCATGGTACCATATTCAATCCCCCTCTCCTGGGACGAACACCCAATCCTGCTACTAATAGCTTGGGTGCTGGGAGGATTCTGTCCTGTATTCTGTTGCTCCTATATCCTGACCACCTATGTTATAACATGGGCCTCCAATAACCAGTCTCCAAATAAAGCCGGGGATATTAACCCCGGGGGAAAAAGAACCCAGGTCAGCACGCCACCTCCAATGAATAAGACCCCGGAGGGTGACCAAATTCCTAGCGGCGAGCAGATACCCAGTTAAGGAAGGAATGGGAGCCTCAGGTTCCTGGCATCTTTGGAAGGTGGATCAACATAAAGGCAAATATTACAGTCATGATCAGTAGAAGGTGGGGGAGGGAAGAGAAATTAGAGATGCCAGGAAAAGCACTGCATAAAATATCTCCTATTTATCTAGCTTAAAGGATTGCAAATAATTTCACAAACTCTGCATGTAAGGCTCCTCTGTAACATGACTACATCAAGAATGAACTGCAGCAAGTAAGGCAACAGAACAGCATGGGGAAAAGGGAAAATATTGACCAAGGTGCTCACAGCAAGTCCTTTACTCTTAAGAAAAGTGCTGTGAGATGATTCATGTCCCTGCAAGAGGAAAGGTTTTGAAGTGGGGTATACATTTAAAATATTATTCTTATATACACACACACACACACCATTTTTAACAAGCCCGCAACACTAACCTAAATGCTCTGAAGTAAAGACAATAGGTGCATGCAGCTGCATTGATTTCAAGTTAATTGCTTCCTCTAATGCTAGTAATGAATTTGGCCCACTGCATTAGCTTAATTGGCAGCCTGTTTTGATCTTTGAATGAGATTTCAGCTTGTCCCAATTTGATTTTTTTTTTAAAGAATTCTTTCTTGGCTCCAAAGAGATTTTCCTGGTTAGGTTTTCCCCTCTGGTTAAAAAAAGAAACTAGATTGATCTCTTTTGGCAGCTGTGAAAAGGTTGCATATTGTGTGTGTTTTACTGCTTGGCTTGCTTGAAAGTGATTTTATTTCCATTCCTACTACTTTTAGAACATTTTCCACAAACAAGTATATGTATCTTCCATACATATCTGTGCAGTGGCATTCACACCATTTAATACTTAATCCTCAATAGCAATTATAGCTAGTTGAACAGTAAAGTTGATCGAAGAATATATTCACAACTAAAGGCATTAGGGTTTCACTATGATTTGTAGGGTCATATTTATTAGTTACGAGTATCCATGGTCCCCCTTTTATCCTGCCCAGCTTATTGAAAACTGTATTGACATTTTCCAAAGGGGTAGCCGTGTTAATCTATTGCAGAAAAACAACAGAGTCCTGTGGCACTTTTAAAAACGAACAGATTTATTTATTGCATGAGCTTTCGTGGGAGAAAATCCCACTTCGGCAGATGCTTTGAAGCTTATGCATCTGATGAAGTGAGATTTTCTCCCACAAAAGCTCATGTGATAAATAAATCTGTTAGTCTTTGAAAGTGCCACAGGACTCTGTTATATTGACATTGTAAGCTGTCACTTGAAATACTCAAGTGGAGTTCCTAGTCCTGCTTGCAGGCTGCAGGGCTCTTCAGGGATATGTGCAATCGGGACTTAGCCCTGCAGTAGTAATCATCCTGTATCCATCAAGCTTAGAATAAAGTGGGAATGAGTTGTGCCTTTTTGTTTTTTAGGGAGCAGCTTGTTTTTTCTCTATCTGTTTTTTTGTTTGTTTCTTTTGTTTTATCATTCTTATTCTAAGAAATAGTGTTATACTGCAACCTAGTTTTTAATCTAACTTCTCAGTGTATGCTATGAAAGTGACATGTCTCAGAGCCAAATTCAGCAACAATATATGTAGCTTCCACTGTAAATAATGAGTGTCACCAAATTATATCATAGACTAATTTGATTATTACATCATTATTAGTCCAAAAATTCGTCCCAGAAGTGCATTATTCACCACTGGCTATTCTGCCGTTTTAAAAGCTTCATTAGCCAACCAGGGAGCATCACAACATTATATGTGATTTAAGTAAACTAGCCCCACTTCCCCAATTAAGAACAACAAAAAAGTTGAAATGAACAGTTCTTGAACTCATAGGCTGACCATTATATGTCCATTTAGCGAATACTTAGAAGTAAGAAATATATTTGAAAATGATCAGGATCAGTTTGCAAAAAAATCACTAACAAAAAAACTGGGGGGTGATAGGTGATAATGCTCCATCTGGGAAACATAGATGCTTACCTTTACTCATATAACCACGATTGATTACATAAGAATGGCCATAACGGGTCAGACCAATTGTCCCTCTAGTCAATGTTCTGTCTTCTGATAGCAGCCAATGACAGGTGCTTCAAAGGAAATGAACAGAACAGGCGATCATCAAGGGATCCATCCCCTTGTCATTCAATCCCAGCATCTGGCTGTCAAAGGCTCGGAAAAACAGAGCATGGGGTTGCATCTCCCACTGTCTTGGCTAATAGCCATTGATGGCCCTATCTTCCATGAATTTATCTATTTTTTTTAATCCATTTATAATTTGTGCCTTCACAACATTCCCTGGTAATGAGTTCCATAGGTTGACTGTGTGTTTGAAGAAATACTTCCTTTTGTTTGTTTTAAACCTGTTGCCTGTTAATTTCACTGGGTGATCCCTACTTCTTGTGTTATAGGAAGGGCTAAATAACACTTACGCATTTTCTCCACATCATTCATGATTATATAGACTTCTATCAGAGCTCCACTTAGTCATCCCTTTTCCAAGTTGAATTGTCCCAATCTTTTTAATTTTCTCACATGGAAGTTGTACCATAACCATAATCATTTTTGTTGTCCTTCTCTTTACCTTTTCTAATATATCTTTTTTGAGATGGGGTGACCAGAACTGCAAGCAGTGTTCAAGTTGTGGGCATACCACGGATTTATATAGAGTTGTAATATTTACTAGCTGTGTTATTATCTATACCTTTCCTAATGATTCCTTACATTCTGTGAGCTTTTTTGATTGCTGCTGCACTTAAAGCAGATATTTTCAGAGAGCTATCCATAATGATGCCAAGATCTTTCTTGAGTGGTAAAAGCTAATTTAGACCCCATCATTTCATATGCATAGTTGGGACTATATTTGCCAATGTGCATTACTTTGCATTTATCGATCTTCATATACCACTTTGTTGCTCAGTCACCCAGTTTTGTGGGATCCCTTTGTAATTCTTTACAGTCTGTTTTGGATTTAACTAGCTTGAGTAATCTTGTATCATTTGCAAAATTGGTGACTTTAGGATTTACCCCTCTTTCCAAAGCATTTATGAATATGTTGAACAGCACTGGTCCCAGTTCAGATCCTTGGGGGACACTGCTATTTACCTGTCTCCATTTTGAAACTGACCATGTGTTTCTACTCTTTGTTTCCTTTCTTTTAATCACTTTGGCTATGTCTACACTTGTTAATTTAAGTCGGCTTAGCATGTCCACACTCAAATTTTAAGTCGACTTAGAGGGGACCCTACAAAATCGACCTAGAGCGTCCACACTGGACACCTACGTCGACTTCTAGGGACTAGGTGGACCTGGGACAGGTCCACAGTGGCAGGGGGGGCATCCCTTGCCAAGTGCCAGGGGGCTGAGCCTTTGCCCCATTGTACCTTGGTACAATGAGGCAAAGGGGCACAGGGACCCTGGCAGGGCATAGGGGCAGGGTGGGCAGGGCTCTGCCCTGCCCTTTGAGGGGGCATGCCAGGCTGTGGCTGTACCAGCCACCCTGGCAGGGAGGGCAGTGGGGAAGCCCTGGAGTCCCCTAAGTTGACTTAGAGTTGACTTAGGGCTACTTCAGATCTACACTGGCTAAGTCGACTTTCTAAAGTCGACTTAGCCAGCAAAGTCGACTTAAAATGAGGTTTAAGAAAGTTGACTTCATTTTTCCTTAAGTCGACTTAAGCAACTGCTTAAGTCGATTTAAGGAAAGTGTAGTGTAGACGCAGAATAAATTAAGTCGACTTAAGCAGGCTTAAGTCGACTTAATTCACAAGTGTAGACACACCCTTTTTGATCCATGAGAGGACCTTCCTTTTTATCCCATGACTGCTTATTTTACTTAAAAGCCTTTTTGGCAAGGGACCTTGTCAAAAGATTTCCAAAAGACCAAGAACACTATATCCATTTGACTCTATCATCTTTGATCACATTTGTTGCCCCCACCCCCCGCCCCCTCAGAGAATTCTAATAGATTGGTGAGGGATGATTTCCCTTTATAAAAGCCATGTTGATTCTTTCCTGCAAATCATGTTCATCCACGTGTCTGGTAAATCTGTTCTTTACTATAGCTTCAATCAATTTGCCTGGTACTGGTTAAGTTTATCACATATAAGTGCCAGAATAATCTGTGGAGCCTTTTAAAAAATTGGTGTCACATTAGCTATCATCTGATACAGAAGCTGATTCAAATGATGGGTTATAGACCATGGTTAATAGTGCTGGAATTTCATATACGAATTCCTTCAGAGCTCGTGGGTGAGTACCATCTGGTCTTGGTAGCTGTTTGCTGTTTAATTTAACAATTTGTTTCAAAACCTCCTTTACTGACACCTCAATCTAGGACAGATCTTCAAATCTGTTATCTAAAAAAATATGGAATGTATGTGTGAATCTCCTCATTTACTCTTCTGCAAAGGCCAAAACAAAGAATTCACTTAGCTTCTACACAGTAGCCAAATCTTCCCTGAGTGCTCCTTTTGCATTTAGGTCATCCAGTGGCCACACTGATTGGCAGGCTTCCTGCTTCTGATTTAGGATTTTTTTTTCTGTTAGTTTTTGTGTCTTTTGCAAATTGCTCTTCAAATTCTTTTTAGGCCTGTCTAATTATACTTTTTCAGTTGGGACTTGCCAGAGTTTATATGTTCCTTTCAATTTTGCTCAGCAGAATTTAACTTCCAGTTTTTAAAGGGTCCTTTATGTCTCTAATGGCTTGTTTGACTCTGATAATTAGCCATGGTGGCATTTTCTTTGTCCTGTTACAGTTCTTTTTAATTTGTGGCAGACATTTAATTTGAGTGTCAGTTATGGTGTTTTTAAAAATTTTCATGCAGCTTGCAGGCATTTCACTTTTGTGACTGTTCTTAATTTCTGTTTATCTAGCTTCCTCATTTTTGTATAATTTCCTTTCCTAAAGTTAAATGCTACTATGGCAAGCTTCTTTGTTATTTTTCCCCTTACAAGGATATTACATTTAATTATTTTATGATAGATATCACAGAGAGGTTCAGCTCTATTCACCTCTTGGACCAGATCCTGTATTCCAGTTGGATTTAATCAAGAATTGCCTCTCCTCTTGTGGGTTCCTAGATAAGCTGATCCAAGAAACAGTCATGAATCGTGTCTAGTAATTTTATTTCTGCATCCTGTCCTGAGGTGCCATGTCAATATGAAGGCAATTGTTAACAAAACATTGTTAGTTGACTGTCTTTATATGATATAAATGAATGGAACTCTTTTTTAATTTGGCTTTTTCTCTTCAGTTCCAAACTGTACTTTATCAACTTCTATCCTCAGCTCTTTACTAGAGAGAAACCTGGTTAATAGATCCTCCCAATGGGATGTCTATATCCAAATTGTATGCTTCTCCGCACCTGTCAGCTTCCCCCAAACCATTTGTTTAAAAACGTCTCTACGACCTTTTTAATTTTACTTGCCAGCAATCTGGCTCAGTTTTGATTTAGGTGACACCCCCTCTTCCTGAATAGGCCCCTCCTTTCCTAAAAGGTTCCTGTCACGGTATGTGACCTCTCTAGTACCCCTTGGTGTGGAAAGTCCAAGAGGCGTGAGCGAATGGGTGTCTCCGCAATCCCATTATTCCCTGGGGTCAGGGCAGCATGATCTAGTAACCAGAGAGTCCATACACAGGCTGGGGTCAGGGCAGCACGGCCTAACGGCTCAAGTCAATAAATAGCCCTGGAATCAGGATGACACAGCTTAGTGGCTAGAGTCAATAGAAGGGGAGGGGCGGGCTTCTGAAGGCACAGTGCCTGGGTAGAGGGGCTCAGGCCCTCCCACTCCACTGAGGGGGTCAGGCCCTCCCACTCCACTCCACTCCACTGATAGGGCCCTATCAGTGTCAGGGTATGACACCAAGCAGGGATCTGGCCCCCTGGGCTACTCCCTACCTGGGTTGTCATCAAGGTCCTCCCTTGTGGCTCCCAGTTCACCACTCTCTGCTCTTCCAACAGCCACCATCTGTCCCTCCTGGGGGTCCTGGAGTTCGTCAGTAACTGTGTGCTCCTGGGCGTTGATCTCTGGATGGCCTCCAAGGGGTGCTGGCTCCTCCACAAAGTCTCTGGGATTGCTCCTGCTCTTGAGCAGGGGCTGATGTGGCTCCTGGCAAGGTGCTTCCAGCATGCATCCTTCTTCCACGCTTGTCAGCCCCAAATGAGCTGAGCGGCTTCCTTTTATATTGGGGAAGCAGGGTGAGCATGCCCAGCAGGTCTCAAAGGGCAGGGCTCCTGCTGCCCATAGAGTCTGCTGAGCTTCTGCACTGTGGGGTAAGCCTTCCCTGTCACAGTTCCCTGGTGTCTAATAAACCTAAATCCCTCCTCCCTACAGCACCATCTCATCCACATATTGAGTCCCATCTCTGTATGTGGAACTGGAAGCATTTCAGAGTATGCTCCCATGGGGGTTCTAGGCTTTAATGCCTCACTTAACAGCCTAAATTTGGCCTCCACAACCTTTTCTTCCATTATCCATGACCATCAGCTTCTCCCCAGCACTGCACATAAGTTTGTCTAGATGTCTCGACAGATCCGTAATCTTCACACCAGGTAGGCAATCCACCACACGGTTCACCTGGCCATTACAAAGTGATTCAGATAGGGAGGAATATATTTCAGCAGGTACCTACATGTACCTAAATTGGGGCCTAAATTTGAAACGAGTACCTTAACCAGATACAGAGAAAGGATGAACTAGAGAATAGGACACTGGACTGGAATTCAGATTACTTGAATCCAATCCCTGCCTTAGTCAGAGACTTCCTATATAACATTGCCTAAAGTGCTTAATCTATCCTATGCCTCAGTTCCCCATTTGTAAAATAGGAAAGTAGACAGTCAAGCCATTTGTAGTGTTAAGCTTGACAGTCCTGTCTTTGGGTGGTTTATCTACTGTGCATTACTGAGAAAAACAGATGCGGATGGAAGATGCCATTTTGAGGAGCATGCTGCTCTACCTCTGTTGGTATGACCTTAACCACTATGCATGTGAGGTCATCCTGGCAGGGATGGGGCAGCATGCTCTTCAAAATGGTATCTTCTGTGAGGTGTGACCTGGTCACGCTGGTGATAATGGGTACACAGGTGGGGACAGGCCTACTCTGTTCCCAGAAGTATCATAATGCCCGATATTCTGGTGATGTGTGAGTGAGCCTTCTCAGAGTAGATCTTCCTCACTTCACTGGTATTGTAAGAATAAAATCTGTTCATCAGCTGAGGTGCTCAGATCCTACGGTAAAGAAGTACACCATTAGATAATAGTACTACCAGGTAAAGAGGCTGGAATTCTGCCATTCTTCTGTCAATGGTTTCAGTGTGGGTAGGAAATGTTTTACTACCTTAAACTTGATAGAGTTTTTCCCTCCTGAGATCAAAAGCCTTTGGGAAGAGAGAGAGTCTCCTGGCAAGTTTGTCATTTTCCTCCAACCTGGGACTGCTCACAAGTCCCAACATCATGAGTCTCCAGATGGAATGGTGATAAAGATGAAATAGGAGGAAGGACTTTTTGGAATGCAATAACTCATCCAGCGCAGTTGTACCACTTGGGTGTTTTACAGATTGTCAGCCAAATTCACTCTTGGTATTGCTGACTTCAGTGGAATTACTCTGGTTTACACCAGATCTGAATGTTTACCTTGCAAGCTGAAGTCAGGAAGAATCAGGTAAATATCTGCAATTAGCAATTTTTGATTGGAAAATATAAAATGAAGCCTTTTTTTTAAAAAAAAGATTGTATTTATTTCTCATGACAGTTGCTGAACATGCAGCCCTGAACACTGAAGTCCTCTCTTTCCCAATGGAGCAAGTAATACAGAGGCATAAAATGCAGTTTGTGCCACAAAATAAATACTCATTGCCCTGGAAAGAGCTATTGTAGACTTTTTTTTTTTGCCTTCTCCCCCTTGGGTAAAAGGCGATAGTCAGGCAAACGACGACAATGTTATCTTGGCTTGTAGAAGATACAAATAGAGTCTTGCTTGTATTCTTGCATCAGCTCAGACTTTTCTTCACTGGTTTTTTATGGCTGCTGCAGATATGTAATATCTCTCTGCATATCAACTGGAACGGCTCCAGCAATTCAGGGAACAGAACTGAAAGAGCTACTAACAAAAGAAAAGTATGTGGAACACAGTATTATTACAGTGTCTTTAGCTCTCCAGGCTTTGCTTTCTCCTCTTTCCGCTTCCTCTCTTCTTAGATGTCCTTTACTCATATGTCTGACTCTGATGTCTTCTAGCTTCCAGTCTCATCTAAACCCTTGACACAGGATCCCTCTCTGCTCATGTCCTTGCCTCCCTTGACCTTTCTTCTCTCGTCTCCTGGAGCCAATTCATTTCTGGTATACGGGGTGATAACAGTGGAATCAATATGCAGAAAAGCTGAATTTGACTCTCACTTTCTCCTTTCACATCCTCTGTAAAGCAAGCCTTTTCCCCTTTCCTAGAGACCACATGCAAACTATATTCCCCTCTTGGGTCACTGAAGCTTCTTCGTCGCAAAGCCCTTCTAGTTCTGGTTCCTGGGTCATAGTTTCTTCTCTAACTTCCTCCTTGATTCCTGCCACCCTGGTTACCACCATCCCCACTTCATAAAAACAGCCTCATTAAAGATACTAGTGACTTTCTCCTGCCAATGGTAATGATCACCTGTCAAGGGTGAAAATCTCTGTGATTTCTCTGCCAGCTGTCACATGGAAGATTGCCCACTTCTTGAGCTCCTTTTCCTCTTGGGCTTCTAAGTCTATTTCCACCCTATGCTCTTATTTCTTAATTGCTTTGTTTTCAGCAGATGTTTTTTTCACCTGCACCTCACTCCTGTTGGTCATTCCAATTGGCCTTAGTTTCTCTGCATGGTCAGGTGATTTCAACTTGCTCCTGTGGTCTCTGTTGCCTTTTCAGATCCCTTTAAGTTGCATCAGGACAAGCAAGCAAAAATCAAGGCATCCAAAAACATGACTCACTTTTGATGGTCTTGGTCAGTTTACAGTGTAGCACATTTTACTGTAAAACTGACGACTCAGTATGGAAGCTTGTCTGCTCAACATGAGATTGTGATATCAGTGCTGTATTTATTCCAGAGCTGAGCCCAAGCAGCTGAGTCGGGAGCCTGTTGCTGCATTCTGGGAAGCCAGACTTAAATGAAAGGGGACCCTGAGTTATGGCAGCTGTAGTGCAACATGGGATGAAAAGCTCCAGTGACCAGCTGCTGGAAACAGAAGCCTTTTTATTTTCACACAGCCAATAAAAACAGATAAGCAATGGAACCATTGTCTGTAATAAATATGTTTTCACCCAGAGGAAACAATTAAACCGTTGAGAAGCAAGAATCTATCATAGAAGGGCACCACGGACAATTCAACGGGAATGGCCTATGAAAAGCAAGGTTAAAAGAACAAAATATGTACAACAGAGCTTGATAAATAAGACAGCTAGGAAGGGAAAAGCTCTCTCTTTAGGATAAAATGTAAAAGTGAGGTACGCACCACTTGTATCCGTTAAAGATCTCCTGGCACTTTTCGCAATTCCAGTGTTTTGGCAAAATTCCAGTTTGGAGAATTATATTCTGCCTACTTCAATTTCCTTGTAAACCAGTCAGAGATAGTATTCACTTTCCCATCCTGAATGACACAAACTGATGTCTCATTTGAGGGCTGGGCAAAGAGATCTGGTTATACATTCTGGGCCTGGTTCACCGCTGGGCTACAGCAATTCCAGGTGGGGGTATCTACATTGAAATGAAGGCAGTAATGTGGTGTGTGGCGGATCAGATTACATTCACCCATGCACTCAGGGACACATTAAAGCAAGTTGAAGGGCTAGTCACAACCTGACTTCAGGCCCCTTGTGTCTCCAGTCTCCGGGTTTTGCCCCTCAACCTAGAGTAACAGTAGCAGGCAACCCCCATTTTTGCACAGAGAAGTAGGGGCGTTCCCCATTCCCTTTACTCCCAAGGAGTGGCAGTAGTTCCCCCCCCCCCCCCCGCCTCTTTAAAAGTAGCAGTGGTGTCTGCATGGAACTTCTTGTCACAAAGAGGCTGTGATAACAACAGGGAGAGCGCTCCCGCACTTAGCTAAGCAGCCGTTGCGTATCTGCTTGGGTCACTGGGTTGGGCCTGCTGCCCTCATCTCCCACCTTCCCTGAAGTAGTGCAGGCAGCTCTGGCCCAGCAGTGGGTCTTGGAGTTAACAAACTGTTCAGGTGCATGGGGTATTTCATAACTCTGAGCTATTGTTTCAGGCTGCCTGCAGACTCAGGCAGATCCACTGCAGCAGTTACAGGCCGGTCCTGTTTTCAAGATTTTCTTCACAACTGTACGAGCTAGAAGCTTCCGTGTTTTAATGAAAGCTGAGAGTCTGGTGTAATCATATGACTCCAGCTGCTGGAGCTGTAGACACGAGACTTAATCTGGCTCTGCACAATAAAGTATGTTGTATAAGAGAGGGGTGTCAAACTCTTTGCTAAGATGGGCCAGATTTGACTTAAATGTACTGTTGTGCAAAAAGCGCACCTAGGATCATTTTAAGGGGGGGGGGGGGAAGGCAATATGCCGTGTTTATTATTAGGAAAACAATTGTGTTAACTAATATTTAATACACACACACACACACGCGCGCGCGCACCCCAGATGTTCTGCTGTTGTTCATGTATAGTTACCAATCCTGATTGTTGCTTGGTGATTGTAGCTTGAGTTCGTGGCTGGTATTTGCAGCTCATGACAGTTACCTGGCCAGGGAAGCCGGGCATGAGGAAGAGCGGGGTCTCTGTTGGGCACACAACTGTACACTGAAGCTCTTGGATGGTGTGCAGAACATTACCCAAAGCTATGCAGTCTCACTCATGGATTGTGCTGTGTCACACTGCCTTAGTGTACTGGATGACAATGAGTCATCAGTTAATGGCAGGTGTGACTTTGATCTTGTTTTTGATGGGGCTTTTTGTCCCTTTCTTTCCAGGGTGGATTCTTCTTGCTCTTGCAGGGTTTGATTGCATTGTTCTTCAGCCATCAAGGTGGTGCCGGCAGTTTGTCATCAGGACAGGCTGGAGTTGGAGACTGATCCCATCACACACACCCTTCATTCACACATCCAAACTAAGTTAAAAATACATCTAAACAAAGTTTCCCAGCAAAACTTAGGCTGAGAATTACAAAATGAAGAGAACAATTCAAAATGGAGTTTGGTTATAATATGGAGTTACAAGTGAATGAATGAGCATGGTCTTTTCATCAATGAATATTCCATATAGACACTTCTGTTTGAAGTAATACTATGGGTATAAATTTATCTTTAGTGCTACACTTCAAATGGGCCGTACATACCATAAACCAAAATACTACAGCACTCTCACCGCATCACGGAGTGCTGGATATGTGAAACTGTGCTCCGCAGTACCTCTCTCTCTCTCTGGTAGGAGAGCACAGTCTCACAAATCTCACATATCCAGAGTTCTGTGCATTGGGGGACCTGACACTCTCGCAGCATTGCAGAATGCTGGGTATACAAGACCACACACACTCACTCTCTCTCTCAGGGACAGAGTGTGGTCCTGTTGAGTGCAATCATGGGCGGCCCGTGGGCCACACGTTTGACACCTCTGGTATAATTTATCAGATTCTTCCACTGAAGTCAGTGAGCCTATGTCTACATTGGCAATTTAGGTCAACTTAAGTAGCCTTAAGTCGACCTAAATTACTCCCCGTCCACACTGGACTTTCATAAAGTCGATTCCTTAAGTCGATTGAATGGAAGCTTAGGTCGATTTAGTACGAACCGCCGGTTAGTTCGACCTAACCCTTAAGTCGACTTTATTAAGTCATCTTAAGGGTAGTTAGGTCGACTTACTAAGTTCCCGTTCCGGGTAACCGCTCAATCAACCCAGATAAACTAATCAGTGTAGATATAGCCGCTACATGCTTGTGAGCCAGCAAAGCTCTGAGAGAGGGGAAACCCCCTATAGTTAAAAAGAACCTAGACTCCTAGAGGCAGAGTAAGAAACTTGAACCATGCTAATGGCAGAAGCTAGAGAAACAAGCAAACAAAAACTGTTCTGAATGAGATCGCCAGGGTATAGTCTCATTCTGAGGCTATTTTGTTAAAATAATTTTTCTTTGCATCTGTTTAGCATCTTTCGTCTGATAGTCTTAAAGTACTCCTCTTTTGCAACTGTCACAATAGCTAGCTACGCAGCATGTAGAAAATACCATAAAATCTCAGTCACCTTTGGGGGCGGGGGGAGCAGAGTAATTGGCACAAGCACACTACAGCAACAACTTTGGGCAGGCAGTGAAAAACTGTATGAAGCAGAAACTACAGGAGTTCTAGGTAAGAGGGTGTGTCTGCTCAGGAGAAAAACACTCAAACCCCTGTTCATGTGAAACTTGCCCAGGGATAGTTTACAACTCCATGTGATCAGGCCTGCTATTGTGTAACTGAAAGATAACACACGCAGCAGCACAGTGCCTTTTTACAGTGCTGGAGCACAAAAGTGATATTGATGAATATTTGAGAAGCGAACGGGAATAGGGATTAGTTGAAGGGAAGAATGCATCTGGGAGGAGGAAGAACCAGGCAGAGGCAAAGTACAATATTTAATGTAGCAAGACAGTAGCTGTGCATGACCCACCAGAGTGGATGTCAGCACATTTAAGAGCCTCGTCTCACATCTATTTCCTTGTAATAACTGGTTTGGGTGGTGTTTGGGGATTTTCCTAGTAATAAACACAGGCAGGTTCTACTCACTTCTTTGCAATCTGCCCCTGGGAAACGGAAAACTGATGCAATCACAAGTACTGTAACGAGAAAGTGAACAGCCCAGAGGCTGTAGAAGCCAGGACACATGGCATTCCCACAGTCACATTTCTAAGCTGCCACAGCTCAACCCCTTTTGCTCCTCTGAGCAGAACAGCGGGCAGGAGTGTGTGCAGTGTGTGTGGGCATGCATGTGCGCCCAGCTGCATTCTGCAGACTGCTGCACTGGCGTTCTGAAAGCGGGACTAGAGCCAGAATGAAAAGAAACGGCATCTCACTTATTTATTCATCTGGAATAACATTTGTCACGTTTGGAGATGGGCCCGAGCTCCAAAATTGGATTCAGATTTCAAACAGCTCAGAGGGCAGGGTGTTTGCCCCTAGCATTTTGTTCCAGGCATCTTTCTGTTCAGGTTTCCTACATGATACCCTCTAGTCATCTCTTAATTCCTCTTCCCTTACCCTTTTACTTAGCGATGTGTACGGTGACCTTTTCAGAGGTCACACAGCAAGGCAGTGGCAGAGCTTGGAGTGCTCACAAAGGCTAAGTCGACTTAACTTTTCCAGTGTAGACAGGGCCTTGGCTCCCCACTGAGAAGGGAGCCGTGGCTCCTTTCTCGCTGGGACCTGCAGCTCCTTTCTCGCCGGGACCCACACGGGGCCCAGGGAGAAGAGAGCAGGGCTCCCTTCTTGCCGAGACCCAGAGAAGGAGCGGGGCTCCTTTCTTGCCGGGACCCACGTGAGTCCCGGTGAAGACAGCAGCCAGCACTCCACGGACAGGGGAACCTCTGGGGATCCCGTCTGTGGAGTGCCAATGGCTGTCTTCTCTGGGAGCCCCTGGAGCTCCCTTCCCCCAGCCCTAGGTTAATTTAAGGAATTAGGTCGACTTAATAAGGTCGATTTACACCTTCAGCCGATCTAACAGGCGGTAGTTATTAAGTCGACTTAAGGACGCCCTTAAGTCGACTTAATGAAAGTCCGGTGTGGACATGGAGTAATTTAGGTCGACTTAAGCATTCTTACGTTGATCTAAATTGCTCGTGTAGACATAGCCCCTAAAGGCTACAGCCTCTGACCCACAGTCACATTTTTGGCTTTCTTAAAAGTTTTTTTGTAAGACCTCTAATTTTAAAAAGCTCTTTAGGCAGCAAGGAGAAAGAGAAGGAAGGCTGTGATCAGATCTGTGAGGTGCCGACACGTTTTATGGCTTCTCTGAAATCACTTGAACTTGTGCCATTCTTCCTTGCGTAACCGAGAACTGAGATGACACAGACTTTCAGTTAACAAATCTTGAGACACCTCAGTGGTAAGTTCCTCTATTTACAAATTAGAGTAACTCCTTTATCCTCAACCGATTCACACCCCAGTGTAACTGAGATCAGAATCTGGCCACTCGAGGCAGTAACTGCCACCCATAATGGAATGTATTACACAACACTGTGAACATGAGAAAGTATTTTAGCAAGAAACCACCTTTGCTATTGGTGCAGCTAGGGCCATTGGTGGCATTAGCCTGCAACAGTGCTCATAATCACAAGGAAAAGGATTTTGGCTCCCCTATCTGAGCACCCGAAGCGGTCTCCTTGCACCCTAGACCTGACGTTAGTTTCAGATTCCAATTAAACACTTTCCCCATTCTGTTCTATTTCAGACCGCTGACATTTGTAAGACACTTTGAAAGAAGAGAGCTCTGCATAAAAGCTAAATATTAATGTTATTAATTAGGCTTCTACCCCCACAGAGTTATAAAAAGATGCCTAGGAACAAGAATAAATTTTATCACTCTTCAGGACAACTGCTGCACCTTCACAGAATGAGGATTATTTGAGAGTGGAGAATACCCCCCTCATGTCTTATTGGCTCTAAGCACTGACTCTTTTGTGTTGGCTACAAGCACTGTACATGAACTTCACATGAAGTGACTGATTTAGCTTTAATGTTGCTTCTGCTTTCTGCTTTGATCCGCCAGTGGAATAAATGACAAGGCTAATTGCTTTTTCAGAGCAGGCTCTCAAGCTGCCAAAGGCAGAACTCTTTTGCTATCCTCGTGCTTTTAGGGAGGGTGCTGTGGCTATTTGTGGGCTCAATAAAAATGTCTTTAAAGCAAAACTGTGCCCTCCTTCTTGTGCAGGCTTGGGCAGCTGTTTGTGATGACCAGATGATGACATAGGGCCACATAGCATCCTTGACATATCAATAGGAATTTCACATATAGATCAAAGGGCAGAAATAGGGCCCTATTTTTCATTTGAGAAGACACAAAAACAAAACTCCCCCCACCCCACAACAGCTATATTTTCTAGTTACATTACTATGAAGATATTTTCTTGGTCTAAAATGAGAATGATTTTTCTTCTGTTTAAATGAAAACATCCTTATTAACATCCTTTCACCAAGATACTGAGCTTTGCTGGTGTTTATCTAGCTCATCCAGCTTTCCAGGAGAACTTACTGAGGCCACAGAACCTTGTTTCATGGGAAGAGGTTTTCTCCATCACCATTTGTTCATCAATGCAAGCTGGTTAGTGTCAACCCAATTGCGGGGGGAGAACTGTGCACAAACTCACTCCCTTTATGCTCATTCAACCCAAAAGGATTTCAAAATGTTTTACAGATTGCATGGAATGTGATTATTTTATCCACTAGTGAAATGCAGACTTCTGAGGCATTACATGCAACAGCAACACAGCAATGGATTCAGGAGAGAGAATGAATGACAACTTTTCTAAATTAAGCTGAAGGTGGGAAGATTTTGATAGGCAGCAAAAGAGGTTGGAAACTCGTTTTCAGTGTGATTCAATGGATTTCTGTGCCGTTAGTTGACCTATCTCCTCGTCATGCAAATATTATTAAATTGACGAGGTCACTTTTATGCTATCCCAATGATTGTGAAGGACACTGAATTATGACGAAGTGGGATTTTCTCCCACGAAAGCTCATGCGATTAATAAATCTGTTAGTCTTTAAAAGTGCCACAGGACTCTGTTGTCTTTCTACAATAGACTAACACGGCTACCCCTTTGGAATTTAACTATTTAATGCCACTGACATTATACAATATATTGTACGATTATACAAATGTATGTATAATTGTACAGGGATATGCACTTGGGTGTATACTCGGGATAAAATAATACATTATAGTATATTTTGGGAGGGACAGATATATTCCAGGTCAAGGCTTCTTTCATCACTTCTGAGTCATACCACCATCCATCTCAATCCCATGTGTGGGAAGGGGTATCTCTGCTGCTGTGTTGGTTTCCTCCTCCTTCCTGCATTTTACTTCCTGCTCCACATACCCCATGGACATTGGACTGTTTCTGCTTAGCAAGTGGCTTGATTCCAACCTCAGTTATGATGATGTATGTTAGGAATAGCTAATAAGGTAAAAAGAGTAACTCTCTATTTATGATGGTGGAACAGAGAGCAGCGTCCAACCCCACGTGTATTAAGGGAAAGGAGTGATAAATGATGGTGATCGCATTTAAGCAAAGCCACCATAAAATCAAGTGTTGTGATTAACTCACTTACAGCTGCTAAACAGTGCTTTAAGTGTTCTGAAATTTTACATGGCCATCTCCCAAGTATAGTATAGGCTTTATGTTTTTATAACAGCATCCACAGAAAGGAGAAAGTACTTCGGAACAAGGTATATGCAAATTACATAGGAGTACTCATGGAACAATAATAGTACATACACTTATTTAGGGCTCAACACCAGCCCTAAGTAATAACAGTGAGTAACAAGGCTGCCCCAGGATCAAGCTCTAGGACTTTCTTAGTCTGGTCCTTGTTTTCCCCACTGTTCCAGGAATGGAGCCAAGGCTTTCCCACTATCCACTCCTCTGTAGGAGGAGGAATTAGCAGTCCCATTCAAGAGGCTCCTCTCCCCTCCCCAGCCAAAGCAACAACTGGCTATATTCCAAGGCACAAATGTTTAGCCACTAGCCAGAAAGAGAAATAGACCTTACAGAAATAAACTAGAAGAAGTATTTATTTCAGGAATAAGTGCATTAGGAATATGCAGCTGATCAAGATATCTAGGTCACAAGTTAAATTCAAAGCCTTACTGCAAATCTAGAAAGAAAAAAAAAACCTTTCCAGTGACATAATATGGGCATCACAGCCAACCCGTAACAAGCTAGGTAGGCACGTTGAAATAGACAAATTCAGAATCCCCAGATCGTGACAGACTACGCACAGATTCACAGTCTCTCAGAAATATCAACAATACGTTGCTTGAATTAAATGAACTTTTCATCCATAAATCTCAACCACCATTGTAAGGAGCGTTAAGTAATGTTATCACAATGTTATAGCTAGGAAACTGATGCACAGAGAAGTTACATGAACAACACAAGGTCACACAATAAGTTAATGGCAGAGCCAGGAAGAGAAGGCAGGTCTTATGCATTTTTCAGGTGCACTTGCCAGCAGACAATACTTATTAGAGTGAGGGACACAGTGGCCTGGAACACTCCAGACAGGAGATCCACTTTCTGGACACTACAGTGCAAATTAGTGATGGGCACATAAAGACCACCCTATACCAAAAACCTACTG
Organism: Pelusios castaneus; assembly: GCA_007922175.1. Taxonomy (NCBI): domain Eukaryota; kingdom Metazoa; phylum Chordata; order Testudines; family Pelomedusidae; genus Pelusios; species Pelusios castaneus. Next base: position 12,932,485 of record ML685767.1, read on the forward strand.
ATCGCTATAGTTACCTACATCCCTCAAGCTTTCATCCAAGACACACCACACGATCCATTGTCTACAGTCAAGCCCTAAGATATAACCACATTTGCTCTGATCCTTTAGACAGAGACAGACACCTTCAGGATCTCTATCAAGCATTCTTAAAATGACAATACCCACTCATGGAAGTGAAGAAACAGATTGACAGAGCCAGACGGGTACCCAGAAGTCAACTACTACAAGAGAGGCCCAAGAAAAAAAAAAAAAACAGAACGCCATTGGTCGCTACCTATAATCCCCAAGTCAGACCTCTTCAACACATCATCAAAGATCTACAGCCTATTATGCAAGAAGATCCATAACTCTCTCAAGCCTTGGGAGACAGACCTCTCCTTGCTTACAGACAGCCCCCCCCCCCAACCTTAAACAGATACTCACCAGCAACTACAGATCAAACAACAGAAACATTAAAGCAGGAACATATTCTGGCAACAGACCACGCTGCCAACTTTGACCTCATATCTACACTGAAGACACTATCACAGGACCTAATCAAGCCACCTACTCCATCAAGGGCTCGTTCACCTGCTCATCCACCAATGTGATTTATGCCATCATGTGCCGGAAATGCCCCTCTGCCTTATAAATTGGACAAACAGGACAGTCTCTGCGCCAAAGAATAAATGAACACAAATCCAATATCAGAAACTGCAACACTAAAAAACCAATAGGGGAACAATTAACGCTCTCTGCTCACTCCATTGACGACTTGCCAATAACTATGCCGAAACAGATGAATAACAAATCACAGCTTCAAAGAGAAACTGCAGAACTCGAACTTGTATGCAAATTTGACTCATTTGCCTTGGGGTTAAACAGGGACTATGGATTTTTCTCTCATTACAACATGTGATTTGACCTCACCTACCTCTATGTTCTGTTCCCCAGTGTTTGAATCCTGACACCTATTTTGATTTGCTGTTACAGCCTGACCTGATCCTATGTCATACACTCCCCTGCATTTAATTTCCTCCCATTCTGTAAGTTTCCCATCTTCAAAGCATCTGACGAAGTGGGATTTTCTCCCACGAAAGCTCAAGCGATAAATCTGTTAGTCTTTAAAAGTGCCATAGGACTCTTGTTTTTATTGGTCCTGATGGAGTCATGAGGCTAACAACTGCCTTGCAAAGTACTGAGATTTTGTCTTACAACAGCTTTGTTAATCTCATCAAAACCTCCTCAGAAGAGTCTATCAATCATCCCCATCTGTGTCAATCAGGGAGGTTATTTAATTCTGTACATAAACGTCAACAGGTGCTAAGAGGGGACCAAGCAACTTACTTTCACTTGCAATTGGAATCCGATTTGACCCAAGTGTCTAGAAAGGGTAGCGCTGCATTATTCTGCTGTCAGCAATTAAATACTAATGTTAATCATATGTAAATGGAAATAGCAGACATTTTAAATTTCTTTCAAGCCTTCCACAAGTAATTTTCTTTCAGCACAGAATATCTAATCAGGGCTTGAAGATTATAGGTTGTGTCAATAGTCTTTTACACGGCTTAACATGCTACAATGCAGTAGAAGAGACAAGTTAGTTAATGAGAATTTATTAATGTATTTATAAAAGACTTGTAATAAGTTTGAAAGCCTTTAAGTCACAAAATTCAGCATGGCTCCATTTATAGAGCCTAAAGTGCTAAGTACACATCTGCAACATCTGAAAATGCATGACAAGCATATTGTAAAAAAACAAGTTATAAAAATGTGATTTGTCAGAAATAGCAATAAATGCCAAGCAACTTTAATAGGCACCGATTGTGGCTTCAGGAATCATAGTTGCATGCATATCTCTAGTCATATTTGATTTCTCCTTCAGCTTCGATTGGAGTAACGTGTGTTCCACTACACCAATCCGTATGTCCATCTGAACAGTTTCCTGCTTCAATTTGGTTAAGGCCTGCTTAATTTTTACTAAAGGAGCTGTTAAAAAAAAGGGGGGTGGGGGATTGGGGAACAGTAGGTGTGTGTTAGTCTCCTGTACATGAAAAGCATTACTTTTTCTATAATTCACTCCCTCTGATAACTGGAGAATGAACAAAAGGGTGTTCTGTTCTGGAGACACGATTTTACTGAGACATCATTTTTACCACACAAGACATATTAAAAATAGAAAGAAGTGGTGACAATTTTGCTGGCTTTTTGACATCTTGGATCCGTTAATGTGCATGAAAATTAGAATGGGTTTTTCAATTTCATGTTTTTGCACAGCAATAATGCTCCCCCCTCTACCTGAGGTGGTGTTTGCTGGAGTAGGGAAGACACCATCAGCAGCAGGCAGGGCAAGATTTCAACAAAGAGAGGCTGAGGCAGTGTTCTACTTATCCCATTCTTTTCCCTCCCATCCCCTTTCACCTCCATGAAGCAGAGGTTGCTTCTTCACCCCTCCACACCGTTCTCTGTGGAGCAAGGTGTGGAAAGGGGAAGGGTAGCAAAAGCAACAGGTTCCAGGCTCTGAAGCTTATCCTACCCACCGTCACTGCCACTGGGAAGTAAGGATGGTGTGAAGCTAGGTGATCGACTCCTGTGTGGTGAGGGAAGGGTGTATTACAGTTTGCCTCCTGCATTGGGTAGCTATTGCAGGGGGTTTATCCTAATTAGGCATCAGTAATCAAATAAAGTTGTGGCCCTTATGAAGAAGAAGAAGAACCCAAAGGGATTTCGACTCAAATGCCCAAGTTGCTTTTGAAAATAGGTTTTCTGCTCCTAAATCACTTAGGCCTCCTCTGAAAATTGCACCCCTGATGTTTTCACTTATTTAGTCACTCATTCCTGTTTTTGTTGTGCTTATATTTTATGTACCAGCTTTTTCCCCCTTAACCTACGTCTGAATGTTGCACTTGTTTCTCTGAAAATGGGAGTTTTTTCTGAGGAAGACGTGCTTACCTCCATCCGTCATACTGCTCCCCTTCTCTTCCATTTCTTGCTTTACTTTCTCCAGTACTTCAGTAATCTGGAATTGGAGAAACTGATTTTAATTGTGCATTATTTCTGAAGTTCAATTAAAAAAAAAATATTCTGAGTAGCTTCATTAGTTTTCCAATAGTGACTAATCTGTACTCAGTTCTGTAAACAAAGTAATATTTCAAAACACCAAACTACTAATCTCCAATTGGGTTTTTAATATAAAATAAGAATAGCAAGATAAGTCATGCTACATGAGTAACATTTCGGCAGTGGCCTGGGGTTACTGTTTTGAAGGGTCTTTATAATACAGTAATAAAATAATAACAGTAATGAATTTCAGTAACTAATGGACTGTTCTTCCAGTGAATGGTTGATGGACTAGTACTCCTATCTATATTACAAAAGACTAAGGGGAGTGTTTTCTGAGCTAGAAAGTGGATTGCTAGGTGATGGCAGTTTGTTAAGCATTAAGGAATCCCGAGGGATGGTATCAGAACAAAAAGGCAGACAAAGAAAGCTGCTGGGATGTGTACATAAAGTTAATTACAACGTGCATTTATAGGAGCTAGAAAAACTTCAACACTGACATTATATATTGAAAGATCTGCCTTTAAATAGCATGATGTCTGTAGCATGGATTGTAAGAAAGGAGCAATTTGTTTGGCTAATAAAGTGCTTTGACCATGCTATAGAAATGAATGGGGCTGGAATCACTAAGCACATTTACTTCTCTAGTTCATCGTATTCAGAGAGAGAAAAACATTTTCACTATGTTCCCCATGTGTACAGGTATGTCCCAATAGGCTAAGCTCTCATCACAGCTATAACAGAGCAAATCTATAGAAGCACCAAATGTATCTGGCTTTAGTCCAGATATGCACCAGTGTAGCGGATATCAGAATATCCAATATCCACACAAACAGTCATGCATTATTCTTTATTGGTCAGACACTAATTACCAAAGCATAAAAGCCTTATAAAGATTTCAGGTTCCCATGGAGTTCTGTTTTTAAAAATTACTGCTCCATCCTAAAAGGATAAGTAAAGATCCAAGTTTTCAGTATTAAACACAAGGTTAAATATAATTGCCCAATAATTATTATTATTTTAAACCAGACATAAATCTGCTGAGGCCCTACACTTTAGAAGATAGATTTGTGCCATGAGAGAGGCAACGTGGGTGAGGATATATTTTTTACAGGACCAGCTTGTTAGTGAAAGAGACAATCTTTCAAGCTCCACAGAGCTCTTAGCTTGAAAATGACTCTTTCGCCAACAGAAGTTGGACCAATAGATAGAAGATATTACATCACCCACCTTGTTTCTCTAATATCTTTATTACTCATTAAGAAATAATCTTAATAAATGTTGTGATTATGGTTTCTAGTGTATTCTAGTGATGTGATGAGGCATTGTTATTACAGAAGTTTAATCTTTTAGTGGATAAGGTTTACTGAAACCTAAATACTAAAGTTAGTAAGAAAACGAAATTCCCATAAAATTCTTTTAATTGGAATATTGAAACCAAACACTGACATTTGTAATCAAAGCAAATTGTTATTTTGAAACCAAACGTTTGATTTTTCACATTGACATTTTGAAACAAAGCATTTTGTTTCACAACATTGCTTCAGAGAAATAATGCAGAAAACTCAGGTGAAGATATTAAGTAACTTGCTCACCTCAGCAGCAGAACTGGGATTAAAATTTAGGAACTTCTCTCTTGGTCCTGGGCTCATATTTTTAAACCACTTTCACTAAATGAACAAATTCTAAATTTTGATGTGAAAATGTACCGCATAAGAAGAAGTTTCTCTTGTAAAATATGAACCCATGGGTCAAATGAGTACGCACAGTGGACTATTTTAGAAGTTATAAAACAGTGCATAAGAGATTGGAACCCTTTTGAGAATTATCACCATAACAAGTTCTACCTCAGAAAGAGTTCTAGTCCTTTCTGTTACTCCTCCACTTCCTTGCTGGTATTTCTCTTTGGCCTGGAGAAAGAACATTTCCTGCATTATTGACAAAGCACACGCATATCTACTGCTTAGAGAGCGAATAATAAAATACTTGCACTTTGAGATCCCATTTCCAGAAGTCCTCACTCATGCATGCAGTCCCAGTGAATCAACGGAGTTACTCGTGTCAGGAAGAGTTTTCAAGATAAGGCCCACATTTCTATCAGTCAAGAATCTCAAACCATCTTAACAAATGGCAATTAAATATCACAACACTCACATGAGGGAAGCAAGTTTTATTAGTTATTAACAGGTGCGTAAACAGAAGCATAGAGAAAGCATGTGCCTTACCGAAGACCAGACTGAATTTGCCAGAATTGGGTTGGAATTCAAGAGCCCTGGATTCCAGGGCGTTTTTCTCAAAAGGGGAAGTGTAACCTGTCACCATTCCGGGCTTAATTGTACCTCTGCCACCTCCATGTCCTCCTTAAAGGCAGCCTTTTATGCCTCAGGCCTCCAGCTGTCCTCTCTCTATGATGGGGACCAGGACTCCTCTCCCCGCAGACAGGGGATTTAGGCTTACAGTTTCCCTGCATTTCACTATGCCTAGCCCAGCAGGTCTGACTTTAGTGAACCAGAAGTGCTGGACTCAATCTCTCAAGAACAATTCTGGAGCCCGGTGGCGCGAGCACTGACCTGAGATGGGGTACAACCGTGTCTCCCTGCTCCTGCTACTCTTATTATTGATGCATAGCGCAACTGCTTCAACAGGAGAGACCGAGAAAGCCCTACACCAGATTAGCTCAAAACTGTCAGGGCACTCACCTGAGAATGGGCAGATCCCTGTTTAAATCTCTTTCCCCCCACTCAGGTGGAGGGCAGGGGACTTGAAGAAAGGGTCTCCCACATCCAGTGCTATATGAGAGGGCTCATGCCCCCAGGGTCCTGGTCTGGGAGGAAGAGGAGGGGTCAGCTGGGCCCTCCTTGGAGAAGCTGCTACCCTGTTGTCACAGATGGCCAGAAGCTACTGGGCTTCGACATCCCTGCCTGGCCGCCGAGGGCTCCCGCTGCAGGGGGAGCAAGTGTCCTTCTGTCCAACCCATGCCCCAAGCTGGGCCAGCAAGGGCACCATTTAGGTAGGACGGGGGTGGGAGTGGCAGGGCTTTTGCCTTACTCTGATTTCCCTAACAGCTGGGAGTGAGCTTGCACGCTTGACTCCCCTTCTCCCTCTTCCTTCCTCACTGGCCAGGACTCCCGAGCAATCAGGTCGCTTGCTCCTTTTCCCTCCTCCCCTCACTGGCCTAGTCTTTACTCAGCCAATAAGAATGCAGGAGTGTGGCAGGGTCAATAGCAGGCCTGGGACCCTTTGCTGCACTTTTTCAATCTTGAAACAACCAGACACGCTCAGCTGAAGGAAGCTGAGCTTTGTGCTCAGTCTGAAGATGCTGCAGATTTCATCATGATCTGCCCTTCATATGATAAATGCTAAAAAGGAGGAGCCAGCTGCTTGCGCTGCTCAAGTGGGGGAAGGGGCTGTTGCCCCAGGCACATTCAGGTGATGACTATCCTCACAGACAGCCCAGCTTTGGAAGTTTAAGAAACCCAGGTGCTGCAGAGCCCCGGGCTATGGAGGGGCTAGGCAGCCAAGCCAATGCCAGGGCCCAGGGGCAGGACTCTTCATGTCATTCCCTGCTGCCGGGAGTTCCAGGGACATCTGCCCCTGCCACCCTACAGCAGAGAAGGTGGGAGAGTGGGAAATGTATCTCCAAACCACCCTCACCCTTGTGAGGTGCTGTCATTGCTGCCACGGGGAGAAGGATGGCGCAAATGCAAGCATTGCCCCCCCTCCCGACTCCTCCCCGGGGCGCTGGAGACCCACAACACACCACGACCCAGATCCTCGTTGAGTATCTTAAGCACTAAGCTAAAAGTTCATAGAATCATAGAATCATAGGGTTGGAAGGAACCTCACGAGGTCATCTAGTCCAACCCCCTGCTAAAAAGCAGGACCACTCCCCCTAAATTATCCCAGCCAGAGTTTTGTCTAACCGAGCCTTAAAAATCTCCAAAGATGAAGATTCTACCACCTCCCTAGATAGCCCATTCCAATGCTTCACCACCCTCCTAGTGAGAAAGTTTTTCCTAATATCCAACCTTGACCTCCCCAGCTGTAATTTGAAACCAGTTGTGAGGGAAGTCCTAGTCCTCCCCTGGCTTCTTGCTAAAACGGCACAGGTATCTTGCTCCAGAAGAGGATTCACCCCAAGAATCACTAGGCACCTCTGCAGCTTGGATTTCGGTCCCTATCTCCATGAGGCAGGCAGGGCTTAGCACACACTGGCATCTCCCATTAGTTAACTTAGTCTCAGTCCTAGACCATCCTAAGAGAAAGGTGCCTCTTTCTCCCTAGTCACTGTGTAGGGCGTCTATGGGGCTAACTCTGGCTTTCTTATCATGGTGATTTTCTAGATGCCTAAAAGTTAGACATTGTGATGCACAGTATCACTTCCTCCAGCTCCTTTTGTGTATCCAGACTTTTGTCTTCTACCCACAGTCAGAGGGAGAAGGCAGGGGTGAACTCTGCAGACTGCACTGAACTATGGAGCCATACCACGAGCAACTCAGCCATACAAAAATAAAGCAAAGCAACAGCAATGTGTCAGTGCATTACCTCACTCAACTGGGCTTGTGCTGTACGATATTCTTGAATCAAATGCTCCAGCTGGTTGTTGATGTACTTTTCCCGACTGTTGACCTTTTCGAGTGTCCTACTGATTTCATTATGAAGTTTGTCAAGGTAACCCTAGAAAATGATATTCTGCGGGTAAGATTATATTTTTATATGTAAAGTATAAACACTGTTAAAACTAATTCAGAAAGGATATTGAAGCATACAATCAGAGGTGGAGAAGAATTATTATGACACTTGTTCTATGGCCAATGAAGAACTGCTCCTTTGATAAAGTTTTCCAAGTGTTTAGTCTAGCCCAAATTCAAATTTCTCAAGAAATGGTGCTTTTATTCTACCCCTTAAGATCATTCCAATCTAATAAATCTCACTGTCAGAGAGTTACTCTGACTACGGTATTTAGCCTAAGATTTCCTTTTTAAAGTCATCCCAATAACAAGTATCCTCCACTGTACTGTCTATAATAATTCCTCTCCATTCTCAGGACTCATATACTTCCAATACTTATAGACAGTTGGGTTCCCCATTAGTTATCCTTGGGCAAATTATACAACTTTATTTCCTTTAATGATTTCTCCTTTTCAATCCCATTAGTCCTCATATTTGTTGCATCTCTCCACAGTCCTGTAAACCCATTTCAAGAAAACTGAATCAAGCTATTAATACACCTAATCAAAGGTGGCAGTTTAAAAAATGCAGAGAGACCAGAACCATAAAGTACTCTGCATGCACAGGACATACCTTAGTCTCTTTTAAGGCAGATTCTATTCCATCTTTGTGCTGATGCATTTGGTCTACATGGATTCTCCAGTCCTTAAAAGACATCAGAAAGAATCAGGTAACAATGTAAGCACAGAGGAACTAAAGAGGCTTGTACTCAACTCAAAGTTACTGCCATACCTGGTTGATTCTCTGTATTTTAAAGTCTTTAACTCATGATTTGAAGACTTTAATAACTCGGTCAGAGGTTCATTACAGGAGTGGGTGGGTGAGGTTTTGTGGCCTGCAATGTGCGGGAGAGTCAGACTAGATGATCATATTGGTCCCTTCTGACCTTTGAGTCGATGAATCTATATCCATTGTGTATTGTTGCTGTATGCAGTTACACAGCTGCCATGTTCCATCCCTTGAGGCAACTGCTTTATCATGAAATAATTTATCAGACTCTTATATGTCACGTTGAGACATTCAGATCCAAAACCAAATACTGAACATCCTCACAAATCGGTCTGAGGCAATTCTCTGGAGTGAATCTCATCTTCATGAAAGTACTTCTGCTAGAAAACTCTGATGGGGCCTTCCAGGCACAAACACTGGGACTATCAATTACAACTCCACTAGCTCTGCTAAATCTCAGAGAGAAAGAGCATTGACATTTTAGCTAAAGACCTGCCAATATTCAAATTGTCAAATCTTCCCTTTCCGACTCATCTCCAGGGTCATCCGTAGGAGAAAGGAAGGAAATGAAAAAGCAAGACTACCCAACCCCCTTCTTTGTGAGGGTAAGGGGAAGAAAGGAGGGAAGAAAAATGTAGCTCCAGCTGCTAGGTCACAGCAAACTATATATAGGTTTTTGAAATACACGTTATAAAATATTTATCCTGTTTTCCAAAATCCCCACACCAAACCATGGCCCAATATGGCAAAATACTCAAACACGTGCTCAACTTTAAGCATGAGTAGCTTCACTGTCTTCAATGAGAATACAAAGGTGCTTAAGGATTTTTCTGTAATGATGCTTATATGAGATAATTAGACAGAAGCAACAGATCACACCCCCAGCAAGCTCTTCTTAATGCCCAACACAATCTGTTCAGACATCAGGCAAAGGCTGGAAAAAGAAAAGATGAATTTCATACTGTGGCAAGTAGTAGAGGCTTGATGTTCAGCAGTAGGCCCTAGGTTTGCCTTTTTGTTGGTCTTGTGAAAACTGGTTGCAATGTCAAATTTACAGGGATTAAAAAAAAAAAAAAAAAGCTTTCGATTTGCACATACTATTTATTTTATTCCAAAGGGGTAGCCGTGTTAGTCTATAGTAGAAAGACAACAGAGTCCTGTGGCACTTTTAAAGACTAACAGATTTATTTATCGCATGAGCTTTCGTGGGAGAAAATCCCACTTCGTCAGACGCTTACACACCTTATTATCAGTTCTGATTGTAACTTTCAGTTGTGGAAGAACACGTTCCACTTCTAGGTTCCACTCTGCTGCATCTGTTGTGGACTCTAAAATCTCTTCTTGTTTTGTGGATTCATTCATATCCTAAAGCGTCTGATGAAGTGGGATTTTCTCCCACGAAAGCTCATGCGATAAATAAATCTGTTAGTCTTTAAAAGTGCCACAGGACTCTGTTGTCTATTTATTTTATAACATGCTCTTTTGATAAGCTGCCAAGCTTCCACTGGTTCTCAGTGCGCATTTGCATCTTAGGAAATAACAGGAGTACGAAGTGTGACGCTCTTGAAAAGACCAATTGCCTTGAGTTAGGGAAGGTCTCGGAGCACTAATGCATAGACAGCAGGACAATGCATCCTCTTCCTTCTGTGTTTAACTAGGAGCCAGTGGGAACCAGAAGACCATGCATTTTAGTCTAGCCTCTTGCACAGACTGGCTTTAACAAAATTCTACACTTCATAACACCTATTTAGGAAAGCTTCATTCCCCTACTGTTGAAGACCATGCTCCCACTTGCCATTTAATAAATGGGTTGAAAGCCGCAGAAAGGTGGTCCAAAGTTAGAGAAGTTTGTAGCAGAACTGAAATTAGAACCTACACGTCTCAAGTGGTTGACACAAAAGCACTATCCAAAGTAATCCATATGTTATGCATTTCTGTATAATTGTCCCAATAAAACATTTTATTAGAAGCTAAATGAAAGGTTCACTCTGAAAAGTGTTTTCCACATTTTAAAAAGTTCCTATTGGAATTTGAGTACACATTAGTAGATGTTTGAAATGCTCTGATATTGGTGCAGTAGTAATTACTACAGAATATTAGAAAAATATTAAAAGACATTATTGCATCTCAGATCTCTTGAAGGGGAGAGCAAGTTACACATAGTTATGGAACATCTCACCGTGAATGCATTGGTGTTGTATAAAGACTGGAGTATACAAACATAAAAGATAATCATCACAAATTGTATATTATGCTCTTACACACCTTATTATCAGTTCTGATTGTAACTTTCAGTTGTGGAAGAACACGTTCAACTTCTAGGTTCCACTCTGCTGCATCTGTTGTGGACTCTAAAATCTCTTCTTGTTTTGTGGATTCATTCATATCCTAAACAAACATTTCAAGGCTTCTAAATTTCAAAAAGAAAATAATTGCTAGGTGATCAGCTTACAGTGACTTAAGACATTCAGCATAGGGAGAAATATTCATGTTTAGAAAAAAGTTACAACTATCTGATTTATATTATTTAAATATTTATTTGTTCTTTCTTTGCACCTATAAGTGTTAGGTTTTAAAGCATCATATCTCATTTCACTAAGGGCTGGTCTACACTAGAGAGTTTTGTCAACAAAAGTCAGGTTTTGTCAACAAAACAGTGGAGGTGTACAGACTAAAACGCTCTTCCTACTGATGTAACTCCTCTGCTATACCAATATAAAAAACCCACTCAACGGGAGGTGTTGGGCTTATGTTGGCTTAGTTATGGCGATCCAGTGTCAATAAAGATATTGTATTCCTTACATTGACTGTGGGGTTGCCATTCTTGTCTATTTCACTGCTCTAGCAGGGAGCAGTGAAACTGACAAGGAAGCCCCCTGGGGGCTCAGCAGCTGGTCTCCATTCCAAATTACAAGCAGGATGAGGGTGGATGGAGGGGGTGTGGAGACCGGGGAGTGGAGAAGCCAAGGGCTGGCTTCTGACGGTGAATGGAGAGTGTTGGAGTGAGGGATAGCCCCCTAGGAGCCTGTGAGCTTCTGGAGCTCCTGGGAAGGAGCTGAGACACCAGGCTCCTGGGCTGGTGAGGATGCTCTCCACCTACCCAAAGCAGGTAGTGTGGATAGCAGATACTGCAGTAACTGAAAGTCATCCTATGTTAGATCAACTTATTTTTTAGTGTAGACCAGGCCTATGAAGGTATTAGAATGAACAAATAAAATATTACAGATGAGATAACAGGCATTAAACTATTTTGGACCCAGTCACGAACATAGAAACAAGGTGCTATTTAAAGTCTTTGGAAACTGATTCTTCAAGATTCATACAACCTTGTGAGAGGCTGCAGTTTCGGAATCTGAGGTATTTCTTCTTTTAAAATAAGTCGGCCCTCTATTGGTAGGAGGTTTTTATATTTAGACTGTACTAATATTTTCAGACAGAAATCAAGTGACAGCCCTTACTCATTACAAATTGTGAAACCAATGTAAAGAAGCTGTAGCTTAAGATCTGCTATACTTTATTACAGGGCTTGACAAATCCTGGGTGCCAGGTTGCCATGGTGCCCAGAAATTTGACTGTGGCGCCTAGCTGTGCTGCAGTATTAAAAAGTGGAACGCCTCCTGACACCTTAAAAAAAAAAAAAAAAGCTACCAGTGCTGACACTCAATGCTACTGCCCCCTCCCGAGCCCTGTTGCAAGTGTCCTGTGCAGTGGATTTCTTTTTTTTGGTGGCGAGGGGGCCTGGGGCATTTTGCACCACACTGCTGCCAAAACAGATGGTGGCAGCTTTTTTTTTTTTAGTGGAAGGGGAATTTCTGAAGTGCTGTGGCACAGCTAAGTGCCTTAGTTTTGGGGTTGGCTCCTAGGCGGGCAGCACATTTGTTGAGCCCTGCTTTATTAGAGTGCTAATTCATAACAACTTACTGATCTGTAGGTCTGCGCCTTTAGAACATTCAGATCAATAAAGTCCTCTTCATTATCTGTCTCGTCTTCCTTAAAAGAAGAGTTGCAAAACATTTCATTAGTAAGCATTGCGTTATTCCCTCTCAAAACCTCAGCTTTGCCTGGACCAAAGCAGAACAAATAATATTTTTCAAGTTTGTGTAAAACGCCATGTAGTTTTTGAAAATATGGCTTGCGTTAACTGAAATTCATATGAGGATATGCAGCATCTTTGGGTAGCATATTTCTTTTATAGAATCAGGATGTAAGCTACGGATTTTAAAGGGACAATAAGGATGGCCAATTCCCATGGCTCTTGAAAAAATCACAGCCGTAATTCATTTGTCACATGGAAGTCACATTCTGTTCTGCAAAATTAGTGACATGGTATCTTACCTAAACACCCACGAAGCAGTTCAACTCTAAGAATCAGTTCTACTGATGTAAGTAACCATCTACTCTAGTTTCATGCCAGTGCAAAATTTGGTTCATAGGCACAATCCAGCCACCTTTAAACTCTGCCAGCCAGGGGATTGCCTTTTTGCCATGTATTTGTACAGTACATAACACAGTGAGGCTCTGATCTATGACATGGCACTACCATAACAATAATAGTTGTGAGAATCAAAGGTTATACTGGGGGACTGGCTTCAGGATAGATCAGCTAACGTTCTCCAAAGAGTCTAGAAAGGCCCTTATTACTTATTAAAAGAAATAGGATTCAGTATCAGTTTTATAAATGTTATTAAAACTATTAAACGTAAAAAATGAAGGAAGGATATCACTAAAACTAAACAATTAACACTACTAAATTAAAAATTGAAATACATTGGGTTGGAATTAAACCATTCTATTAATGCAACAAATAATCCTTCTAATTCCACAAAGGAATCTAAAGAGATGGCTTTTCATTTTGTTAAAAAACCCAACTAAAGAGTTTCACCAATTGCAGTGAAATTAGAACTTAGAGCTGGTTGAATATTTTATAAGTGAAACCAAATTATTGTTTAAAATCTTCTAAACCACAATCTCAAATCTAAAGAAAAACTTCCTTCTTAGATTTCAACTTTTGCTTTCCACCAAAACAGATCGCACAGCCTCAGCAGAACTAGTGAGTGGAAGTTTGGCAACTCTTAAGAGTTGATAGTTGACATCTTAAGTTTTTTAGGATTCTCAGGGCATATCTATACTGACAGCAGCAAATTTGCCACTGTCAGTTCAAACTTCCAAGTTTGATTGAGGAGACTGTGAAGACCCAGTCAGTCTAGTGGGAAGTCAATCGCTGAAGTCCACTCTCTCAGGTGGAGTAGCAGTCAGCTGAAGGGAAGGCATTTCCCTTTGACTCAGTGTAGTGGAGCTGTGAAGGTAATTGGACATTAGGAAGTTGAAGGAGATACGCGAGTTATTTTAAGTAACTTGCATATCTCCCTTCGACTGCTGCTGAAAATGGTGGCAAGTGTAGACCAGGATTCAGCCACAAAACATCCTTAATTGAATACTATGAGGAGGCTGAGTTTAGGGGTGTTTAAACCTGAGGAACATTCTCTCTCACGCCCTCCCTGTGTGAACTTTGTGTGTATATGTACTCTTATTCACCAACACAATCTCACTTGCGCTTCTCGCTAGTTGGACTTTGCTGGGAGATTGGTCAAAGGACTTGCATAGCCCTTTAGTCAATGTTTTGACTTCTCCCTAGAGTGGCTAGGCTTACTCCACAGGAACATCATTCTTTCCTCAAGTCGTTTGTTGATCCAACAGATGAGGCTTCTCCCCTTTACCCTTAACTCTTCTGATTTGTGATCTTCACTTACTTAACCTGGCAATCTCTCCCTCCAGTCTTTTGACAAATAAGGCATCAGGCAAACTTATCTTTAAGTTAGGTCATGTTTATTTAGTGTCAGGGAGAAGTCCTACTTAAAACAATTAAAAAAAGAATGTAATGTTTTGACACAGAGGCTGAGCACCCATAAATATCAAAAACAACATGGAGACCACTTTTGAAGATGCTGACACAGCCTCCTCCATGTATTTCTATAACACCATAAACATCTATGATGCTTTACAACAGTGTTTCCCAATATTTTTGGCTTAAGGGCCACAAATATCATTTTCACAATGCCTGAAGGGCCACCAGTCTATTAACTCTTTAAAAATGTATTGATGTATACACATGATTAAGGACTACAAATCACTACATATTTAAAGTAAACATTTTGATGGTACTGTGCTCAGGTTTACATTCCCTATTTTATACCTACAAATTACTCACAGTATGTCTCACACACTCAGACAAAGCACTAGTATAGATCAGTGACTGTCACTACACACTAAAGCACATAGCCTAGCAGCTAAGTCATGGTGGGTGGTTTGCTAAGTACAGACCAAATCGGAAGGCATTGATTTTTACAGTCCTGCCTCTCCACAAGTATAAGTGCAGCCAGATGGAAAGGAGGTTGGCTCCTCACTGATCTCCTGTCCCCCTGGCTGCAGCAAGGAAACTGCATGCATCCTGTAGCCTGGTGCAGTCCACCTAGGTCCTTAGGCAATAGGTCCCTTCTGCAGCCAGGGGGATGGGAGATCAGTGCTCCCCTCCATCTGGCTCCAGCAGCAATCCCAGTGCCTATGGACCCAGGCAGAGTGCTTTGCTGCACTCCCTGAGACAATCAGGGTGAGGGGAGCACGGATCTCCTGGTCCATTGGCTGCAACAAGAACCTGCACCAGTCTTGTAGCCTCATGGCCATGCACTTTGCCTGAGTTCTTGGTGGTGGCTCTCTTCTGCAGCCAGCAGAAGGGGAGAGATGAGCCACTCTAAAAGACTCCATATGCCACTTTTGGTCCCTGAGCCACAGGTTGGGAGCCACTGCTTTACAAGATAGCTACATAAAAATAAAGACAGATGCCCTGCCCAGTAAGGTTTACAATCTACATTAAAATGAGAACAAGAGGAAGTAAAGAGGAGCTGACAACATAAAGAAAGTTTAGGAAAAAAGAAATATGAGGGAATGGACAATAATAAGATAAAAAGCACTTGAACAGAAAGAAAAACTCACAATTGATAAGTACAGGTATAACTGGGACGGGGACGGAGACAGGGAGGACACGGGAACAGCAATAAAACCATCACTACCATATGCACCTACCACAATTTCTTCCTCCAGTTTATTAAGTGTCAATTCTGCATCATCTTCTGTTATTGCTTCTTCTTCTAGCTCCTCTGTTGGGTATACTGGTCTGAAATACCATACATATTGACAGATCATTACAGCTTTCAAAACATATAATAAATGTACGTCTCAGCAAGAGCTATAAGCCAACAAAATTCTTTGGAGAAATTATGGGTGCTGACAATGCCCAGGTCTAATGAAGCACAGTGACATACAATAAAGTACAGACTTGATCTAAAAAAATTTGGCTAATCTAGACTTAGAACTCCGTGCATAGAATTATTATTCCAAACAGTACAGTTTCTCTCTTGTGAAGACACCTAGGGATTAGGTTCAGATTCATTTTCATTTGTGACCTAATCTTACAGGTTTCAAGCATGAATCCCTACAATCCCTTTTGGCTTATTAACGAAGTTTAAGTGGCACATAATAGTAAATAGTATATCATGTTATTATATCATATTATTCATTTCCTCTGTACCATTTAAGAGCCACAATTTGATTTGTTTTTTAAATGCTTTTAAACAAAATTCCACTTCCTGGAAATTCCTTTCCATCCACCTTTCTTCCAAGTTTTCCTTCAGAATACAATATGCATTGAGTTTATCATTTCCTAATTGCAGCTAAATTCAAAAGTTTGTATTACTTCACACTGAAAGAGTCAGGAATTACATATTGAGAGATTACGACAAAACATCAATCAATATGTGAAGTGTTCGATTAGCATAAGGTAATACCATACAGGAAGATAAATGAGAGTTATTAAACAAACCTAGCTAATATTACTGAGTTAAATCAAAGAAGAAAAACAATGGTCCAACTTCAGTTGTGGTGTAACTTCATCAAATGAGTGGTAGTGCATTAGGAATTAATTTTTCCCACTGTTACAAGCTTGACTGAACTCATCTTTTGTGCCCATGTACAATTACAAATAAAGATTTAACATGTATTTGTTCTGGCTTCATTTATGTACATGAAGTCCGTCATCATGTATAATTAGCATCTGTTCATTTGAAAACAAGTTATAGAGGGATTCTTATAAGTACACTATACCTTTTCCAGCTAAAGCCAGTATGTTTCAAGGCTTCTTCAGCTAAACAATCAAGAACATAGCATGCTTGCTCTCCATAACCTGCCTTTAACTTTGAAGGAGGAAAATCGACAGACCTCCCCTAAAACAAAGAGATACATGATCACTGGACAGCAGTTAATAATGTTTTCTTTCAGACAGGCAACAAGATTTACTTCACCAACCCCAAAAAGTGATTACAGCACATGGTGCTTCTACAAATTTTAGTCCTTCCTCCCATTTTTTTATTTAGGAAGTTTTGATAGGTTTATAAATCCTTGCCATGTAAATATCATTATAACAGTAATATTTTGTTTAGAGAAACATTAAAACTCTGGTTAACGATCTAGATTATTTAAAATGGGTGGCATTAATGATGGAAAAGAATGCATCTCTAGTGCTACTCCAAACCAATAGAATAACTTGCTATTTTTGAAGGGAGTGGCTTTTTACATTTATCATCATTATTCTGTGGTAGTCTAGAAATATTTACATTGCTACAATTGTCTTGTTCCATAAAGACCCAATTTTGGCTGGGTTTGAGCATCTCCAAACTAGTGTTTTGAGCTGTCTAGCTTGATAGTACCGTCAGATTATTTGAAACAGATAGTCCACCCTGTTCAATAAATCTATTCAAAATATTTGTACTCATTCTTGGTCTTTTTTTATTTCATATACAGTCTACAGAAATACAATGAATGTAATCATCCCAGATACAATTCTAGCAGGAAAATTTTGAAAAAAGAAATAAATATCTTTGGCAAAATATTCATTTTGACTTCCTGAGCAAGGAACTGCATACTTCGCCCAGCACTGCGTATTTTTTTAACTACTGAAATAGTGGTCTGATATTTAAATCATAGAGCTCTGGGTTATTTGAGATTTGAATTCCCAGTGTCTTCTGTATAGAATTTCGTGCCCATTTGTAACCAAGTATTTTGTGGAAGAATAACTTAAGAGTCTGGCAAATAGCTAGCTAACATGTCAGATTTGACATAATTTACTTTCAATCCAGACAATTTCCTGAAGTCATGGATATAATCAGGAAATAAAGCTATTCTCTGATTTGTTCCTTCAAGTTTTATTCTGGTGATAGGAACAATGAATCTATGGCCAGCACAAAAAGTAAAGGAAACAATGGACGTCCCTGCCTAGGCCCTTTGTATAATTCAAACAGGATAGATTTAGTCCCATTAACTCAAACAGCAGCTTCTGGGTTGGTGTAATCTTTAGGAAACCTTAAGAAATCAGAAGCTAACTTCTATATGGGACAGGACTTAAAGAGAATTGAACTTTTATGTTTCAAAAGCTCTCTCTACCTCAAGTGATAAGAAAACAAACGTTTTGATCTGGAACCATGGATGATTTCAAGTACTTGCTGAACAGTGCCTGACATTTGTTTATCCTTTACGGGTCCAATTTGATACGAGTTTATTTAAACTGAGAGCATGGACAGCAATCAGCTTGGTAGTAATTTTGCTAAAATATTTTTGTCATAATTTAGCAGGGATATATGGACCTGTAAGATCTGCATAAGGTAAGGGCATGTGATTGTAGGGAGAACAATGATAGCTTATATCTTCTTTCATAAGCTGTAGAAGTTCCTAACAGAATGGTGCCCCTCAAGAGATCACCCTCTTCCACCCTTCCTTGGAAAAAATCTCCAACCATATGGTGAGAGGGAAATCAACAGCTGATGAGATATGGGGGTCTGGGAATGTCTTTGATAGGACAACAACAGTGTTGGAGAATCAAGAGCAGCAAGGCAGCTAAATAAGCAAGGCGGCAGATAGGGGAAAATGAGAAGCAGACAAGGACAAACAGCAGAAAAGAGGGGTTTGGAAGAGAAGCAGCAGAGTCTCACTGTTCATTTGTTTGCTCCCGTTCTTGCTTATATTACTGTTTATTACTGTCCTAGAGAGAGAACAGTTGCTGATGTTGATTTTGTTTAGGGAAGAACATCCTTACCTTTTTGAGGAGATGCTGCATTATTAAAAGTTACCAAAGGATGGCATTTAAAACATTATTTTAAAATAGAGTATTATATAATTTCTCATTTTACAGGAGGTTCTGAAGAGCTGGTAGTTGTGGAGTACTCTCTGCTTATAACCCTTCTCTACTTGCTACCCAGAGACTGGCTATCTGCTCTATCTTTTAATTCATATTTGTTGAAAAAATCATTTTCCAATAGTTGCTGTCAATAGAGCAGTTTCTGACTAACTTTTATTCCTTAATAGAAAAATAAAAAACTTCAAAGGTGTAAGCCCAATTCTGAATCACTTACATCAGTAGGAATTTTACCATTGACTTAATGGCAGTAGGGTTTCAGAGAAAAATCTTCAGTGTATATATAGCAATGTATTTCTCATGCACCATTTGAAGCAATGGAAAAAAGTTAAGTCTCCTGTAACCCTTTCGATAGAATGCTAAACTCAGCTATCTTTGTTAAACACTGGTTTTCTTCTATGGAGCTGGAGGCCATCCAAGCTGTAGCTCTCTCTCTCCATAGGAGGTGGACCAGTCTCCTCAGGCATAAATTGTCTAGTGTAGTCTGGAGGGTATTAAAGTAAACACAAAATGGGGGGTGTGCGGAAAGGGGGGGGGTAAAAAGAAGGATGATATAAACACTTAGCATGAAATTGAGATGTTGAGAACAAAATTTATCAAGGAGCCAAAAGGACATGGGGAAAGAAACTCTTGAATTGCCTATACCCAGGCTCCTGAGCATTGGTGTAACAAACAAGAGCAACTGGAATCATTCATTTACTGAGCATAAATTTAATCTACCTGGTATTATTGAATCATGGTGATGATGATTCACATGACAGGAATGATAAAAATCAAATGATTATTGATGATGCTGGCAAATCAGGTGCCAGTTCATGCCAAGGCCCCCGGTCTCACTGAGCACTTAGAAATGCATAGCTGGAAATCAATCTTGCTTATGTGTATGTGAGCGTTAACAAACAGATATTAGATGTTACACTAATTCAGATATTATTAGTATTTAGACCAATGGTTCTCAACCTTTTTGCCTCAAGGGCCACAAATATAATTTTAACAGCCGTGAAGGGCCACCAGTCTATTTAATTAAAATTTAATTAAATTTCTATTAAATTTCAAATTAAAGTAAATAATTAATTAATTTAAATTACATTTTAATTAAAACATTTAAAATTTAACATTTATTTAGTGAAAAGCAAATTTAATATTTAGTTTTTTAAAAAGAGCTTTAAAATTTTTAATTTTAAAAGAAAAAAATATCAAACTCTTAAAAACAGTGGCAGCCAAAGCCTGACGCCTGGCTCCTGGCTGAGCACCAGGACCTGGAGGAGGGGACTGGGAAGTGGGGGGAACATAGGACGGGAAGGTGAGGGCTGCCACGGCCTGGTTCCTGGCTGCACGCCAGGACTGGGCAAGTGGGGGAAAGGGTGGATTACGTACATTAGGAACAAAAGGAACCATAGCTGTGGTACTGGTCCATTATTAGATGGAAATAGCAGAATTATCAATAATAATGCAAAATGGCAGAAGTGCTCAATAAATATTTCTGTTCTGTACTGAGAATACGGGGGACAGGTGATGTAGTTTCATATGATAAAGAACATTCTTTCCATTCCATTCCACTATCTCAGGAGAATGTTAAACAGCATCTGCTAATGTTAAGACATTGTTAAATCATCAGGTCCAGATAACTTGCATCCCGGAGTTTTAGAAAAGCTGACTTAGGAACTAGCTGGATTATTAATGTTGATTTTCAGTAAGTCTTGGACCACTGGGGAAGTTCCAGAAGAGTGGAAGAAAGCTAATGTGGTGCCAATAGTTAAAAAGAGTAAACAGGATGACCCAATAAATTATACACCTGTCAATCTGACAGTTATCAGGGGCCAGATAATGTGGTTCATATGGGACTCAATAGAGTTAAAGGAGAGTAATTTAATTAATGTGCGTTTATAGAAAATGGAACCTGTCAAACTAACTTGATATGCCTTTTTGATGAGATTACAAGTTTGGTAGATAAAGGTAACAATGTTGATATAATATTCTTTTCACTTTGTACCACACTCTTTGATTTTAAAACTAGAACATTGAAAAATTAACACAGCATACATTAAATGAACTTATAGGTCTCAAAACATACCTGTAAATGGGGAATCACCACTGAATGGGTGTGTTTCCGGTGTGGTTCTAAGTTGATCAGTGTTTTGCCCCAAGCTATTTACATTTTTTTCAATGATAGGAAGAAAACATAAAGTCATCACTGATGATGATCCAAAAATTGGGGGAGTGGTAAGTCATCAAGAGGACAGATCACCAATACAATCTGGACTGCTTGTTTGTCTTTATGTGTGCCCAGCTTACTGACTCCCATTTTTAATATGGCTAAATGTACACACACACATCTAGGATCAAAAAAGGTAGGCTGTATTTACAGGATGGAGGAACTCCATCTTTGTAAGCATTGATTCTGAAGAAGACTTAAGCGGTACAGTGGATAATCAGCTGAACATGAGTTCCCAGGGTGATGCTCAGCCAAAAGGGATAATGCAATCCTTTGATGCATGAACAGGAGAATCTTGGGCAGGAATAGAGGTTATTTTATCTCTGTATTTGGCCCTGGTATAATGATTGCTGGAACAGTGTTTCCAGTTCAATGTGTCCAATTCAGGAAAGATGTTGATAAATATGAAAGCGTTTAGAGAAGAGCCCTGAAACTGATTAGAGATTAGAAAAACATGTCATAGTAATTAAGTCCATTTAGCTTAATAAAGAACAGGTTAAGAGGGTGACTTGATTACATTATATAAAGGACCTATATAAGAAACAAATATATGATAATGGGCTCTTCAGTCTAGTAGAGAAAGGTACCGTGACCATTGGAGTCCAGATATCCCAAGGGGAAGAAAAGAGAGTCTGAATGCCAAAGAATAAATAATTTTGAAACTACTGAGTGTATACTATGAACGTGTATCAAGTAAGGTCTTTTATGAAGGCTGGTGACACACTGCTGAAGTATTACCACATGATGTATGTATAGCAAGAGCGTAAAGAACTGTATTTATGTGCAGGAAATACACGCTCCTAAAATATATTAGAAATCCAAGTAGAGCAGATAACATTCTTTTGTCTAGATCAAAACAAATCTGTGTGTTTCACTTTTGTCTTAAATGTAAATTGAGGAAGATGAGGCCAGAGACAATGGAAGCACATGGACAAAGGTAAACAAAGTGATTAAGCCAACTGCAGAGGAAGCACATTGACCAGAAAAAGAAGACGACAGCATGGCATCTCCAAAAGGAGCAGGGGAGAAAAAAAATTTATCTGAGCATATGTCTCAAGGAAATACATTTCAAAGGTTCGCATCCATCACTTCGGGAACAAAGGGAATGATGCCACCCTCTGCGACTGAAAAGTGGAGCTATTTGGCCTGAAGGGCAGGAGCTACTGATAACTTGCTGTAAGTGAGAAACTGTTTTAGGCGAAGGTATAGGTTGTCTAGTCACTCAGAAGCATGTTTTGTTTTGTTTGTAATCATATTTGTTTGTTTTTTCCTCTTGCTTGGCATCATTTGAAACTCTGTTCTTTATTAATAAACTAATTCTTGTGTTGTTATACAACTCTGTCAATGATGTTGTACTGAACTAACCATGAAGCCTCAATTAAACAAACACAGGCAGATATATGCTTTGCCTCTTTGGAAACAGTGGCCTTAATCATTTCTCTGTGTGCACAGTGAGGGAGATGTTTCTGTGGAACACAGATACTGGGATTCACTAATTGTTAGATGCAAGGCAAGGTTTGGATTGGCAGAGTATTGTAGCTTTTGCTGGCAAGGCAGACAGACTGGATCGTCAGGAGTTGAGACACAGTTTAACAGCAACACAGTTCAGTTGCTTGCAGCAGAGGAGTAACACAGCGTATGTCTATATTGCAATAAAACACCCCTGGCTGGCCCATGTTAGCTGACTTCAGCTTGTGGGTCTCAGCCCAGTGGCTATAAAACTGCAGTGTAGATAGCTGGGCTCCAACTCAAACCCAGATGGCACTGCAATTTTACAACCCTGCAGCCTGAGCCAAGCAAGCCAGGGAAGCTGACCTGGGCCAGCAGAAGGTGTTTTTCTGCGGTATAGACATACCTACAGTTCTGGATAACTGGAGGAGAGCATCACAGGTGTAGCAAGTTCCAATAGCTTGAAGTTGAAGCTAGACAAAGCCAGACTGGAAAAAAAGGTGTATATTTTTAATAGCAAGGGTAATTAACCACCAGAACAGTTTACCAAGAGTTGAGGCAGATTCTTCATCACTAGGAATTGTTAAACCAAGACTGGATGCTTTTCTATAAGAGCTGCTCTAGAAATTATTGTGGGGAAATTCTATGGCCTGTGTTATACAAGAGATCAGACTCGATGATCATAATAGTCCCATCTGGCCCTGGAATCTATGAACTACTCTGAGTTTCATGTGTGATAATAGCAGCCAAGATTAAGAGAAAACTTGTTGTAAAATGAACCCATTTTTGCAGTTCACTACAGAAAATTAATGGGTCTATAATTTATAAGCTTCATGTTAAACTTCACTATATGAAACTTACAAACAAGAAGGAGTTCTGTGGCACCTTAAAGACTAACAAATAAGCTTATGAGATAAATAAATGTGTTAATCTTCAAAGTGCCATAGAACTCCTTCTTTGTTTTGGTTTTGCTGGAATAGACTAATGCGGCTACACCTCTGGAACTTGTTACAAACACAAGTTTGTTAAATCTTTGTAAATGTTAGTATACAGATAGAAGCAGCAATAACTACCATTTCTGAAGTTTACATGCACATCTTTGAAAGCACGAAAATATATTCAATACTTACAAACGATCGCAATTCCGAGAGTATATTTGATATTGTTGCATTGGGGTCATCATATTCTTGTGGCTGTTCGAAAGGATGACCTGCTTTAGTAATCAGCCAAGCAGCAAGCGTGCAAAACATGTAGAACTGCTCACCAGGATTAGTGGGCAATGCAAAGTAATGCCTGTTTGAGAAGGGGGGGAAAGAAATTATACACAGTTCTCTGAACTACTAAGTTTCAGTTATTAAGCCGTTTCCTTTACAGGTTAGTTTTTGAAAAGCTATTTACAAAAGTTTCAGCCATAAATAAGGTCACAAAATGAGAGCACCCACTGATATATATCACATACGTGACACACATAAAGGTTTATTTCCATAAGACTAAAGATTTTACATGCAGTTCACATCTCCTGCCTTGAGTGAATAAGCAACCATCAAGTGTGTCTTCATGATGTAATAACTGTAAGTTGCTGGAGCCTCTTGTGGAACCAAACACACTCCAGTATTCCCTTGTTAGCTTTCTCATGTAGTTTCAATTGAGCTCATTGCAGTCTCAGTTACTCACAACTGAGTAATTTACTCTTTATTAAACTCAAAATTATTCTTCTAGATTCCTCTCAGACCCTTAAAATGCTATGGGCTCAAGTGTATTCCCTTTTCCTACTGACTTTTGTGAACTCAGAATCTGATCCTATTATTCCAAAGATATCACTAACACGTAGTTAAGGGTCTGTGGGAAATAAATTACCTAAACAGTAAAAAGCAATTTAAAAAAAATCCATAATTATGTGTTTCAACACATCATGTGTCATATAAAACACATTTTTGATAATCTTATTTTATTTATATTTTAATATTTGTAATTCAATACAAAATCTTAAAATTGTATGTTAACAATTACCAAAACAAACACAAAATTTGCATCAGTGCAATACTGCCAACATTAATACCTCTACCAATGAAGAAAAAAATCCAGTGTAAAAATAAATTAGCTTCAATTCTCATAAGAGGTCACATGAAAAAAATTGACAAAACATTTATTAATAAGCAAATTTCAGTAACAAAAGGTTATTAAACCTAATAATAAAACTCAAAGATAATCAGGAAAGAATGAATTCCAAATTTAAATATAACTCATCAAGGAGAATACTACAACAAACAGCGACTTTTCACATCCCACATTTCTTACAAAGACTTCCTTACATTTTCCAGGGAAGCGTATTAGATAAAATATTAGACATTTGCAAGAACTTTTCATGAATGGGCCCAAGGAGAAGTAACGCAGAAGGATGCAACACCTGATATGGGGTACGCCTATTCTTGATTATTATACTAAATGGGTGATGTTTTTGGGCTACGATTCATATAGCTGTTATCTTGGAGGGAATCACATTCAGGAGATTGTATTTTGCTTCTGTTGAGGGCAGCAGCAGTGTGTGCCACTTTCCTATTCCCCACCACCACCACCACCACATAGGATCCAAAATAGTTCCCAGCAAGGAAAAACTAAGATGTAACCAGCGATATTTATTTATATTATTTACTACTGCATGCTTATTTTACAGCATGTGTAGATAGCTAGAAAAAGGGACCTGGATTATACTCTTATGAAGCACAACCGTATATTTCAGCATGCAACTGGTCTCCTTGTACCTGACATGCCAGATTTTGAGTTTCACAACTGCCAGAATTGCTGCAAGTTTACCAGGCTGCCTTTGCTGCAAGTCCCAATGGCAATAAAGTTGCCTGAGGATGACTACATTTTGTTTCCAGGATCCTGGCTAGTTGCGGGTCTTCACCGCTTCTCAATTGAAGTGATTAATTCGATAAGTTGCCGCTCTCAGTGTGGACACATTTCCAGAGAGGTACCTGGGTCAGTCTGTGTACAGTAAAAACAACAAGAGTCCCATGCCACCTGAAAGACTAACAAATTTCTTTAGGCATAAGCTTCCATCTGATGAAGTGGGTTGGAGCCCATGAAATCTTATGCCGGGGGAAATTTGTTAGTCTTTCAGGTGCCACAGGACTCTTCTTGTTTTTTTTAGTGTAGACACAGCCTGAGAGACCTGTGCCAAACCCACTGATAAATACTAAGCCTTTCTGAATGAGAACACCCCTGATGTCTGCACCTGCTCCGGCCCACCTCACGCTTGGACTGTAGCTTTGGAGAGAAAGCAATCTTTCTTCTCCTGGGCTGTACAGCGCCGAGCACAATGGGGTCCTGGGCCATGACAGCCCCTCTCCCACCCAAGAAGCGAGCAGAAACCAACCCAGCGGGTCCAGTGAGCCCCGCACATCCCAGCCAGGCTCTGGGGGGTCAGACTCAGCTGCCCCCCTTGCCAGGACGGGCAGGGCCGGGGCTCACCGGGACAGGGGCCGCAGGTGGTGGCGCCGCAGCGCCTCCTCCTCGTAGTTCAGCAGCTTCAGCTTCTCCAGCAGGTCCTCCATCAGCGCGAACATGTGATAGGCCTCGCCCGGGCCCCGCTCCGCCGCCTCCAGCTCCTCGCCGCCGCGCCGGCCGCCGCTCTCCTCCGCCGCCATTTGCGCGCAGTCCGCGACCTGACTGCAGCAGGCCCCCCTACAGCCCCGCGTCACCGGGGAAACACGCCCCACCCCTCCCGGCCGCGCTCCACCAATCACCTCGCTCCATCTCAGACCCGCCCTTGGACTCCACCAACCATCTCCCCGACTCTGGTAACTGCCGGTCACTCGCTCATCCAATCGCCTCTCAGCAACGAGACTCAGAGCCCCGCCCCCTGGCAAGCGGCGACGGCGAGCGTGAAGTCTTGCGTCAGCACTGCGCATTTTGCGTAGAGCCCAGAACTTCCTTTGGCTCCGGACCAAAGCTTAGCTGAGCGGGGATGGGATGGGATGAGAGAGGAATTTGTGACGTTCCGCCGTACGTCACTTCCGCTGGGAAGATCAGGGTATAGGAACGAGGCGGGGGGAAGTCACTGCCCTGTATAGGGAGGGCGGGGCAGAAAGTTCTTTGCGCCCCCTGATGGGTTGTCTGTGTCAGCTCAGGGAAGCGCCTGATTCCTTCTTAGACTCAAAGCCGAGAGCTGATTGGCGGAGGGGCGGGTGTGGAACGTCATCTCTTTGGCCGCTGGTTCTGGGGCGGGCCACGCGCCTGAAGTATAGGAGGGCAGAGAGGTGGGGGAGACCTGGGGACGGCCCTCTTCATACACCTCCTCACTCCCTATACAGGGGGGAGTTTGTAGGAGACCGTAAACAATCAAGGAGTCTTGTAGCACTTTCAAAGACTAACAGATTTCGTGGGAGAAAATCCCATTTAGTCAGATAAAAGATCATGTGATAAATACATTTGTTAGTCTTTAAAAGTGCCACAGGGCTCCTTTGTTTTGCTGACCTAGACTAACACAGTTACTCCTTTTGGAACTTGGAGGAGACCTTGTACATTTCCCACTGCCCACCCACACATGGAGGAGCAGGCAGGAGACCCGCCCCCCCTTCCAACACCTCCTGCCCTCCGGTGTGGGGAGCGGGTTGCTGCTGTTCCCTTGAGACGCTGCAGGCTGGACAGCTGCTTGCTGTTTCACTCTGCCAGGAATAATTGTAGATCTGCGTAAGCTTGAAAGTTTGCCTCGCCCTCAGTTTTCCTGCAGTGAATGATGATCTCACTCACCCCATGTCCCTCCTGGTTTCTGTGTTTTAGGCTCCTAAAGTTTTAAGATAAGAGCGACCCGTGAAGGCTCCACGCCTGTTTTTGTGGGGGTAAATTAAGGGATTGGGGAAGGGAGATTCTACTTGCTGTGTAGAAAATTTAGTCTGATGAGACTGTCCATTTCACACTGTCCATTCAGCTTGGCAGCCCTCAGTTCCCTATCTTCAAAGCATCTGATGAAATGGGATTTTCTTCCACGAAAGCTCATGCGATAAATAAATGTGTTAGTCTTTAAAAGTGCCACAGGATGCTGTGTTTATCTTCTAGAAGATGAAATTCATCTGCTCCTCTATGGAAAACAAACCCAACAGCAGAGCAGGGCACTACCAAATACACCCTGGGAGCACAGTTTTCTCCCATCCCCAATATCTTTCAACTATAGAAACTACACTAGGTATTTATAAGACTAGGGAGATATACCTTTCAAGTTTGTGGTCTGATGTCTTAGGATATTGCTCAACAGTAGACTATTGACCTTTAAGAAGTATTTACTCCACCTCTTTAACATAGTCAGCTATCTAAAAGTGAACTGATCTTCAAGTAGCAGCACTGATTTCATTTGCTGTGAGTACCATTTTTGCAATTTAGACCAAAAACAACAAAAATAAATAGAAATAGGATTAGCTGCTGTTAAAGATGGTGATATTTGAGTTTTGCTATTTTAAAAATGGATTTGTTTGATCAGTAATTTAACTATGCTGGACTTTTAAAAAGGTTCTTTCAAAACTAAAATACTATCATTATCTTGTTATATTTATTCCTTTAATATGTTTGTGGATTTCTTACTACTTAGTCTGTTGCCTGAACTCAGGTTCCTCATAATTCTCTTACTGTTTAAACTTCAACACTGAATCTGATTTAAAAAAAAAAATCTTCTACCATTAAGGTTTACTTGTTAGGAACTTTTCAAAACTAATACAAATTGAAATATTATTAGACAGCCATTAAGAATAGTATAGTTGCAGCCCTATTTGTCTTTTTCTGAATATATATTCTTAATGGAGAGAGAAGGTGAGTGAGGTAAATATTTTATTGGACCAGCTTCTGTTGTTTTTTTGTTTACACTTTAGATGGCTAAATTTGCTATCTTCCTTTGTAGTGTGCAGTGTAATTGTAGCTGTGAAGGTCCCAAGATATTAGAGCAGTGGTTCCCAACCTTTTCGCTGCTGTGGCACACCTTGATAGCTTCAATTGTTTCAAGACACACCACCATTAAAAACTCACGAATATTCAAATTAAATAAAATAAACTCATGAATACTGAGTACATGAATGCTGCCAACTCCAGGGAGCCCCGGCCAGGGCGGCGGCGCTTCTGGAGGCTTCGGGTACCCCCCAGCTGGGCTGCATCGGGCCGCTGCTGCCAGTAGCTCCAGGGATCCCTGGCCTGGGCGGTATCGGGCCGCTGCAGCCGGTGACTATGGGGATCCCCCAGCCCGGGCCACCACTGCTGCCGGCAGCTGCGAGGAACCCCCCAGCCCGGACTGTATGGGGCCACAGCTGCGGCTTGGGCGAACCCCTGGCCGGGGACACGGCCCGGAGCTACGGGGAACCCCTGGCTGGGGGCCGCCGCCACCACCAGAATGAGGCCACGGCCGATCGTGGGGATCCCCCGGCATGGGGGCGCGGCTGCCGCCGCCACCACCGCTGGCTCCGGGGACACCCCGGCCGGGCCAGAATGGGGCCAGCGGCGACTCTCCACCCCTCCCCACCGTCTCCCAACCCTAATGTCCCCCCAACCTATTTACCCCCTTTCCCCAGCCCACACTTAACTGCAGCCAGCAGGAGCAACCTCTGCTGCAGGCTTTTCCAGCCCTACACAGCCCAGGTGGCTGGGCTGAGCAGGGTGGGGGATTTAAATGAGCCCAGGTCCAAGGGATTTTTGCGGCACACTTTAGGTGTTGCCATGCACTAGCTGGGACGTGTAAAATGGACCTTGGATTTGGTCTATCAAAATCAGAGGTGGAAGAGATCTGCAGTTTGATTTCCTTGAAGCTAGAGAAGGATTTTTTAAAAAGATATATAGACTGCGGTTATATGCGCATTTTTGTGCAACAAAAGTCATCTGGACTAATGTTCTGCTTTACCAACCTGCATCTTTTAAAGTTTGCATTACTTCCTTTGTAAAGTTCTTAATGCTTTTAATTCTTTAAGCACTTAAGCATATTTTAAATCAGCTGTTCCCAGATTGCAGTCAGAGTTGGAAAGTAAAGTTCAGTGGAAATACTTTGACAAGGAATGAATAAATCCTTATCTGTTGTAAAATCAGATAAAGGTTATGGATCAAAGTCTGTTCTTACTCACTAGTAAAAATAGAGTTATGTTAGTTTTAGTGAAATGGAGATCAAAGTTTGTAAAGCGAGCTAATTGCAGTTTGACTTAATTGAATTCTTTGCTTGTTGATATGGGAAACATGTTATGAAACACAGATTTATCAAGTAGTTATTTAATGAGTTACTTATACAGAGATTCTCAAAACTCAGAGGTTTTCTATTACTTTGTTAAATTACAGAATGCAACATTATAGTAAATGTTTTATTAGCAAAGTAGGATTTAAAGCAAATAAAATTACAGAAACCAAAAGTAAAGATGGCTATACATGAGGGTGTTTACAAACTTTAAACAAACGAATTCCACGGGGATGTTACTGATTATTGAAAAACATCAATCCACCTAAGGTCTTATTACCATCCTGTTATATAGGCAGACTTTAATTGTATGATTCTGTGTGCAGATGAAATTTTGGTATTAGCATAGAACTATGGATTCTTAAAATAAAGATCCTTATTACTGCCAGTCAGGTTTCTGTGGCATTTGAATTACATGGTTGTCCATCGCAGTGGAACAAAACAACTCTAAAGCCAGAACTTTGAAATTGAGGCAAGTTGCTTAGGGCTTGTCAGTAGGAACATTTGATCTACGGGGTAGAGCAAACCACACACCACAAAAAAACCAATCCCAAAACCCTTGCGTGTGTGGTAGCAGTCTGTGTGGAGTGCATCTTGCTAAGGCTTTGCAGCCTAGCGCAGGGTAAACTTGCACTACCGGTTTGCGGTTTACATGAACACTTACTTGACAAGCCCTTAGTTACTGACTCAAAACAAAATAAAGGAGTCTTCTGGGACTTTTAAAGACTAAAAACGTTTATTTATCGCATGAGCTTTCACAGGAGAAAATCCCGGAATCAGTTTCTAATTACTTTGTCCAGGTACAGGGCTGTCCCTAAGGAGGGGGTAGGGTCCAGGGCCAATTGACCTGTGGAGGGCTTCAGCACCCCCCATGCTGGGGAGGGATCTGTGCAGCCAGCCCAGATAGGCCAGGCCCCACACACCTGTCTCTCCCCTGAGTGCAGCCAGCTGCTCTGCCCCCAGGGGTGGGGTGGGTTGGCCCAGAGGCCGGGCAAAGCACTCCCACCCCGCCCCTCTGCCTTCCGCTTCTTGCTGTTGAAGGCAGCAGGATGGGGAGGGGTTGGGCGCAGGGGGTTCATAACTGGGGGTCCCACTAGGGATGGCCCTGTCCATGTGCTGTATAGTCAAACTTTCCCCCTTATACAGGTACACATGATTATCACATTCAATTCCAAATATAATACAAAAGCATTATTTTTTTAAACTACTCTAATTTCTCTGGACTTCACCAGTACTGTGGCGTTTTATACCATTTTTAGCCAAATGTTTAAATGTTGGCTTGTCAAAACTGCTTTCCTTTTGATCTAAGCAACTACTTTCTTTTGACCAGAAAACCTCCTACCAGAATTCAAGGTTTGTTGCTTCTTGCCATCCAGAAGCCAGGCACTTCCTCTGTATTCTTACAATTTCATCTCTGGAAAAGTCTGTGCTCTTTGGGCAAAACATTTTATGCTATACGAGTTTGTATAAAACAAGTTAGTTCTCAAGAGTTTGTGCAAAACATCTTGGAACATATTATACACTGTTGGCTTAGCTCTGGTCAGCAATTTAAGTTTCCAGGCTGCTTTTTTATAGGTCACTCAAGGGTAGAGTTATTTGTTAATTTGGCATGATTTCACATTCTTGCCATCAGTACTTTTAGCAATCTGCAAAGATTTTGAAATTAGGATAGTGTCTGTAAAATCTCTTCATATTGCATGATAGTTTCTTTTTATTATTATTATCAGTATGTCAAACAGCCGTGGAAAAACCATTTGACTGGTTTTGTTCAGAATCAATAGTATTGGTAACAATTAATGAAATTTAACTATACACCTTATGCCAGTACTTGGTTTATATGCTATGCTTTGCTTTTATGTTTGGTAGGATTCTGGTGAGAAAGCTGAAGATGAGTGGGAGAGGAGGGAAGAGGGAAAACAATGTGTGATGAGAGGCTGGGGTGGGAGGAGGAGAAGAGAGAGACAGATCGACAGAGGATCTGTGAGTAGGGAAACTTGGACTGGTTGGGGAAGGAGCTTGTGAACAAGGTTCTGGGGATCATGTGGGAGACTGGAAATGACTAAGCAAGGGTACAGAGTGGATCTAAAGTTTCCAATCCTTTTGATGGATTTAAAAAAAAAAAGAAGAAGAAATGACATACAAAATATCCAGTGAAAATAAAATTAAGGTTGCAAAGGGTAGCCCATTTAATAAAAAGTGTATTTTGTATCAGTAAGTATTTTAGATGGCAATGGTTTTTAAAGGTTCAGTCCCTGGATCGGCTATAATATCAGGGTGAGCATTATGTCAACAACATTAGGGTGCCCTAGGGGCACATGAAGAACAATGACAAGAAACATTCACAAGTGATCACACATCCATTTATTAATATTTCTGATAAGAAGATAAACAGTGCCACAGTCACTGAACCATATGTGAGGTCCTTCCCAGAATCTGGTGTGGTGTGCCACTGTGACACCCCCCACCATCCTCTCTCGTGAACCCTGACTTACCTGGCTTTGCCAGGTGACCACTCACTTCTGAGTCAGTCCACGCCAGCCTCCTGTGTTTAATTGGTTCCAGGCAGTGGGTCTACACCCTCTGGCCACTTGAGAGATGGTCCCCAAGCAAGCACCTCCAGATACTTCACTGGGAACTTCCATCCTACAGAGATGGAGACCATTCCCCCTATCACCCTTGTCTATCCATTTGACATTGAAATGGCTATGCCCAACTTCTCTGATTCACATCTTCTAATGTCCACATAGCTTTAGATAAAACAAACACTAGTTTATTGATTTTAAGGGAGTATATAGCAAATCAATGCACAATCATTTAATAAGAATCAGAAGTTACCACAAGCAAATAAAAGATATAAACACATGCTAATGTAATAACACTTTTCCAAGATTAGTCTATTCTCCTCATTCTTACCCACAAGCAGGGCTTTTTTTGTGATGGTATTCAGAGGTACTGAGTACCGGCACCTTTTTTTCACAGCGATGCAGCCCCAGCTCCTGCTGCGACCACCAGCGGCCCCAGGTCCCTGGCCAAGTACCAAAACCTTTTTTTTTTAAAAAAAAAGCACAGCTCACAAGACTGGCTGTTGGTGGTGTTCCGCCAGCCTAGGCCCTCCTGGTCATGTGGCTAGGCCCAGTCTCTTAGAGTTGCTCTCAAGATGGTCTTTCTCTGGCCAAAGCCAGAAGCTTCTCCCCTATTCAGATTGTCTACTTTTCCTTTCAATTTCCCCTTGGCCACTCCCTCTCTGTGCTGCTGTATGAGTCTCTTTGTCCCCCCTGAGCCAGGGAGCTAAATTTGCATGGTCTTTGTCATAGAATCAAAGGGCTGGAAGGGACCTCATGAGGTCATTTAGTCCAACCCCCTGCTAAAAGCAGGACCACGCCCACCAAATCATCCCAGCCACGGTTTTGTCTAACCGAACCGTAAATATCTCCAAAGACGGAGATTCCACCGCCTCCCTAGGTAACCCAGTCCAGTGCTTCATCACCCTCCTAGTGAGAAACTTTTTCCTAATATCCAATCTCGACCTCCCCAGCTGTAACTTGAAACCATTGCTCCTTGTTCTGTCCTCTGTTACTACCGAGAACAGCCTCGCTCCCTCCTCTTTGGAGCACCCCTTCAAGTAGTTGAAGGTTGCTATCAAATCCCCCCTCAATCTTCTCTTCTATAGACTAAATAAGCCTAGTTCCTTCAGTCTCTCCTCATACGTCATGTGTCCCATCCCCCTAATCATTTTCATTGCCCTCCGCTGGACTCTTTCTAATTTGTCCACATCCTTTCTATAGTGGGGAGCCCAAAACTGAACACAGTATTCCAGATGCGGCCTCACCAGTGCTGAATAGAGGAGAATAATCACATACCTCGATCTGCTGGCAACACTCCTACTGATGCAGCCCAATATGCCATTGGCCTTTTTGGCAACAAGGGCATACTGTTGTCTCATATCCAGCTTCCTGTCCACCATAACCCCCATGTCCTTTTCTACAGTGCTGCTACTTAGCCGATCGGTCCCCAGCCTGTAGCAGTGCATGGGATTTTTCTGTCCTGCGTGCAGGACTTTGCACTTGTCCTTGTTGAACCTCATGAGGTTTCTTTTGGCCCAGTGTTCCAATTTGTCTAAGTCTCCCTGAATCCTGTCCTGGCACTCCAGCATGTCCACCATTCCCCCCCAGCTTGGTGTCATCCGCAAACTTACTAAGCATGCGGTCTATCCCATCATCGAGATCATTAATGAAGATGTTGAACAGAACCGGCCCCAGGACCGATCCCTGGGGAACTCCACTCGTTACTGGTTGCCAACTGGACATCGAGCCATTGATTCCTACCCACTGAGCCCGTTGATCTAGCCAGTTTT
The DNA here is from genome assembly GCA_007922175.1 of Pelusios castaneus. Taxonomy (NCBI): domain Eukaryota; kingdom Metazoa; phylum Chordata; order Testudines; family Pelomedusidae; genus Pelusios; species Pelusios castaneus. The sequence goes on from ML685767.1 coordinate 12,966,443, forward strand.
CTATCCATCTTACGGTCCACTCATCCAAACCATACTTCCTTAACTTGCCGACAAGAATGCTGGAAATTGTATCAAAAGCCTTGCTAAAGTCACAGTATACCACATCGATGGCTCTTCCCGCATCCACAAATCCAGTCATCTCATCATAGAAGGCAATCAGGGTGGTCAGGCACGATTTGCCCTTGGTGAATCCATGCTGACTTTTCCTGGTCATTCTATTTTCCTCCAAGTGTTTCAGGACGGATTCTTTGACGACCTGCTCCATGACTTTTCCAGGGATTGAGGTGAGGCCGACGGGTCTGTAGTTCCCCGTATCCTCCATCTTCCCTTTCTTGAAGATAGGTACTATATTTGCCTTTTTCCAATCCTCCGGGACCTCCCCCCTTTGCCGCGAGTTTTCAAAGATAATGCCCAGTGGCTCTGCAATCACATCGGCCAACTCCCTCAGCACCCTTGGATGCAGTTCATCCGGCCCCATAGACTTGTACACATCCAACTTCTTTAAGTAGTCCCTAACCCGACCTTCCATCACCGAGGGCTGCTCTTCTTCTCTCCATTCTGCGTTACCCACTATAGTAGCCTGGGAGCTGGTGCTCCCTGTGAAAACTGAAGTAAAAAAAGCATTGAGTACTTCAGCCTTTTCCGTATCATCCACCACGAGGATACCTGCCCCATTAAGTAAGGGACCTACACCATCCCTGATCTTCTTCTTGTTACTTACATACTTGTAGAACCCCTTTCTGTTATTCTTCACATCCCTTGCTAGCTACAACTCCAATTGTCCTTTGGCCTTTCTGATTTTATCCCTGAAGTCCCGAGCAATATCTTTATATGCCTTCCTTGTCTTCTGTCCAAGCTTCCACTTCTTGTAAGCTTCCCTTTGATGTTTCACCTCACCGCAAAGTTTTCTGCTAAGCCACGCTGGGTGCCTTGCACATTTGCTGTTCTTTCTGCACATCGGAATGGTGTCTTCCTGTGCCTTTAACAGGGTTTCTTTAAAATACAGCCAGCTCTCTTGGATGCCTTTCCCCTTCAGATCATCCTCCCAAGGGATCCTGGAGGATCCATCAGTTCCCTAAGGGAGCCAAAATCTGCTTTTCTGAAGTCCAGGGTGTGTGTGTTCTGCTTCTTTCCTTCCTTCCATTGATCAGGATCCTGAACTCTACCATCTCATGGTCACTGCTGCCCAGGTTGCCATTCACTTCTACTTCCCCGATCAATTCTTCTCTGTTTGTGAGCAGCAGTTCTAGAGGTGCAAGGCCCATAGTTGGTTCCTCCAGCATTTGTACCAGGAAGTTGTCCTCAACACTCTCTAAAAACTTTCTGGATTGCCTGTGCACTGCTGTATTGCCCTCCCATCAGATGTTAAGATAATTGAAGTCCCCCATGAGAACCAGGGCCTGCGATCTGGAAACTTCTGTTAGTTGTCCATAGAACACCGCATCCACCTCCTCCTTCTGGTCTGGTGGTCTCCCCACTCCCCACGACATCCCCATTGTTGCACTATTCTCTAAAGTTAACCCACAGAGTTTCAACTGGCTTGTTTCCACTTTCATAGTGGAGCTCCGAGCAGTCATACAGCTCTTACATATAGCGCTACTCCTCCACTTCTTCTTCCCTGCCTGTCCTTCCTGAACAATTTATACCCATCCACGGCAGTGCTCCAGTCATGCAAGCTATCACACCATATCTCTGTTATTCCAATTACATCATAGTTCTTTGTCTGTGGCAGTACTACCAATTCTTCCTGCTTGTTTCCCAGGCGCCTCGCATCTGTGTACAGACACCTAAAATACCGGGCCGATTGCCCTATTTTGCCCTGTCGATTATCTCTCCTGTTGCACCTTCCTCCTTGCAATTTCTCCAGGTGTCCTCCTTCCCCACTCGCCTCAGGTATTAGGACTTCATTAGGACGCATAAGACAATGATTTGATCCCCTCCCCCCACAGTTCTGACTACCCTCTCTTTTATCCCTGCTGTTACAGTCCTGGCACCCCCAAGTTCCATCCCTTCCCCCAGGTCTCCCTCGCTGTGACCTACCTGTGTGCTTTGGTCACCTTTCCCCTTCAAACCTAGTTTAAAGCCCTCCTCACTAGGTTAGTCAGTCTACATCCAAATACGCTCTTCCCCTTCCTCGACAGGTGGAGTCCATCTCTGCCTAGCAGTCCTTCTTCCTGGAACAGCACCCCATGGTTGAGGAAGCCAAAGCCCTCCTGGTAACACCATCTTCGCAGCCAGGCATTCACCTTCAGGATGCATGGACCTCTCTAGCTTCAGAGAGATAGTCCTGAAGGTCTGTGCTATGTGACATGCTTCACATCTGTACACATACATGATGCTGCAGGAAACATGATACCATAACAATACAGTAGAGTATTCAAAGGGGAACCATGCATGGCATAATTGTCATCAAACCATACAATTACATTGCAAAAGTGAACAGAAAAATTACATGGATCATAACCCCTTGTGCATCACATTAGATAAGTTTATGGAAAATAGGACCATCAATGGTATTAACTGGGATAGGCAGAATGGATGCAATATCATGCTCTGAAATGTTCCTAGTCTCTTTTTGCCAGAAGGTGGGACCAGATGACAAGGGATGATGGATAGCTCTGTGACTGCCTGTCCTATTCATTCCCTGAAGCATCAGGCACTGTCCACTGTCAGAAGACAGATTACTGGGCTGGATGAGCATGGTCTGATCCAGTATGGCCATTCTCATATGCTCTTATCTAAAAAATTAAAACATAAAAAATGTTTAGTACAGAAACTATCTAAGATAATGACCTCTCAAGATAGTGATGATGTGAGATAATGACCATGGCAACTAAAGCATTTTAAAAATCTTGGCCTACTAGGAAACATGTATATAAGTTTCCCAGTCACAAATCTAGCATTCTGGAGCAAAGTCACTAAAATACAGTTCAACAAACAAATATTCCTTTAATGTGCCTCTCCCTTCTCCTGCCACCACACCCCATTCATTGTGTTGTTCTCCTTGGTCAGTACTGGAGACCCACAATCCAGGTGTTTTCTCACGAGTTCTTTTAGGGTAAAGAAGGAAAGAAGGCACCGTCTGCTTCTACCTCCACACTGTGATCTGACCTTTGTGATTTTAGGTCTCAGTGGGGGAACTTATGATGATGCAGGCTGGCAGTCTCCCCACAGAAACATTGTGACTGTCCCATAGCAGGTCTAAGCACTAGCACTTATCAGTGATTTCAGCTATAATGGTCACTTAAAATAACAAAAGACCCTGTATGGAGTCTAACTAAGGCCATGTACACACTACAGGAATAATCGTGCAACAAGCCCGTTGCGCTTTAAAAGTCACGTGGTTTTTGTAGCGCAGTATCACGTCTACACTGAGCCGCGTGTGACGGAGCAGAGCCTCCCCTGCAATTCGCGATTTCACAAGAAACCCAATTGAATTATGGGAACCTATCCCACAGTTCCATCCATCCAGATTTGGCACTAAGAATCCTGGGTAGAAGGAGAGTAGCGCTGAGCACCATGGATAAAGTCTTGGTTTCCCATGGTGCTTTCTGTTCCCCTTGTGTCACGAGAGTTGTTACTAGCAACTCGCACCCATTTTCAACAGTAGCGCATTGCTTCCCGGAAGTCCTTTTTGCAGCAACATGGATCCAGCTCTGATCTCGACTGTCGCCTTCAGCATAATGAATACATCTCGGCTGGTGGCAGAGTATGCGTTCAGCTCTGAATCAGACCAGGATTCGGATGACCCTGTGCTGGTGACTGCCATGCAGAACAACAGCACCGCATTGCTGAGCTCCTTCACAGAGCATCTGCACACGGTGCACTGCCAGCTCTGGTCACGAGAGACAAGCACCGAGTGGTGGGACCGCATCGTTTTGCAAGTGTGGGATGATAAGCAATGGCTACAGAACTTTCGAATGCAGAAAGCCACATTCATGGAACTGTGTGAGCAGCTAGCTCCTGCCCTGTGATGCAAGGACACCAAAATGAGAGCCGCCCTCACTGTAGAGAAGCGTGTTGCAATCGCGCTGTGGAAAACGACGACTCCAGACTGCTACCGCTCGGTCGCGAATCAGTTTGGAGTCGGTAGGTCGACCGTCGGGTTAGCCCTTTCACAAGTGTGCAGAGCCATTAATCGTGTTCTGCTCTGGAGGACAGTGACGTTGGGCAACGTGCGGGAGATCGTCGATGGATTCGCGGCCATTGGATTCCCGAACTGTGGCGGGGCAATAGACGGCACGCACATCCCTATTCTCGCTCTGGAGCATCTTGCGACTGAGTATATTAATAGGAAGGGCTACTTCTCCATGGTGCTGCAGGCACTCGTGGATCACAGGAGGCGTTTCACGGACATAAATGCGGGGTGGTCAGATAAGGTGCATGATGCTCGCATTTTCCGGAACACAGGCCTGTACCGGAAGTTGCAGGCAGGGACTTTCTTCCCTGATGATAAAATTACTGTTGGGGATATGGAGATACCCATAGTAATCATAGGAGACCCAGCCTACCCACTGATGTCTTGGCTCATGAAGCCCTACTGGAAATTTGGATCCCAGCAAGGAGTGCTTCAATTACCAGTTAAGCCGGTGCCGAATGACCGTGGAGTGTGCCTTTGGGTGCTTAAAAGGCCACTGGCGCTGTTTGTACGGGAGGCTGGACTTGAATGAGGACAACATTCCAGCTGTCATTGCGGCGTGCTGTGTTCTGCATAATCTCTGTGAAAATAGGAGAGAGAAATTTCCCCCTTCATGGGACATGGAGGCGGAGTGGCTAGAGTTTGCCTTCCGGCAGCCAGCCACTAGGAGTATCAGGGGGTCACAACTGAGAGCCGTCCGCATAAGGGAGGCACTTAGGGAGCATTTTAGTCAAGGGGACTCATAGGACGCATTGCATCACTGTGCAGTAATGTACCTACGCACTACTGGGTGCTGATTGGGGGTAGTGGGGGTGGTGGTGCCGGTGAGTGTGTACTGTACTATGCTCGAATGAGTGCATACTAAACACGCAACAACTAATTTTATTGTGTATCAACAAAGACACTGTGCACAGTTCAAGTGATTCAATTTCATTATTATAAAACATTAAATATTTACAGTAAGCAGTGCCTGCACCAGGGGCTATAGATGCATGTAGGTGTGTGGCTCAATGCCATACCTTTGTGCAGGAGTGGATGTAACATTGTACCAGGAGGGTCCCTGGGCTTCAAAGAACTGCTTTGAGGGAGAATGGGGCAGTGGGAACAGAAAGTGTTGCTGTGGGTGCGGGGTGGGCAAGCCTGGAGCAGCTGGGTCTGCAGACCAGCCATGGTCTTCAGCAGTTGGGTCTGCTCCTGCAAGATGCTTATGAGGGCATCCTTCTGCTTCTGCCTCTTCACATTGTTTTCTTTGTGCTCCTGCCGGCACTCCTGCCTCCATTGTTTAGTCTCCCTTGCTGCTGCCTCGTTGGACGCATCAGCTCCTGGAAGATATCCTCCTTGCTCCTGCGAGGCCTCCTCCTTATCTGTCTGTCTCAGCCAGTCAGCTGGCACAGACCACCGACCAGCGAAGGTCGTTTCTAAGGAAAAATGAAACATCATAAGTAGTGCTATTGTTCTCACTTTGGTTAAGGAGCCGGTAATATGCTCTGCCGCCTCATTCCGCAGTGCCCATGGGACAGGGCATTGCTGGGGACTGAAAGGGCTTTTGCAAAGGGAAGTTCAGGTTGCCGAGACAAGACACACAGCTCTGTGAACTATTTCCAGTGCTTCGGGCGATTAGTTCACACACGGCATGGACATGGAAGCCGATATCTCGCTGCTTAGAGTGCCTCTGCAAGCCAGAATGCATATCCTGCATGTCACTGGTTTTCAGCCAGGACCGTACGCAGCAGCCTTGTGCGCAGCCATGGTTCCCGCTGCTGTGCTTTGCAACTGGCGAGGGAGAGTGTCCCTCTATGGGGGAGGGGACACAGTTGCTCTCCCATCGAATTTAAGTAGGAGGCTGTGGAAGTATATCGAAGACCTTCAGTGAATTCAACGGAGAGGATTTCTTGACAATTACAGCATGCATTGATGCTCTGCTCGTGTAATGCGGGGTAGACCCCCCCCATCCAAAAAAAAGAAAAAGAAAAAAGAAGGGATGAAACTCAAAACGCCCATCTCCTGCCCGCTTTTCATTTGCCCACAAAGCTTATCCAGCAAGCACAGAAGCCACTTCTGATTAAATTTACCAGAGCTCCCCTCTGCTGCATCCGAAGACAGCATGGAGAAGGAATCTGGGCAGGACATGTCGGGTGGCATGGAGAACAGCTCCTGGCTCCCTAGGTCGGCTGCAATACTTTCACCCACCAGGTCATCCTCCACCTCCACTTCCTCGTCGACGAATTGCTCGTCACCGTCTGCTCTGGTATCCTTTTCATAGGGGGGGGGGGAGGGAGGCTGACGTGTCCACAGGAGCTTTTGGGAGGGTTGTGGGATCCCCACTCAGGATTGCTTCCAGCTCCTTGTAAAAATCAGCATGTAACTGGCGCTGAGCCGGAGTGCCGGTTTGCCTCTCTGGCTCTGTGGTACATAATCCGCAACTCCTTCACCTTCGACCTGCACTGAAGAGTGTCTCTCCCATACCCCTTCTCTGCCATGGCTGGAGAAATCTGGCTAAAAATATCGAAATTCCGCCGGTTGCCACGTAACTGTGCCTGCACAGCAGACTCTCCCCAGATGCCTATGAGATCAAGCACCTCGGCTGTGGTCCACACTGGAGCACGTTTGCCGCATTGAGGTGCCATAGCTCTTGGAGAACACAGCTGCACTCCACGCCGAGCAAACAGGAAGAGTGAACAATTCAAAAATTCCAGGGAATGATGGGAGGGCGGGTACAGTCACGTCACAGCCACAGAGCGCAGAAGGACGTGCAGAAGGGATGGAATTGGAATTCTGGGACATTCCTGGAGGCTTCATATTGCGCGGCAACCGTACACACACGAACTATTGTGCAACAGCTATTCCGCGGTAGCCGCTAGCACCGTCGTTTTGGTGGTTTACATGTTGTGCGATAAGACGGTTGTTACCGCGCAACAACATGGAGCGTTATCGCGCAATAACTTTGTAGTGTGTACAAGACCAACGAGCTACAAGCACCATTTGACCAGCCCAATCCTTGTTAAAGGATAGAGCTGATTGCTAACCAGATACTGCTTCCAAAGGGGTAGCCGTGTTAGTCTATTGTAGAAAGACAACAGAGTCCTGTGGCACTTTTAAAGACTAACAGATTTATTTATCTCATGAGCTTTCGTGGGAGAAAATCTGACGAAGTGGGATTTTCTCCCA
>ML685767.1:12993748-13038274 GCA_007922175.1 Pelusios castaneus
TTCTTTCGCAAAGGAGCATTCACCCGGTGAATGCTCCTTTGCGAAAGAAAGTGCACGTGTGTACGCGAGAAAGCGCTATATTTATAGCGCTTTCCTTGTCCCGCAATAACTTATTGCGGGACAAGTATTCTCGTGTGTACATAGCCTAAGTCTTAACCGTTATTACACTCGACAGTATTTAGATCAAGCAGTTTTCTCATTCCACTGTAAGTTACAGTTCTTAATACACAGACTTCTCCCTTAAGCCTGGGACCAATCACTGCAGTTCAAGTCTTTGTCCTTCCATTGTTCTTGTTACTTCCAGCATAGGGGTGGAAGAAGAAAGGCCCGGGCATAATTCCACTGTCCCCTATTTTATATCCTTAGTCCCTTTGCTTAGAACAGTGGTTCCCATGAGGAAAAGCCAAGGGAGGGCGTGAGGCTGTGAAATTTTCATAGTGAAAAATGTTTGTGTCAAGAAAACCTATTTGTGGTTATTTTTAATTGTACAATTATGAATTGAATTTTTGTTAAAAGGGGGTTGGATGACAGTAAAGCAGAGGTGGGGAGGCATAAGGGTTTCTCAAAAATCAGAAAGGAGGCATGATGCTGAAAAGTTTGGGAGCCTCTGGTCTAGAAGATACTAGCTTAGACATGTCCTGATGGGCTTTGCTGAGGCACAGGATTGGGCAGGCCTCCTGGCACATTTTAAGCTGTATAAATAACATTATAATAATGGCTGATGCAGAACAATAGGATAAATATCTTGAGGTCTTAAACTGTTTTTTCCCCATTCTCTGTTTTATCAGTTAGAAATGAAATGAAACTACTGTGAATCAAAGAGAACATGAAGGTGTGGAGAACATTAATATTTCTGTTTCATTTGCGTGCTGTAATTTCAGGTAAGTTTTAGCTGTGTGTTCATGAAAATTATAAAGAAATTAAAGGTTTCTTTTTTCCAAGAGGTAAATTAAAAAGGATTGTTGTTATAATGAAAATCATGGTAAAGAATCAACTTAAGTTAATCTTGTCTCCAAGAAGTCAACCAGAGAAACACACATAGGCAAGACCTGAGTTTCAAATGTAAAACAAGCAAAGAATAAGCTCATAAAGCTTTTTTTTTTTTTTTTAAAAAAAAAATATATTCTAGATAAATAGTCTAACAGGAGTACAGTGTGCTACCTTATGATTGGGGGAGAGGGACAATACATTAAAGACTTAAGTCACTCTCTTTCCCATATTTGGAGGTGTAGTGATTCAGAAGTTCTGCTAAAATTAGATGTCAGACATTCTTCACATGACAATACATTGACCCAAGTCTTAAACTCACATGCCTTATATGGCAAGGCTATTCACTAGTGTTAAATTGTGTATCAAACCCTTGAATCTTACTTGCTTAAATGGATCAGCAAAGGAAAACACAAAATTGGCCATGTTCTTTTCTGCTTTGATATATGAAGGCAGCTTGAAACACAAGAAAAAAACGGTCTAAGAACAACATAGTTTCTTGGGTGGGTTGCTCGACATTTGCTGCCTAACGGTATGCTGGAATTTTCTGTCCAAAAACACCAGCACTTCCCCACTTGAGTACCTTCACTATCTGTAGCAGGTACATTATCTTCTGTAAGTGGTAGCCCTTAGAGTACAACATGATGATCACACACCTTTGAGCAGATGTGATGTTCCAGTTCAGAAGCGGTGGTTAACACACAGTCACCCTTGTTGAACACAAAGTTGGTCCCACTTCCAAATACATCAGTCAGGCACCAACTTGTAACAATTCTGTGGCTTATACTGACAGCATCCATTTTCAGCTGTTCCACTCAATGTTGCTCTCCAGGACTTCAGGGCAAGAGCAGAAAGAGCACCAAGAACTTTAACTCCACGTCAACAGACTCTACCATCTATTCTAAATGAAGGAGAATCTCTATTAATGCAATGTTTAGTTTATAAATGTTAGATCAATATAAAGGGATAATTAGCTAATGCGGGTACAGTGAACTGGAATGGTAAAGCACTATATAAATCCCAGTGATTAGTTTAGGCACTAGAACTGTGCAGCCTAAAATTTGAATGAGGCAGAGTCGAGTATGTCTGAACATGAGTGTTGTACATTAGAACACTGGTGTCCTGGAGTAAAGATTGACTGCCATCCCGCCCTCCTTCTTCAGGGATATATGATAGTGATGTGAAATTATAACATTTGGGCATATGTTTAAACAAATGGTGGGAGCTCTGCACCTGTTACGGCCAGAAGCTGAATTGTATTTGTAATCTTATTTGAGGGTCAGGGGAAAGAAGTACATAGACTCACCTAATTTATGTTCACTAACCCATTCAGAAACATTCATGCACTTATATTATGTGTATTGTGTTTTCAAGATCTTACCATAGTAACGGGACGATTTTCCGAAGAGTGTACCCTACCTTGCTCTTTTCCACATGATAAAGATGAAGTAATTTACTGGAAGAAAGGGGACAAAAATGTGCACAGCTATTACAAGAACGCAGATCAACTTGGACATCAAGACCCTGACTACAAAGGGAGAACGTCCCTTTTTCATGAAGAAATTTCCAGTGGAAATGCCTCCTTAAAACTGAGAAACCTGCACCTGAGTGATGAGGGATCCTACATCTGCTACGTGGGGACAATTAACTATAAAACAGAAATACAAGTCAGGCTCAGTGTAGCAGGTCAGGAAGATATTTAAAGTTCCTGAACTGCAATACTAGTAGATCGTATTTTCTTATCTGTCAATACTTCAGACCAGTAGTAGCACAAATATCTTTCCAGCCTGTCAGAACTCAAGGGTAGTTCTATACTTCACTATTGCATTTCAGTTGTAAAAGAAATAATATAGCTTTAGCAGAGGATGAAAAGTTACAGTGCAGTCATTTGGGGTTAAAACCACTGCAAGTCTGCAGGATGCAAATGGGTAGTGGGTGAATTTAAATAGTAACTGGGGCAGGTGGATTCTGAGAGAAGCTTGGGGGCTGGTGGTTAATAATAGGGCAAAGGCAACACTGTAGTCTGAAATAAACACAAATAATTTGATTTGGCTTCTGTATTCTGCAGATTCTCTGCTATATTAGTGCAGGAAACCAATCACACTAAGTTAAAAAGAATATTGAAAGAACCAGATTTTTTTTGTCTTTACAGTTTCCCCCTCTTATGCAATGGAATATGAAAAACATGGAAGAGAGAGACTATTGAAATGTCTTGCCTTTCATATTTATCCTGCACCAAACATAACATGGGCATATAACAGAACATTTATGCAAAAAGCAAAACTAAAGGAAACCCTGGATGGCCCTCCCTATTCAGTTAGGAGTGAGCAGAGCATTACAAATATAGTTTCTTCTTACCAATGCCACATTCAATTTCACAACCAAAATTGGACTGCTGAATGGAAAATGGAAGGTAGGACTGAAGTATTCTCTATCCCTTAAACCAGGGGAATCAAACTCATTTGTTATGGAGGGTCAGATTTGATTTAAATGTCCTTTAAGGGGCAGTATATAACATAAAACAAAATGCTATAGTCTACAGTCTCTCAGCATCGTGGAGTGCTGGGAATATGAGCCTGCATTTTGTGATACCACGAGACCACACAGTCTCTCTCTGTTAGGGAGAGAGCGTAGTCTTACGGAACACAGTCGTGGGCTGGATGGAAGAGGTTTGGCCCATGGGCCGTATGTTTGGCACCCCTGCCTTAAACGAATATAAAATCCAGGACAATTCACTAGAGGGCTGAGCCATAATGAGTGCAATGCATATGGGCTGGCTGAGAGACAATAGTTCAGCACCTTTCTAGAACTCAGCTAATTACCAGCTAGACTGAACTCAATAAAAACCCTTCAAAACTGACCCCCCAGATTTCAGAAGTATGAAATGCATTCATTCTGTGTGTGTCAGCTTCATGGTTATGTCTTGAATGATGTTGGTTTTTCCCCTCCCAAAGTGTACATCAATGAAGTTAGTGCTATTTCAAAGTCAGAACGGTTTCCTCAATAGCCTTGTGAGCTTTATGACTGTGGCTGGAGTTTATAACACAATCATAATGTGGTTTGGAGCATCATTTCAAACCTATCCCACAGCACCACCCGATAAGACGACTTGCCGCTAGCCAACTATACCTTGTAGCTATTTAATACAGTGAGGCAGCAAACCTTGTTTGGTACACTCATTAACTTTATATTACAGAAGAGCTCAGTAGCCTCTGTCTGGATTTGGGACCCATTATAAATGGTTCTGTAAAGATCACACAATAAGAGATACTCCCTGCCCTGAAGAATTTGCAATTTAAAGATTAACAAATTTATTTATCGCATGAGCTTTCACGGGCATAATCCCACTTCATCAGATGCATGAAATGGAAACTGCAGTATGCTAGATGTATATGCACATGCAGAGCAGGGTGAGTCATAAGGTCAATTCTAACAGTTCCAGAGGAATAGTCTGTTAGTGTATTTCAGCAAACCAAGTAATTTGTTAAAGAAAGAAAGAAAATCAGTAATACTCTCTGAATATTAATATCATTTCCCTCTCCAAATCCTTAGTTTGAAGACTATTATTGTTTACTTTAGGAGTTGTGATAGTATTAGATTTTATTTTAAGCAATTCTTTAAACTAAAATGTTAGGCACAGAACAATTGTGATGTGGAAATATGTTTTCCCTTAAAGGGAAAAAAATAGTTATATCTAAATTTAATTTCATATTTTCAACTAATACATTAATAATGAATTTTATTTGGAAATATTTACCCGTGTGTTCTAGAAACCTTAGATATTTAACCAAAAATAAATGGAGTCTAATTAATTTTGCCCCATTTTTGTTCTACTTTTTGGACTTTCAGACAATAAAAAGAAATTAGGTCTTTTGTTTTCATGAGATCCAGAAAGCAAAGCTAACACATGGTTACAAAGTTAGATGGGGCGACTCAACAGGAAATGTTCACATCTAAGAAAAAACCCTTTTTGCATAGGCAGAAACAAAAATGAATTTAATATAAAGCAATTTCTACTTTCCACTCCCTCATCCATTTTTGTTTGTTTGTTTAAACCAACTAAAAGTAGCTTCTGCACTTGGATATCTTGAGAAGCTTATAGTGAAGTATCAGTAAGTACAATTACATAAAAAGATTGCTTCAAAAATAGCACATAAAAATAGTCTCACAAAAAGTGAAAATGGGCTAAAAGTCTGAGCATCCTTCAGAGTATCTTGTTCAAACCATTGCTTTCCATTAATTATTGCTTTCTTAATTGTATATTTCAGATCAGCTTTTTATAAAGGAAGGAAATAATGTATCAATACCATGTGAATTTACGGCTGCAGGATCTCCCTATACTGAAGACTTAACTGTTACTTGGACAGTAATCAGAGATACCTCTACCTTGGTTCTGGCATCCTTCTCTAAGTCATCACAAAGCTCTGTACGCCAGACTGGAACACAAACACGTATCTCTTGGGAGAATATCAGTGAACAGAACTACTCAATAATTTTAAGCAATTTTACTCTGGCAGACAGTGGAGAATACATATGTAATATTTCAACACAGCAGTATACACAACTGACTGTAAGAATTTTGCAAGTTGGTAAGTTGCTGAGATTTCTACATTGGAGGTCAGAGGAGAAAAAAGGTCACTTAAAGTTTGCAAAATGTCTGGATAAATTATCTCAAATCCTCTGAGACACAAAGGTGGTTAGAATTATTGATATTTTTGCAGGGCATTTCAATGACACTAATTTAACCATAAATTCCTTTATTAAGCACATGGTATTTATACAATTGCTATAAAAATGCCTTAAAAGCAGCTTCCTACATCTAAACAGAAACAAAACATGTATAGGCTTTTCAGCAAGAGAATTACAAGTGGGTTAAAGTGAGGGGGCGCTTATACCCATATTGGCTGCTCCAACTTGGTCAGGTGGGTATTAACAATGAACCCTTTAAAAGTGTACTTGTTTATACTCCTGAACTAAGAAGTGATGTCTTATCAATTATTGGCCTTTAGCTAAAGGTTTCTGAAGGAGTTTCTTTTATAAGCAGTTCTTTACTGGACCTGATACCATATTAAGCCTGTTATATTTCTATTATTTTACTCCAAACCTTAAATAAGATAACACTGGTATTTTGAAGGGTTGCTATAGTGTAACACAATTACTGGGGGCCAGTCCTTTATCAAATGGCACCCCAGGTGAGGAGCATCTCCTCTGCCTCCTCCACATTTGTTAAACTTTTAAATACCTTATTTTTTAATACACGTGTAGCCAATTTCCTAGATTTGATGCACAATTTGCATGCATGATTTATCCCTGTCAGATAAGATGATAGATTTGCATGTTAGGATCTGTTGATCTGTACTAATTATCTGGAACATTCTAGATCAGGGGTCTGCAACCTGTGGCTCTGGAGCCACATGCGGCTCTTTGGCTGTCCCCTTGCGGCTCTGGGCTCCCCCAACAACCGGGGTACCCTGCAGGAGGCCCATGCCTGGCTCTGGGCTTCCCCCAGCCACCAGGGACCCCACGGGCAGCCCATGCCAAGTTCCAGGCTTCCCCCCCCCCCCCCCCGCATAAGGGGACCCTGCAGCAGAAATCCTGGCTCACCTCCCTGCACCTCCCACCAGGAGGTTACACCCATTGTGGCTCTCAAAACACTTTGTTATTGAAGGAATTTTAAAAAATGGCTCTTCTTATCTTTTGGGTTGCAGACCCCTGTTCTAGATGGTGAGTGAAAAATGAATCCACTATGGAATACCTGAAAGATTTTACTTCAAACATTCTATTTTCCCTTTTGTTGCTAACAAAAACAGCATCCGAAGCCTGGCACCCCCGAAGCTCAGCATCCTAGGCGGTTGCCTGTATCGTCTGCCCCTAAATCCAGCCCTGACAATTAATCTTTCTTAGTATTTAATTATTTTTGGTTCCATGCTTTGGGTCTATTGTTCATACTAATATCCCAAATCAATTTAAAACCATAATTTACCCAAATATAACGTGGGCCAAATTCCTGCAGAGATAGAAAACGGTTGTGGTATTTTATTAGAGGAATATTGAGCTAGATGAGGAAAAAAAGCAAGTTTATTTGTCTCTGACTACTGTGATTTATTTACCTGAGAGATTTGAAGATTTTTTTCTTACATCAATAGCTGATTTTGGAGAGGACCGTGGGAGATGCTGAGTATCATTGGCTCCAGCTGACTTTAGCTGGAACTGAAAGCACTCAGCAACTTGTGGGATCAGGAGCTAAGTGCTGTTTGGTGATGGAGACATCTCAGCAGCAACTGACTTTAGACATATGGTAAACTGAAAATAGCATTGGTGGGGAAAAAAAAATTCTCTACACAGTGCCAGCTGATAAGGAAAATTCATTTTAGGTCAACACACAGTTATTTTGTACATTTTTAAACGTTTATGCTAAATATAAAACCTTTATTTAGTCTTATGTAAGTGGTTCAGTTCAGTCTTAAGTAAAACGAGAACTTTAAAAGCACTTCCGTAGCTATGTACGGAGGGGAAAGGGAAGAGCTACAAAAGGGGGATAGAGGAAGAAGCAGTATTTAAACTGTCCCCTACCTTCTCCAAGCATGGTATTGATCAGAAAACAGATAATATTGCTTCAGCTGGAGTTATTGTATATGTCTGTGGAAGTTTAAGCATTACAGGGCAAAGGAAACAGGAGTTAAAGGAGAATTTCTTAACAAATACAGGCAGGATTCCACACAACAGAGAGTTCTAGCTTTACCTTTGTTTATCAGGCAGCATATCCTGTGTAAGGAGCTGAGATTTTAATTTAGTGGCAGGATCAAATTGTTCTATGGCCTGTGTTAGACAGGAGCTCAGACTAGATGAATACAGTGGTCCTTTCTGGCCTTGGAATTCATAAAAGTGGCTCTCAAATACCACAGCTAAATTACCTTTATTCTTGAGATTTCTCACGCAGTTGCATATTTGGAAGAAAAACTCTCTCTGTATACTTTGGAATGACTTTTATTACAAATGACTAAACAAGCAAATGTAAAAGGAAGAACTTTCTGCTGGCGAACGCTATAAACTTTTACTAACGTAAATGGAAATGAGAGAGATCAAATCAAGGTCACAGCTGGAACCGAATCAATAAATCAAGGAATTAATTGAATTGACTCACCAACCAGTTGGGTAATCAGATTGATAGAGTTAATGCATATGGCCAGTTCTTACACATGATAACTGGGAGACTAACGAGGTAGTTGTCTGTCTAGCTGTGAACCCCAAATGCAGGATGTTGTTTCTGGCAATTAAACTGGCTGAACTTCTTAGACACAGAATCAAGCTTGTGTGTTTCTTGTCCCTCTGAGTAATGTTTAGTCTCCTCCCAACATTCCAATTCACTCAGTAACACACTGTTGATTCTTTCCTGGTCTGACTGTCCAACTTTTATACCATGGCAGCTCTTGCTCCCTTTTTATACAGTAGAGTGGTTTTGCAAACTTCTTTTCAGTACCTAGCATCAGGGCCACCCAGAAGGGCGGGGGACAAAATGGGCAGAGAATGCTCCCAATGAGTGGTACCACATTCTGGGGTGCCAGATCCTAATACTACTCATTGAAATTTGTCCCTGTGGTTCCTCTATCATAATAACAAAACAATATATATATATATAAAAAGCTGTTTAAGAGAAACAAAGGTTCACTGTTTCCGTGGTCTTCAGAGTCAGGAATGCAGCTGATGGGACCAGGTGATGTCATCTCTGGTCAGTGCCTCTTCCCAGAATGGGCAACCTGGCTGATCAGGTTGGTGTAGCCTGTGGTTGTCTTAGTTTCCAGTTTCTGTACGACCAGCCTTGGAAAGCAAGGTTATAAGTTAGTCTTTGTTGGTATTGTAGTGGTCCAGAACAGTTTTCCACAAGTAACATAACCTTCAAGATTGTAGTTCTAGTTTATGCCACTTTTTGGCACCTCCCTAGAGGTTTTCTGAGCAACATAGGGCATCATCACGTGTCTTGGACCATCACAACGTGGTCCAGTCCTTGTTAAGGTTGGGCAAGCTTGACCCTTGGTCACTTTGGAAAGCCTCGCTTAAACTGGCAGTTTTTATAATAATCCATGATTAGCCCACAAGCAAGTGTCCTCCAAAAATATACAAAGAGTGAGGTAAACAGAAGATGGCTTTAAGGAAGCTGTCTCACTCTCAAGGAGTAAGGGGCTATGGCTGGAGAATGTAGATGGGCCCAACTTCCTTAAAAGGTCATCACTAATGGCCCAATGAACAACTCCCTCTCCTTTCAGGCAAATAGCCAGGAAGCCAACAGTTCTGTTTTGGGGCTCCCGAAACAACTTTTTCTTTAAAACCCTTTCTACACAAATCAATCAATCATGTTTTGATGTTTCATTCTGATCCAAGACTAAATTGTTTTTCAAGAAATGCAAAACTTTTCATAGAAAGGGATTTCTATTTCCCAGCCAGCTGTACTACCAGATACTGCATTTACTGTTGAATGGCTCCTTGCAGAGCAGAGGGGCAGCTACCCATGGTAGTGAGTACTAGCCGAAGACAGCATTTACAGGATGGGACCAGTTGAATTTGCTTTTAATTAGAATGTTCTGGAATCACCAACCCTCTGCATATACAACTCTGATGTAAGACTGTGGCAGTAAGTGAAAGAGCATGGTTTCAGCAATTTGGGTTTAAAATGCATTTATTTGCAAGTTTTTAGTCTCTAAAGATTGCAAGGCCATAAAGCATTTATTAAAAGTTAAATTTCTATTCAGTGTTAAAATTACAATCATGTTAATGGAAAGAACAGATTCATTCCCACATCAGTTACAACTTTATGAATTATAAAGATGAAAGGAGTAATGGACTGATGCCCATTATGGACTGCTGGAAATAATAAGTTAAGCTTGCATGGCTGTGTATGTCACTTACATGGAACACATAGGCGTTAAATCTTTGGAGACATTTGAGAGAGGTTAACAACTTCAATGTGTTTGACATTAATATGAAATATCTAGTTTCAGAAAAACCATCACGTCATCACTGGATATCTATCGGGCTGCTGATTTTCTTCTCTATCGTTGCCATTATCATCGTATGGCTTGCTGTGACGGTACGGAAGATTTGCATTGCTTTAATATCTGTTGTTGTAAAATGCCTTCCACAAAAATGTCAGAGCAATATTTATACAAAAATACAGCTACGAGTAGTAAGGTCAGAATTTGGCTGCTTAACAAAAGCATATTTGATTTAGTTTAGTTAAGAAGTTGGCAGAAGACTGAAAATATAAAATCATACAGGTTGTAAGAACAGGTTTCTTACCTGTAACTGGTGTTCTTCGAGAGGTGTACTCCTGCCTATTCCAATGTAGGTGTACGCGCGCCGCGTGCATGATCCCTCGGATACTTTTCCCCAGCGGTATCCATTGGGTTGGCCTGGGCGCCCCCTGGAGTGGCACTCTCATGGCGCTGCATATATAGCCCTGCCGACTTGGCGCCCCTCCAGTTCCTTCTTGCCTTTTTCCGACGAGGCGTTGACGGGTGGTATTGGAATGGGCAGGAGACGGCGAGCGGTGCCGAGAGGCTTGGGAGACTCTGACCTGCTCCATGATGAGGATCTGAACTGGTACGGCACATGTCCCGCAATCGTCTGGCGTACGGCCGGTCACCGTTGTCTGGGCGAGGTACGAGAGGGTGATCTGGGCCTAGTCAGTAGGGGTTTTCCCCTAGATTGTATTCTGCCCATGGGGATCACACAAGCGGAGGAGGGGGACTTCTGTGCTGTCATGGCTATCAGGTCCCTCGCGGCCTCAAAGGTTTCTGGGGTGGACGGCATGTCCAAATCCTCCCAGCTGCTTTGCTGTGCCGGTGACTTCGAGCCCAGCTCCTCTCTGTGTTCCCACAGTTAGGAAGTTGTTTTTCTTTTCAAGAGCACACTGCACCAAGCAGATCTTAAAAATGATCCCAAAATAGTCTCTAAACTGAGGGGGAAATCCAGTGAAAAGAAAAGCTTCAGGCAAGCATATCTAGCGTTAGACCTGGCAAAAACTTAGCTAGGTACGTCCAATCTGTGTTATTTTAATGAAAACATACATCTGTAGAGAGCTTCTCTTTGTCCAAACTCTTTGGCTATGTCTACACTAGGAAAAGTTAGGTCGACTTTAAGTCGACTTAATAAGGTCAACTTTAAGTCGACTTAAAGTCGACCTTATTAAGTGGACTTAAAGTGGTTTCCCTTAACTGGGATTTAGTAATTCGAGCTAACTTCCCTTAGGTCGACCTAAGAAAGTGGATTTATGCATCCACACTGGGTTTAGGCCAACCTACGGAAGGGTTAGGTCAACCTAAGGAGGGTTAGTTCAAATACCCCACAGTTCTTATTAAGTCGATCTAAGCGTTCATTAGGTCGACGTAAGGAAGCCCCTTAAGTCGACCTAATGAAAGCCTAGTGTAGAGATGGATTAAGTTAGGTTGACTTAAGCCTCCTTAAGTCGACCTAACTTGCCAGTGTAGATATACCCTTTCTGTCTTTTCCTGACCCACGGATACAGAGCTTTAAGGGATGCACATAGATTTGGTCCCACACCATCTGAGACCATCCCTGCCCATTCAGGGCATGTTTCTTCTACAACAGATACAATGATGTGCAGCTGCAGTCCTCCAGCTGTGCTGGTGTAGGGTAGACATGTTCACGCAGATGGAAGAGAGTTTTCTGTCCTTGCAGCTAATCCATCTCCCTGGGAGGCGGTAGCGATGTTGATGGAAGAATTCTTCCATCATCCGAGCTGCATCTACAGAGGAGGTTAGGTTGGCCTATCTGCAACACAGGATGTGGAATTTTTCACAGGACCGAGCAATGTAACTAGGTCGACTTAAATTTTAGATCGGCCCCAGTCTTTGTATTCTTTATTCCTTTCCATGTGCTTAGTGCAACAAGGGAACCTATGGGCTTCGTTCCCTAACTCGAACCAAATTCCTTTTTAATGTGGACTTCTGCTGGCCTGTAAAGGGAAGATAGCTTCTTATTACTGTAGTTCCTTTGTAAACCTTGTTTAAAACCATCACTCATCATCTCCTTCATGATGACAACTGTGGTGTATGGAGGACCGAGTTAGAATTGTAACCATCACTTCAAGAGCTTGCTTGCTGGCTAGAGAGGCTCTGTAACAAAGCCTGTAATTGGAGTCAATTTGAAAAGGGCCAGGCTAAAGCAAGAGGGGTTGATTTGTGCCTCCCTGCCTTAGGGAGCTGCCTGTTTTTTCTTTCTCTCACTTTTGGGTTCTTGTGTATTATTTAGATTTCTATGAAATAAAGCATTGTTATGTTGCAAGCTTCCAGCAAGATTATTTATATATCTATTTTTTTCTAATTTCTCTATGTGTATCCTGGAACATAACAGAAAAGATGGCGACATCCTATTCGAAATAGAGCAAGACAATAAAATGACTGTATATGGACAGTTTACAATTGAATGAAAAACTAGACAATTTTGTACCATGTGTTTAAAGACTTGAGCGGTATTTTCATGCAATGCTGTGGAAGAGACTGGAGACTGTTTCCTGACACTGGTGTGTAAAATCACTTTTGCAATGGTTAAAAGATTTTTTGCAACAACCTAATGAGCTGGACTATAAGGACACAAAAGAGACTCTAAAGCAGCATTTTGTGCCTACCACCAATTTTATTTTTAACAAAACAATACAAAACCAGATGAAAGGAGAGAGTATCTCTGATTTTTGGCAACCCTGGAAAAACTGCCTGCTACTTCTTTGTTTTGCCAGGGTTCTGAAAGAGATCTCAGATCAATATGAATTAAGAGAGAGGCTGTTGGATGTTTTGTGTAACAACAAAGTGCCACTAAACGAAGCTGGGGCTGCCCTTTTTGAATCCATAAAGAAAAGTAAATCAAAATTTGAAAATTAATTGATCTCATAGTGCCAGGCTGGAAAGAACCTCCGCAGCAGTGAGTGAAAAAGACACCACCACCGACTACAGCTCTCGCAGGATCCAAACAGAACAGGAGAGAGCCCTGTTTGCTGTTTAGTGACATCACACCAGCAGGAGCAATGGTTCCTTAATTAGCTGCAGAACAAGAAGTGCTTGAAGAGCCAACGAGTTTGCCACAGTGCACTCGGGTACAGCAAAAGATGTGCCAAAAGGAAGCCATCAGTGGCTACAAGAAGAAACCACCATCCTAGTTAGATGACTGTGGAGGAGTTGGGCTCGGAAGCAGGTTGCCCCTGGATCAAAGGATGCATGAGCTGTGCCCTCTCACAGAACTCCATCAGTGGTAAATGAACAGAGACATCATCGCCTGTATTATAACGTAGAGGTAACTGTTGTGATATTGACAATGAAGGAGTTACAGGAACAGCCATGTCCGTGATTATGGGAGCGGGGAAAGCATTACATAAATAATTTCCCGGGCCAAGACCAAGAGAAAGTAATGTGCTCTGACAGTATTACAGTTAGCAGCAGACAGGGGTGTTAGGCAGTCTCCAGTCACTGTTATTTATAAAGGTCTTTGTTCTCCCTTAGATTTTAATGGTGAGTGAAGGAAATGGGACCCCACTGATGGCACGAACTGGCTCTGTAAATTTTAGCTGGGTTGGAGCATGATGCACCATTTGCTGCACAAAGTGGGGAAACTGGAAAATACTAAGCTGTGTATGGTACAGATGTGCATTTGGAACAAAGCATAACCGTGAGGCTGGCCAAGGCCTAAATTCCTGGAGCCTGGACCTGGACCTAAATTCCTGGAGCCTGTGCCAGATGCTCTTGTTATAAAATTGTGATACTTAGCCATTTTAAGAGACCTAGACATTTTATGTTAGCATGAGTAGATCATAGTTTAGCTTAGCATAAGTGAGCAACAGTATTGAAGCCTTAGGCTGTGGGAAGGTAAACTTATAACCCCTTACCCCTCTGAGGGTCTGAGAAGCTTTAAGAGACGCAAACATCCTGCTTCAAAAGAAAACAAAGACCCCTAGAAGCTATAAATCTATTAGTGATAAGGTAAAGAAAACATATATGATGAGGACAGGTCCATAAAGAAAGAAACAGACATCCTGCTGCAGGAAAAAAAATAAGAAAAACGCAAATGATGAGGACCAGACCAAGAAGGGTGAAGGCCAGGCCAGGCGCAGCTGAAGACCTACGAATTTGCCCTATCGCTAATTGGACAACATCGTAATCAAGGGGTGTACCTGAGCAGTCTCTGAGGGGGTTAATCAACAATAAAATGTGCAAATGCAAGCCTGTGGGTGTGCTCCTATCCTGCATGGGTATTGGAGTCACCCATCTGTAGATGCTAAATAAGCTCTAATCAATTTCCTTATACAGGAGACGGGTCCTTCTTTAAGCCGCAAGGTAATCAAGCCACGGAGAGACTCCCTCTTGGGTGAGGGACCCCTAGTTGCATCCGTAACACTCTGCAGGACCCAGTGGAAAAGGACACAGGGAAAAGCTGACAACATAAATTTCCCAGGTTCTTCTGCCTAGGGCATTGTTGGTACAAAATTACAAGGGAGGGTTGGAGTGGGGGAAAAACATGGCAAAGATATTGGAACTAATGACACATTAGACAGAGAGAATGAAGAGCTACTTCATAAACTATTACCAGATAAAAGCACAGTATGATGTGTGGCTCCTGAAGGAAGAAAAGATGGTTTGGGTTTGTGTTGGCGGAATGGGGAGGAAGTGGTGCTAGAAGATGGTGGCCATGAAGGGAAGGTGCTAGGCCCCTTCTTTCCATGGCAGGTATCGCAGGCCACAGTGTGCAGCAAAATCACAGACCTGCTGCAAGGTTAAAATGTGTCATTTTATGATTGGGTATATTAATTAAGAAATGTACACGGAGTGTGATGTATTAAGGCCCATGCTGGAACTGCAAGCTATTACTTTAAGAGTAGGGTGAGGGTGATTCCCCTGTCCTGCTTACTGGCTAAGGGGGCTCTGTAGTAAAGCATGAGTTTTGCTTTGAGTCACTTTGAAAACAACCAGCTTAAAGCAAAGTGGAAAGAGCTGAGCTTCCTGCCTTAGGGAACAGTCTCTTTTTCTTCCTCAGTGTTTGGGGTTCTGTGTTACCACTCAGATTTCTACAAAACCAAGTACTGTTATGCTGCAACCCTTCGGCAACAGTATCTATGGCTATGTCTACACTAGGAAAAGTTAGGTCATCTTTGTTAAGTTGACTTAAAATCGACCTTATTAAGTCGACTTAAAGTGCTGTCCATGGACGTGGACTAAGTCCACTTTGTTAAGTCGACCTAACTGCATTTAGGTTGACTTAACAAAGTGGACTTAAACGTCCACACTGGTCTTAGGTTGACCTAACAAAGGGTTAGGTCAACCTAAGCAGGCCTAAGTCGATCTAATGTGCGGTTCTTATTAAGTCGACTTAAGGAATTTCTTAAGTCAACTTAATGAAAGCCTAGTGTGGATGCCGCTTAATTTAAGTCGACTTAAGCCTCCTTAAATCGACTTAATTTGCCAGTGTAGACATAGCCTATGTGTTTTTAATCTACTTCTCTGTGTATGCTGTGAACATAACAAAAAACAGGCTTGGATTTCTGAACACGGAAACTGCTATGGTTTGCTCCTACTTATTAGGAAAACAAGGCCTTGGGCCACACTACTCTGTTCAAAAGATAACTCAGAAGAAACTAAAAACCAACACCAGTAGAAATAACTGCAGCAGCACAGCCAGACCAAAACAAACACTCTTGAAAGTGAAAAGTACAAACTTGGTACTGCTCAGCGGTGCTCCTGCAGCGGCTGCTTGTGCCATCACAGGTACACCACTAGTTATAGATCACATCCTTCAACCTACCACAAGGATGTTTATGTGAGCAGGGAAATCACACCCCTAGCTTGTAGGCTGGTGGCACTTTTAAAGACTAATAAATGTATTTATTTCATGAGCGTTCGTGAGACAGAAAGCTCATGCAATAAATAAATTGGTTAATCTTTAAAAGTGCCCCCAGACTCCTCATTTGTCTTGCTGAACTAGACTGAGATGGCTATTCCTTTGGAAGTAGCTTGTAGTCTAGACCTAGCCAGAGAAAGAGAGAAAACAGGCTGCTCACGGAGGGCAAGTCTGTGCTTAAAACACTGACGCAGGTGCGCTGATATAGCGCTTTAGAGAAGAAAGTCTGTGCGGCTAGGACAAAGCTTGCTGTTGACATAGTTAATACTCCTCTGCGAGAGACAGTAGCAATGTTGTGGAGAGAGGCTTTCCCACCGACATAACCCTATCTACACCAGCACTTAGGCTGATACAACTACGTTGCTGGGGGGGGGGGGGGGGCGGGGGTAGGAGGAAAGTGGGGTTGGTGATGGTTTTTTCAAACTACTGAAAAACATAGTTATACCAAAGTACTTCTGTAGTGTAGACTGGCCTCAGGCAGGGAGGCACAAGTCACCCTACCATGCTTTAAGACGGCACTTTCTAGACCAACTCTGGGGGGCTGCCACTCCTTGCTACAGAGCCCTTTAGCCTGTCAGCAGGAATCACCCAGCCTCACGCCATCTCTCCAGCTCTTAAACTGGTAGCTTGCAATTCCAACACAGCCCTCAATATAACAGGGCCAGTCCTGTGCCTAAAAGAAGATTCCTTTCTTAGCTTCCTCCCAGGGTCACGTTCACTGCTTCTCTCACTTGACTTGGCTTTCTGGTTCAACATGGCAACTCCACCACTCAGTGTCCATTCCCTTGTTCCCCTGCTTTTTGTAATCAGGCCCTGGGAAACCCCATTACTTTTTTCTCAGGCTTTCCCATGCAGGCCAGTGCCTTGGGAGATAGCTTTTATTTTTACAACCCTCTCTAAACCAAGGAGCATTTCATTGTTCCCTCATTTAAGGTGGGAAATACACCCATCAGATTTGGTGAAGTCTGTTATAGCTCACAGATCAATGACAAACCTGCAGCCAGAAACCAGCATTGTATAATTGTACTCCATTACTGAGCCTCTGCTGTACTCTGTGCTACCACTGGATACCCACACTACTAATTGATAATATGGGCTCCAATTAACTGGCATATCCTTTGGTATTATGTAATCAGAGAGCACAAAGAAGGCAACTTGAATGAGGAAAGTATAATGTGTTGTAGGAGGTGAATGGAACTGAATATTTACAGTTTGGAGAATAGCTCCAAAGAGGTAGCCGTGTTAGTCTAGGTCAGCAAAACAAACAAGGAGTCCTGTGGCACTTTTAAAGACTAACACATATATTTATCGCATGAGCTTTCGTGGGAGAAAATCTCACTTCCCACGATAGCTCACGCGATAAATAAATTTGTTAGTCTTTAAAAGTGCCACAGGACTCCTTGTTTAGTTTGGAGAACAGGAGATGAAGATGGGATCTGAAGACAGTGTATGAAATACTTGAGAGATTACAGATAACAAGGAAAGGAATTAAGGTGGTTTAAGATGATCAAAAGGGAGTAGCAGCCTAAAATTAGAAAGAGCCAAATTTACTATGGATTTTAGGAACCTTTTTAAAAACTAACATTGATTATATCTTGAATTTACTGTAGTAAATACTTCCATTTTGTAGACAAGTAAAATAAATAAAACAGAGGCACTTAGTGCAAGCACTAATGGGGAGATGGGTGAACTAGAAGATCCAAGAGTCTTTTGCAATCCTTGTTGTCTGTGATTTTCTTGCACTTGGTCAATATTAACTGTGGAAAAATCTTGCCTCTTCAATGAGACTTCTACAGGCATTTTTTTTTGGTTCCCATCTGGTGCCAACTAACTACTTTACTACATCACTAGGTGTGGCAAACTTTGATTTGTGGTCAAAGAAATACATCAAGGAAATAGTCTCTTGGAGGTCATTGCACCGCAAACTTGTTCCGCAGAGGCAGAATAGTTTTCTGAGGTTGAAAGTAAATAGAAAGTTAAAACTGAGAATTCTTTGGATTCTCTTTTTATGTATGATGTTCAAAGTTGCACTAGAAACTGAAACAAGGAAGCACTTTAGCTGCACTGAACTATTAGCAACAGAGGAAAACAGAGAGAGGTGGATGAAAAGAGGTGAGTAGCTTGTGAGTGTTTTTGCTCTGGCATGCAGAACAATTGAATGCAGTGAGCGTACTCAAAAATGGCACAGGTCGCAGTTTGTCAGTCTCTGCTCTGACTCAAAACTAGTATGAGATTCTGCCTGGCAGGATGGATGTGAGTAAGTGGCTAGGGTCACAAATGCAAAAAGCTGCCCCCCACCCCCCAGGTAGTCTTTGTCACTTTAAACGTCTCTATTTGAAGAATGTTCCAAAGGGGTAGCCGTGTTAGTCTATTGTAGAAAAACAAGAGAGTCCTGTGGCACTTTTAAATACTAACAGATTTATTTATCGCATGAGCTTTCGTGGGAGAAAATCCCACTTTGAAGTGTCTCCCACAAAAGCTCATGCGATAAATAAATCTGTTAGTCTTTAAAAGTGCCACAGGAGTCTGTTATTTTTATTTGGAGAATGTTAACTTCAGAAATGTGAATGGATTTGTCCTGGTGCTGTGTATGTGTTTGTTTAGTTGTATTGCTGATGACAATTATGGTTTGTCCCAAGACAACAAGCAGGCCAATCAGCGGAGTTCAATTTTTTTAAAAAATTGATTATTTGGGGGAGGATGGGTGGAGAGGAAGCTCTGGGACCAACCCACGCCAAATGGAAGAAACACACTGCAAAATCTGTTTGGGGTTTCAATTTCATTTTTATTTCATAAGGTGCCTGTTCTACTTCTGCTTTCAACTGTCTGGCTCATTAGTTAGTCTGAAGCATCAAACGCTGCTCGATCAAACAGGTACGCCGAGCACAGTATGCTTACTCCTCTTCATGGACCTGAAATGCAGTTTTGTGTTAGAGATGGTATAGTTCAATTAAGAAATGAAAAATTTTACATTGTTTCTTAAAAAGTTAATTCTCAAGTCTCAGCAAAAAGCTTCCATTTCCTGTTACCTATACCCTATTGTATTCACAAATTCTCACTTGGCATAATCTGACTCCGTTTTCTTGAGATCAATGGGTGCTGTACTGATTTCCACCAGCTGAGAATATGGGTCAGTTTCCTGTCCTGATATTATTGTTACTAACAGCTTAGGAATTTCATGCAGCACTGTTCTGAGTAGAACCCTGCATGGATACAAATAAGTGGATCCGCATCCGATGTGAATCTGCAAGAAATGGTCCGCGGATATCCGTGTTGTATCCATGGATGTGGATATAATGTGGATATCCCCGTATTTGCAGGGCTCTAGCCATGCACAGATAAAAATACATGGATCTGTATCCAATCTGAATCTGCAAGAAACGGTCTGTGGAGATCCACATTGTATCTGCGGATGTAGATATCCACCGATTTGCAGGGCTGTAGTTATGAGGGACCTCAGTGTTCTGTATTGTATGTAATACAGCCCATTCCACTAAAACTGTTCTCACTAAGGGCTTGTCTATCTGAACATTGAATTTGCAGCAAGCCAGGGGGTATATCTATCCCTCACTATCTTCCTATGAACCTTGCTGCCATGTGCTAAAAATTCCCTAATGGTTTTTTATTTTTCCTGCTTTGAAATGGGAGCAGACCAAAGAGTGCACTAGGGAGTTTTGGTACCCAATGAGGGACACCAGTCATTTCAATCATGTCATTCCCCTCTTAGTGTGCGACTGCATTTCATTCAAGCTTAGCAGCTTCTGTGTTCCACATAACTCTACCCCATCCTACCTATCTGAGCTTGCTTCCTGCACACTAGCTTGTCTTCCTGCACATGGCCTTCCTATTCTACGTAGGTTCTTATGTTGCACTCATCAATCATTGTAGCTTCTGAGCACCTACTTCAGTAAGCAACGTGACTAGTGTCTGTTATGTTTCTCTCGTCCTTTCGTGAGGGAGAGAAGCATTCACTACCTCTCTCCTGCTAGTGTTCCCACTCCCAGTCACCCATCTGTCAATTTCTCATATCAACGCTTCCGTGCCTTTTTCCACACTGCCCCTCTGCACCACACAGACTTACTGACCCTCTCTTACCCTTGCAACACAAGTGCCTCTTGAAGATCCACATTTGCCGTAATGCTTACTGTTTACTAGCTGACAAGAAAAACTGTGATCCCAAATCTCAGTTTACTTGTTCTTAGATTGTGAACTTTTTAAGGCAGGAACAAGGTATTTGTCTGTCAGTGGATGATGAATGCAAACAGTGGATCTATTAATAATAATAATAATAATAATAATTCAATTAAGTTGTATTTTAATTTAAGATAATTATGTGTAATGGTGTAAATTATAGTAACATATAAGAGTCAATTAAATACAAGACGTTTCTTAAATCTGGGCAACAGCTTGGCTTTGTGTGTGACATGAATTTGTGGGACGAGGAAGGACGTGGGCATTCACCATTAAAATATGCTTCCAGAAGCTAATTCACTAAAGATGACATAAAATACTAAAGTTTAATTTTGTAGAAAAGCTGCAAAAGGTCGAGGAAGCCACATTTTCACCAATAGTTCCAACACCAGCATGAGGCTGGAAGGAACAGGAAGGTGGAACCTCAGTTGGTGTAAGTGAGGGTGGCTCCGTGGTCTAAAAAAAAAATCTATATTGATTGACACCAGCCAAGGATCTGGCCTGGTATGCTTTACTTATTCTCCACTCATTCTCAGGCAAAGAAAATGGGAAATATCTTGCCACACTATGGAAATCATAACAGAAAGTAGAGGGTGTAATTGGATAAAGTCTGTTTTTTAAGTTCTGAATGGAGAGAGGTTCTCTTTGGCTCTTCGCATCCGAGGTTGGTCACCCAGGACATACAGAGTTTAGATGATGCTTTCATGTCAAGAGGATAACAAAATAAAGATCTTTCAAATCCTTGTTCAATGTCCCATATCTGGATGAGGATCATACTTACCATTTGGGCAATCAAAGGCTTTTAAGGCTCTCTCTCTATTTCAACTCCCAGTCACACCACATCCCCAAAAGTAAGTAATTTGGAAGCTTGGTGGTGAATTCCTTTTACTCCAGATGCAACCCCAACACAATAACAGAATGATTTAGAGTGCTTGTACAACCAGTCACTTATGCCCCAAACCAATAACATTCCACCCATCTGCAAAACTCTCACCCCCCTCTGAAAGTGCAGTTTCAAGATGAAGGTGCAAGTGTGTGTGCAAGCTGCAAATACCATAATCCTCAGCCTGCACTATATCATGGGAGAAGCCTTATAGGACAGGTAGGAATCCATGTTCTAGCAAGAGGGATGGGGCTTCTGAATACCTGCTATCAGAGACTAGAATTCCGATTATGTAGTGGCACAAACTGTCTTTGGGTTACAGCTGCTTGAGCAACAAAGTTTGTATTGGGGTACATTAAGAACATGTTTCTTTGGCAGGTCCTAAGCTCCCAAAGATTTTCCATAATGTAAAAAAATAGAAGGCTAGTATTTCAATCTGGTTCAATTTTACAATATGGAATAATTTCCCCCTCCTATATAGTACCTTGTTAGAGCTGCACTGATCAGTTCTTCTTCTGTGCATGTGTGTCAGTGTTCAGAGACTCATTTATTCTGCAGAAAACACCATACCTTTTTTATCCCAATATCTCTTGACTTGGTCCTCAGTTTATTAACTTGGGATTCGGCTATTTCAGCCCTTTCTTCAGCATCATCCAGCTCGTGTTGTTGCTTCCTGTACTTTGCAAGGTACTGATTGGCTTGTGCTTCCTGGTAAGAAAAAGAATTAGATACATTTTTACCTGGTAGGTGTTTAAAAACAGTGATCTTCAATGCTGGGCAAGGTTCAGATATGTATGACTAACGTGGCAAACATCTGTGGGGCTTAACGAACCTTTGTGATGCAAACATTGGTCAAATATTAAACATTTTTCTGATTCTAACAGCACTACTCATTTAAAGTATGGGGAAACTCTCAGGCCAGAAAAAACCCCTTTTAAAATTGAGCTACATTATAGGCAAAACATACAGGGAATTCTGTGGCACTTTTAAAGACTAACAAATTTATTTATTGCATGAGCTTTGTGGGTAAAATCTCTTAGTGATCACTGATTTAACTTATTAACAGAATAGCCTGAAAAGTTTCACTCTGGTTGATCCAAACCCCTTGTCCGGGATGCATAGAAAGATAGTCCCTGAAAAATATATTTGTATCCGACACCAAGTACAAGCTACTTTAAGATGGAATATGTAGGGAGTGTATGGTGTAAATCAGTACTCTATAGATCTTCCGTTAACATGAATATATTTACTAAAGCTGCTGAAAGATATTTAGTGTATTAAAAGCCCCTAGATCCAGATCTTCAATTTAGGTGCCTAACTCTCATTGGTTTCAATGGGGGTGTTTAAATACCATTGAGGATATGGACTTAAATTACCAAGGACACAAAAGTCAGAGGGCGCATGACATGACACATTTTTTAATAAAAGAATTCCATGTTACAACTGTTCCTGTCACTTACAGCTTCCTCAGCTTGATGCTTATAGCTTTTCACTTTCAACTGCAACTTATCAATCAGATCCTGCATCCTGGTCAGATTCTTCTTATCTTCCTCTGCCTACCCCCATCAAACAGTAAAAATGCATTAATTGGATGTACAGGCAGAAGGTTTGAGTATGTCACCAACTTAAGTTTTGTGAGCCAGTTATTTGTCACACTAGAAATTTAGGGTTTTAAAACAAAACAGAAACTAGCATAACTATGTATAGTTATTAAAAAAATATTCTAGTGGATTTACCAAAGGTACATATTTGTTTGAACAGTAAAGGCAACACAAAACTCTGGTTTATACTGCTGTGCTGGATCGACGGGAGATACGTAATCTACGTACTGTAGCAAGTGTTTATCCCATTGACTTATTTTTTGCCCTCCCTTACTGTGGCATCTTCACTGGCTGTGCCGACGGGAAATGCTCTCCATTTGATGCAACATTACTCTTTTTTTTGGTGAGGATGGGGAAACTGGAGTTACTACATCAAATGGAGAGACTTCCAGGATTGATTGAGCAGGTCTCCACTGGCCGCTCAATCGATCCTACTGCATTGATCCATGGAGACTGACGTAGGAATTTCAGTGCAGACAAGCCCTGAGACAGTGCAAAGATCTATCAGGAAATGTATTTAGAAAGTATCAAACACAGTGATACAGACAGATTCCCTAATGGACAATGCAGAAATAATTAAGGGTGTTTCTATTCTATAAAGTAAAAATGGTACTCCAATATAGATCATCTCCCTGTACAGGTGGAAGCTTATCTTTTGATTCTAGTGACAAAAGTAAGTTTAATCCATTTTATTTTTGTTAGCAGAGTAAACACCCGAGTGAGAAAATTGGATTCTGGGTCTCATGTGTCAAGAAAAATGGTACCTATGCTTGCTCCTCAGCAGTTTAAACAATGCTATGTTAAAAATGTCAAATATCCAACTACACTACACTTCCTACGAGTGCAAACACTTGTGGGTTAATTGAGGGTAGTGCTAGAAAGTGTTTTTAGAAAATTCCTTACCATAGACAAAGCTTTAGGCAATATTGACTTCCACTGAGAAAAGGATGCAGCTCAAGACTGTATTTTAAAGAAAACATTTCTCCCAGAATCCCAAAGTTCCATAGAATATTTAGAAGCACTGTGGTTTTACTACAATACCTGATAAGTCAGCTCCTTTATGCGTCTCTCATATTTGCGGACTCCTTTCTGGGCTTCTGTATTGCGACGGAGTTCATTCTCGAGATCATTTTCCAGCTCACGTACCTGCAGTGGAGAGAGAAATAAAAAGGTTGTTCTTCGGGTTTAAAGTAGCAAGTAGTTTAATTTACATTTCAAGTGACATTCATCTTTCCAGATCCCATTGGAATGTATCTCCAAGTACATGCTTCTGCTGATGACCAAAATTTCCATGTATCTGTTGCTTTTCTACATGGCTTATTATGCACTTTTATTACAAAATGTTTCTACTGCACTAGCAGCTTCAGTCAGGACTGGACTCTGGTCACACTGGAGGCTGTACAAACAAACAACTCCAAAAAGTTCACAAGCTAAGCAGGAAATGTAATTGCTGTTTTTGGACTTCATGCCTTGATCTAATGCTGGGGTCAACTTTGATGTTAGCTACCATGACTTCATTTCTATGCCAACGAAATCAAGTGATAAGAGGGAAAGATGGATCCATGTGGCTCTCACGGCTGGCCTAGGTGTAAATCTAAAAAGAGTTCACTCTTTATATGATCCCCAAGAGTTCTTAGTACTTTATAAATAGTCCTTGAGCTAAGGTCAGCAGTGAAAGTATTCAGAGCAACAATTTTGTCTATGAAGTTTCTGTGAGCAGGAGACAGTGGCCTAGAGTCAGGACAAAACACCCACCCTGGATTCCAGCTTTTGGATCTGCTTCTTGCCACCTTTCAGTGCTATTTGCTCTGCTTCATCCAGCCTTTTCTGTAGATCCTTAATAGTCTGTTCCATGTTCTTTTTCATTCTCTCCAAGTGGGCACTAGTATCTTGCTCCTTTTTAAGCTCCTCAGCCATCATTGCTGCCTAAAATACAAGAAAAACATCACAGTGAGGTCTGTTGGACTGTGGAAGAGGCTCTTAAAAGAAGCGAGGGCAGCTCCACTGCTTTTCTCATTTAACACTAGCCTGCACAAAGTACTGGAGAGTATTCTGTACAGATTTGTCCTGCACAGGCAAATTTGATGGGCAGACAATGTGACCTATTAGGTCTGTTTTCTAATTCTGTAATTTAAGATCCAACTTCCTACTTCAGTATCTGCATGGCTTTACAAATAAGGCCTGTTGAGTAAAACCGTGCCAGTTTTTACATATCCTTTACACAGGATGTACTAAAACATGGTGCGAATGCGATGCTCGTGAAAGTTACTGCATTAATAGTCCTGAAAATCCAATTTTCTGTTTAACCATAGAGCAGGCAAAGTCAGGGAAGTTTCCCCAGTCTGTGCCAACAGTGATTGGGAGAGATCATATCTACGGACAATGAGTTCAAAAGCCAGATCCTATTGTGTTCCTCGCCCTTCTGCTGACATTGCTGATGATGGTGCAGTGAGTCTATTTCTGAACTGATAGGTGTTGATAACACTAAGGTTGTTGCTACATATTTTGAACTAGTCACTGAACCACCATCATAAGTTAATGATATTTACTAACTACAAACTGGGTTGAGATTGAGCTCTTGACATTACTGGCCAGCTCTTCAGACCTGGAGATGATAGACCAATGGCAGCTGAGAAACAGAAAAAGATACAGGAAGCACAGCCTCCAGGAATTCTGGGTGTACAACTCATGGGGACTCATAACACTGGGGAACCTGATGGCTCTGGATTTCACATTGTTGATGTACACCACGCTGGTGACATTGATTTCTCCAGCACTGCTGGAGCTGACACTTTAGCTTGACTGCCTTCCTCTCCTTTGATTGCTTCTCTCTTGACCATAAGTCTTGTGCTGAAAGTGAGTCCCACATCTCCAGCTGGCATCTGGCTTTAAAGTTACTCTTTTGGGAATCTGGAATGTTGCCTTTCTTGGAGCCTGTCTTGTGATCTATGCTGCTGCCAAATGGAAGTTGATGAGTGGGCTAACCAGCTCACTTGTCCAGATGCAAAGATCTATTTGGAGGCTACATGACCCAGAATTTCAGGATCAGCAGATGTGTGCCTTCTTGGAAAAGAGAAAGTGAGAAGGGATAAAACAATTCTCTTTTGCTCCCTCCAATCTTTTCTGCGCCAGGGCAGCCCTGACTTTTTTCAGCCAACTCTGGAGCCCACTCAATAAGCAGCTTCTTCCCTCATAGCCACAGAAATCAGGGCACTAAGGGTACATCTACACTGGAGGCTCTGTTAAGTCAACTTAACCAAGGTTGACTTTAAGTCGACCTTGTTAAGTTGACTTAGAGACTCCACAGTCCTACGTCCACACTGGCAGGTGCTAGGTTGGTGGAGGAGTGGCCAGGAACTCTGTGAGAGGGCTTGCAGGCCAATTAGGTTGACTTAAGGGCTAACTCACGTCTACTCTATCTTATGTCGACTTAAGCCTTAGGTCGACCTTAAGAGGTGGTGTTATTAAGTCGACTTAATAAACACCCAATGTGGATGCAGCAGTCCGTAGGTCGACTTAACTGTCCTTAAGTTGACCTAAGACTCCAGTATGGAGGTACCCTAAGTGTGTTGTCAGAACATGGTGCTATGCCTGCGGAAAAGGAAACCAGATTACTTACATCAGTGATAGCTTTCTTGGCTTTTTCTTCAGCATTCCTGCACTCCTGTATAGCCTCCTC
This sequence comes from Pelusios castaneus, assembly GCA_007922175.1. NCBI lineage: Eukaryota > Metazoa > Chordata > Testudines > Pelomedusidae > Pelusios > Pelusios castaneus. The sequence continues at coordinate 13,019,988 of ML685767.1, forward strand.
CACTTCATTCTGCATCTGAGAAATGTCAGTCTCCAGCTTCTTCTTCTGATTGATAAGGCTTGTGTTCTTTTTTTTTTTTTTTTTAAAAGAGGAGAAGAATTATTAGAGAGATGATAAAGCTCTTCTGTTTTTGCAGCTCTCTAGGTTTCACAATGTGATAGTTGGAAGAGGATCTCTATTAAAATGACAGGGGCCTGATTTTGTATTTTAGATTATGTGCATTTAATCTTTTTAAAAAAAAATTCTCACAGCTATGAATATCCAAATTTAACAATCAAAAGGGAACTAAACAAAATAAAATAATTTAGCCAAACACTAAAATAGAAGGACTGATCTTTGGTTAATGGTGGTCCCATAATCAGCTATTCTCTAAAAGATGGTTGAAGTGGAAATCCAATACTGTGGATGCAATTCAAGAGGCATCACATAATATGTTTGCAGCACAAGTTCTGCTAGTTCTTGGCAAACTTTCACAGCCTGTGGGTTGTTAATTATTTGGAGATGGGCTCATAGGGGTTTGGAGTGGAAATACTAGTCTGTGAAGACATACCCTCCTAGAGCCTGTTACAGTCCCCACTTGTGCTAAAGGAGGTCACAAGCAATAAGGGCAAATGATTAATTTTATTTGCTCTCCTTCTGCCCCCTCCCCCTCAAGACTTCATTACCCTTCCCTTTGAAGGCCTTCCATTGATGCAGACCTTTGGGGCAGTACTAAGCCTCTTGCTGACAGTTACAATGCACAATCTCGCACAATATAGCTATACGTAAGGAATGGACTTTGCATGTTTTACAGAAGGCTTCTCGAAGCAGCTTGTCTAAAATGATCAGATATGAAGCTTCTACGGCCTCCACCCCATCAAAATAGCATCCATCCAATTCATCGATCCAACTATGTTTTAACATTGCCATAGGTATATTAGGGCGTGCTCAGAGGCGGCTTTTGGGGTAGGTGAAGCAGGCACACGCCTGGGCCCCGAGCAATAAGGGGCCCTGTCGCCTGCTTAGCCTACCCCAAAAGCCACATCTGCCTCGGTCAGCAGCAGGAAGGGAAGCTGGCCCCTACAGCCAGGGCTGGCGTTGGGCAGCTGGGGCCAGTGAAGGTGGGGAGGGGGAGGCAGGGCTGGCATCTGGGAGCTGGGGCTGGAGGGGGAGCCAGGGTGGCAGGGAGCTGGGGCTACAGGGAGGGCTGGCATCAGGGAGCCAGGGCTACAGAGGGGTGCCCCCATGGACCTATAGGGGGCTCCGCAATGAGCCTTTGCCTAGGGCCCGCAATCGCCAAAGGCCGCCTCTGGGTGTGCTAGCAATCCGATGTTTGAAGTTCTGTGACACACTGAGAAGAAAGTAAAGACCAAATTCTCTGCTTACTACCTTCTTTATCTTTTCTTGGAAGGACAGAGCATTTCTGCATGGATACCATGATGGGAACGAGGCAGAGAAAGAGAGAGACTCATTTCCTTTTGTGGAATGAATGAAACGTGTCTCTGACAAATGCTGGTCAGTGGCCATGAAGTTCATGTCATGACATGGGCAGCCTTCAAGTTTCCCCAATAGCCACCACTGCTGGTTGTTGAGAGCAGTGCGCACCCAGTGTAGAAACTCCTCCCCAACACCCCGTAGTGAAATCCAACCTGGGTGTGGAGAAGATTCACACGTTCAGTGGCTTCGAGCAGTTCTTGCTCTGCCAGCTTACGCCCACGTTCAGTCTGGTCTAGCAGGGCCCTCAGCTCATCAAGCTCTGACTGGAGAAGACTGTTCCGCCGGTCACTGACTGCCAGCTGCTCCTTCAGGTCTTCATTCAGGTGTACTGAATCATCCAACTGCACCTGCAGCTCCTGAAGCAGAACCAGCAGCATTCTCACACACATGATCTCAAATGCAAATCTGCTGAAAATCTGATGGAACAATGTGACTCAGGGCAAACCTAGGAGGTCTCAAAGCTGTTTTAGACATGCTTACAAGAGACTTCCTTCCCTGCCCCCACCCTGCATATTGTGAGAAATAGCAGGTTTAATTTACCCCTGCTGGGCAAGGGACATGAAGGGAACCTTCCAAGACAGTGGCGGCTTCAGGTGGCCGGTCTTTTGTGGATTCATCCTCTTGGGAATGCAGGTGATGGATTAAGGAGTCTCTCCAGGAAACCCTACTTTAAAGTGGTGTCAGAGCTTCATAGGAGACAAAGTAGCAGAGTTTGCTGGAGAATCAGTTGACGCTACACATACGCTCTGGCCAGTCTGACTCTCTGTCACATGGCTGCTCCCAGGCGCATAATCTTGAGAGAGGAAGTTCCCTGCACTGCTGCTTCCCCCGCCCCTGCCCCCCCAGAAGGCTGTCTATCCATTGGGGCCCTGGAGCAGAATTCTAAGGTAGAATCTGGTTCAATTTTTATCAAGCTCTCTGAACATGAGGCTAAGAAGTATTTTGCAGCAGACACACACCAAGGACTGGCCATGTTCCCTGTGGCACTCTAACTGCACCTGCTCTTTTGGAACAGAGTCTCTGTGCAAATAATCAGTGCTGTAAAAGCACTTGCTCGCTCGCTCTCTCCCTCCCTCTCTCTGTGAGTGTGTTCTGTTGTTTCAGTTGTTGCATATTAATAAAACCCAGCTCTTCCTTGTGGTTGAATGGTTTGGACTGGAGTACCTTTATTTGTGCCTGCAGGATACGTGCAGACTTTGTTGCTTCTGAGGCATGTCTGCTAGCATGGCTGAGCTGGATTTCCATCTCGTTGAGGTCCCCTTCCATCTTCTTCTTTAGCCGGATGGCCTCGTTTCTGCTCTTGGCTTCAGAATCAAGAGTGGACTGCAGCGTGTCTATGGCACGCTGCTGGTTTCTCCTAATTTTGGAGTAACATTCATAAGACAGGGGTAAGGGAATTTTCCCACTCCCTCCATAGAATTGTTAATTACTTCCAGTATTGTTTTATTTCCTGAAAGAATTACATTTTCAGGAATGGCATCATATCTCTGTATAGATGCATGTAGACAGCGGTAGCACATGTTGACTCATAGTGACTGCTAACTATTTCATCGATGAAATCCTGACCAGAGGCAGAATCAGAGTTTGAGGCAGAGTCAGAGTTTAAGGCCAGAAGGGACCCCATGATAATCTAGTCGGACCTCCTGTATCTCACAGGCCAAGGCACCAGCACCTGCACACTGAACCTAACATCTGAAATTATACCAATAGTATTACAGCCCAGACTATTATGTGCCACACAGCAAGCCACATTGTTCCCCTCTTCTTCCTCCAAACAACATCTTTCATACCTTTGATATCAGATATCTTTGATGCTATTACACTGGGGAGGGGTCACAAATTCTTTCTTTTGCATTTGAACCTAACAAACAATACTTAATTCTTAGCACTAATTTAATGGTTTACACCTGTGCCATTTCGTAAGGATATTAGCCATCAATCAATACTCAACACCTCTGAGAGACAGACAAGTATTATTCCTATTTTACATATAGAGAAACTGATACAGTGAGTAACATAATTTCCCTTCTGCCATGCACTGAGTCACTAAGAATTCCTGATTCTGAGCCCCACAGTGTGAGATTTTAGCAGGTTTTTCATAATCCCGCTTCTACCAGGAAATGATTCATGGCAAAGACGATACCTCATCTGATGTTAATTGTAAGTATCTGATATTTTTTGTTGCTGAACTTTTTACAGGGCTTCCATCAGTGAATAAACTAACCCTTAATGGGTCAGTTTCCTGTCCCTTGTGATACAAAACAAATATTGTGATTCATATCACTCACAACAGAGTTTATCCCTCAGCCTCGAGTTTTCAGGAGCAATCCAGTTTATTTGGGAACTGTCCAAATCTCACACAATCAAAAAAACCCCCAAACTATTATTCAAACGTAACAGGGATGGAAAGCACCTAGTAGAGGCCCCAGAGAACATTGCAGGACTGTTTCTGACAGTACATTTTCCAGAAATTTGCCCAATCTAGTTCTGAGGAAGAGTAATTACTCAGCCTAATAGGACTCACTCACTCAATAAATAAATAATCCGAGGAACAAGACAAGCCTCTGTCTTTCATCTTGTTGCTTCCTATTATATCTCCCTCAATTCTCAAATAATCCCTTGTCCACCTTTAAATCTTCCCAGTTCTCTCTCTGCTTACCCAAACTGCATCCCTTTGTAGGTAGCTCTTCATCTTACCTCCCAAGACAAATCAGCATTTTTATTGCTTTTGTATAAACTCATGACATGTTTATTTGAGTTTTGCTGGTCATGGGCTGCCCAGAACTAAATGCTCTGTTGCAGGTATGGTCATCATGGGGACGTAGAGAAAACGGGCTACTACAGTAAGGGAGAGCGGGATGAGTACAGCTTCCCTTCCTGCTAAAGGCAGAGAAAGAATTCCCTCCCCCGCCCGCAGTGCTCTTCCTTGGATACTATAGTTACAAGCTCCCACTCCTTTTTCAATCTATTTAACCACTGACGGGGGAATTGTCATCTTCCTACTCTGTGATGTGACACCTCTGTGAATCCAGTCCAAAAACATCACATTGTGCTCCTACTTCCATATCACACTACTGATTCATAGCCATAACCGCGCTCTTAGGTTTCTTCCGCCATTACTGCTTTTCAGGTTTCTCCAGCCCATTGAATATATATTGCTGATAAGTCCTCCCCACGGGGCACCTAGCTCTTCTATAGCTCTTTTCATCAGTAGAGCTCAAAGCATATCACAAAGGGCAGTGTCATTATCCCCATTTTACTCTTAGGGAGTACGTCCACACTGGAGCCTTAGGTCAACTTAAGGATGGTTAAGTCGATCTACAGACTCCTGCATCCACACTGGGCTTTTATTAAGTAGACTAAGTAGATTAAGCGCTTCCTTAAGTCAACATAATTGGCCTCCAGGCCCCCTAGCAGAGTTCCTTGCCACTCCTCCGTCGACCTAGCACCTGCCAGTGTGGATGCAGGGCTGTGGACTCTCTAAGTCAACTTAATCTTGGTTAAGTCAACTTAACAAAGCCTCCAGTATAGACACACCCAGGGAGACTGCGGCTCGCAAAAGTAAAGCAGTCCAATGGTGCATCTGGATACAGAACCCAGGTCTTGTGTGGTGCGCTATCCACTAGACCACACTGCCTAGCAGTAGCTTCTTTTTATTACACACCAAATCATTTTGTTTTCTGCCTATATTAGTTAGCCATGTTCCCTGAGTTGGTGTCCTTTAGGTTCTCCCTGCTCCTTTTTTCCCCTCCATTAATTCATCCAGCTCAGCAACACATTCAGACCCTTCCGTCATTTTTTAACAAAACGACACAACATTCAGCTGTTGATTTTAAATTTTGAACATTTCTGTGCTTTGTTCTTTGGCCAGAAGTGAAAATATCCAAAGGTCACAAGAAACTTTATTCCAGCCAGATTTTCAGGATGATCAGAGATGCTGGCAGAAGCTTTGAAGAAGCATCAGAACTTCTGAGGTTCACCCATTACAAACTATTTTCTCACTGTACTATACCTCGTATTTTCCATTTCCTCATCCTTTTCTGCCAGTTTTCTTTCAAACTCTGCTTTAATCTGAGAAATTTCAAGTTGAAAACGAAGGCTTTTGCTTTCTTCATGCTCCAGGGCTCCCTGAAATAAAAAGCACACAACTGAAAAAGCCTCTTAAGGCCACAGGTCCTTAGACATACCACAATCCTAAAATTGACCCTGGAAACCTTCTCATTCCCTACCATCTCCTCCACTCATCACAACCTACCTGTGGCAACTACAAATGCTTCTGGAGAAAAGTGCCATTACTTTCCTAATGTGTTTACCTGTCTTTTAATACAATTTGACAGCTGGAAACATAGAATCATAGAAACTGGAAGGGACCAAGACAGGTCATCGAGTCCATTCCCCTGCACTCATGGCAGGACCAAGTATCCTCTTAAATCATCCCTGACAGGTGCTTGTCTAACCTGCTCTTAAAAACTTCCAGTGATAGAAATTCTACAACCTGCCTAGGTTACGTACTCCAGTGGTTGAACAGGCACCTCTTCCAACTACATGTGATTAAACAGAACACAGTCGGAGAACTGATGTCCTAGACTGTGTCTACCCAGTTTTTGGACCGATACAAAAACTGTGTGTAGACAAGCTTTACACAGTAAAGTGAGGGGCAAAATTCCCAAAGACTTCAGTGGGAACAGAACCCAGCCACTGATTTGTTTGCAAAACATCTTTAAATCTTTTTGTTTTTTGACCTCTTTATCTTAACATTAATATGTACATGTGTTTGTTGAATTTAACTGTCATGCACAAGGTCATAAGTTAAATGTATCTATAATGCACTCCTTGCTAAATCATGTTCCGAAAGCATGCCTGGCTGCTATTGATGTCAGTGAGATCTGTGCACATGAATCTCTAACCTTTGAAACCCAAAGGAAGGGAATGATGAAAAGTATCAGATTTTCATGGCAAAATGTGTAACTATTAAGGTCTTCCACTTTTCCATTAAAATACAGAGAAACTTGTAAAGAGACTACATGGGATCCTCTTTTTAAATCCTATAACCTTTGTATTTTGTCCCATCCTCCCCATAAATGTCTATCAAGAGACTTCACACAATAGCTTATGGTTAAATACTCTGACCTCAGAGTTACAGGTTTTACTTAAGCAGAACTCCCAGTGAAATCAGCAGGAGTCTGAACCATTCCGGATTGAGCCAAAACTTCCTCTGATTTAAGTAAGCAGATTAGCAGGGTAAAGAATACGTACATGTGAAGGGGGCAAAGTCTGTCACTAATCTACATTTGTCTCAAGAGATGATTTCAATAGAATAATGACATAGAAAAGACACCGATAAGCAAACAATCCCTTATTTCTGGTCATCATGCACCATCTCTTTTCATTTTTACAAACATGCCACACTAAAACAATCAATGGCAACAGCACACAAAAGTTCTGCACATTAAAATAACGAGCAGCAACCCAGATTCATAAGAAAAAAGCCTTACTACACGAATTACACTCCACAACTGACTTTTAAATAAGATACATCATCATTTTGGGGGTGTAACACAAGCTTTACTTTCATTCATTAGCATGCGTGATCTGCTCATGGACTTGGAATTCTGCTGAGCTTTTGCATGGGCATGGGGAGTATTTTGCACAACTCATTATATCCCCAAGAACAGATGTATTCTCTTTAATGAGACAAATATGTATGCATCTCATATAATCACTCTCAGCAACTCAGAGCTATGGGAAAAAATGCTATTTTCTCTGCTCTGAACTTAACACCTGTCTACATGGCTGCGAAATCCCTGCCAAGTATAAAACATCCTGTAACAGACAAAAAAGGTTACATGTGTTTAGTGTATTAACATTTTACAGTTATTTGATTAATATAGTTTGTGCAAATGTTGTTTACAGGAGGGCAAATAAGATACCGACACAAAAAATTCAACACTTGATGTTAACGAAAAATCCCCTCACATGCTATACTAGCTACCATTCAGTGACGTATCAACCTAGCTCTGCAGAGCACCTCAAGAAAATCCTCAAAAAAAAAAATCTACAAACTGGCTTTTAAAATGAATAATCAGAAGCAGGTTTCCATGTGGATTTCTCGTTCGTATTGCTCGTTCACTTCTAGAAATGGAGGTGCATCCTCCTTGAATTATGCATATCTGTCAGTGCAGAAAATTACTGCCATGATGTTCAGTGATTTTAAGCAAATTCCTTTGAGATTTAAAGATTTTCTAAATGGTCTGTTATCATTTGGGCTTATGAGTCTACTACTGTTGCTTAACAGAGAATTGTTGTAGAAAGAAAGCAGGGCATCGTAATTTCAGTGCAGTTCAGAGTGAGACATTTTTTAGACTAAAACATCACAAAATTTAGCTTTTAATTCTCAAAGGGGAAGATGAGAGCTAATAACGTGCTGAGGAATACCAGAGATTTGGCGTACTCAGTAAGGTGTTAAACTGAATGAACAAAACCACCACCCTGAACAGCTTGCAGTTTCTAAAATGACAGGGAATTTGGGTGCCCCAAGCTGAGATGCTTTGAAGAGGTCTGATTTTCAGAGGAAGATTCTAAAAATCAGATCACTTTAAAAGTGTTTCAGTTTGGACACCCAAAAATCAAAGCTGCCCAAAACATGTCACTTCTGAAAATTTAGGCCAGCAAGATTGGCATGTAAGTACAAAGGAGCAGAGAAAGATATCTCCTGCAGGCAGTAAATGTTTGTTTGGTCTTTGTTGTGTGACTGAGAAAGAGATGCAGCAGCAGACAAACCTCCTTTCTTTCCTTCACAACTTTTTCTTTCTTACCTCAGCTTCTTCCAGAGCTAACTGAACTTCTGACTTTTCTTGTTCAACCTGTTTCTTGACTTTTTCTATTTCATGAAGGCTTTTGTTTCCTTCACTAATTTGATCAGTCAGATCAGAAATCTCCTCTGAAATGACAAGAACAATTTAGGTATCAGAAAGTTCCAGAAACATATTGCATACAACTTAAGAGTAACATTATGATTTTACCATCTGGCACAGAGAGTGACTACAAAAATCATTTCCCAAATAACTTGCAAAAGGTTTGTCTATACACAGAAGTTGCACTGATTTAATTTAAATCTGTTTAATTAAACAAGTGCCTCTTTTGTGTGGAGACCCTCCTGTAACCGGTTTTAAAGTGATTATGGCAGTTTATCTTTCATCAATAATTTACAAGCATAAAGCAGTTTTCTATATTCTGGAAGGCCTCTCTCCACAAAACTTCAAATGTCCCATGACGCACTCCATCTACATTCCTCACTCCTATTCCTTTAAACAATGACAGGGTAGGTTAATTCTCCACCTCAGTTCAATTCTTGTGCTTACTGAAGTGAGTGCCAAAAAGGGCACCAATTATGACTGGGCTTATTTTATTACGTGAACTCCTCTTACCCTATATGAAGAACTGGTTGTATTTCCTGTGGTTAACTTACATTTGAGAGTTACTTTATGACTTTATGATCTTTTGACATAAGACCTACTTTTCAAATTTTATTTCTGGTCAATAATTGTCAGGTAGAAGACAAGCCAATAAAGTTGAAGAACTTTGCACAGTTCTGTTTAAAATCTTCTGTTTATCTGGGACTCGATAGTTCAGAATTCTGGCTAAGGGACAACGGCCAACAATCTAATACTAAATGTCTGTTCAGTGGCCCAAGTGAAACTATTTGTCTCTCATCCACTAGTGGTTCCATGTTACCGAAAGCATCGCAACTGGTATTCTTTAGATCAGGGGTGTCCAACCTTTTTTGGGTGAAGGGCCACATTGCAATTCTTTTCTCACTCGGGCTGAGAGGTGGTGGTCAGGGAGCAAGTTTTGGATAGATAAGGCCTAGAAATTAATTATATTAATAACATTTAAACAGTGTGGTAGCAAAAGAGGTGAGGCCAAGGGTGGCCATGTGGGGTGGCAGGGAAGAATGTGGGGAGCAGGGCAGGGGTGGTAAGAGAGAAGAGGACGGGGGGACAGGGGAGAGTGTGGGGAGCAAGGCAGAGGTGACAAGAAAGGGGAAGGGTGGGATCAGGGGTGATCTTAGGGATACCGGGGCCCCAGGCAAAAGTCAAGGATTGGGCCCGCCCTCACCGCATGGGGGTTCCATCCTTGACTTTTGCCCCAGCCAGCCTCACCAGAGACCTCCCAGTCGGCCTTTCTGGGGGTCCCTGCCAGCCTCCCCCCAGTCCCCATGCTGGCCGCTGCAGGGCTGCTATCAGACTCCATGCCGGCCTCTCTGGGACCCCCGTAGCACGGCTTCCAGCACCCACGCCGGCTATGCTGGGGCCACGGCCCGGTCCCTGGCCATCCTGACACAGCTGGCCTCTCCAGATCTCCCACTGCAGCCCCCCACAGCTGCAGCTTGGGGGCCACTCACCCCGCTGGGCCGTGCACAGTTGCCCCCCCGCCCACACCCTAAGACCGCCTATGGGTGAGATGGCTGGGGGGAAGGGCGGGGTGTGGCAGAGCAGAGGAAAATGCAGGGAACAAGGCAAAGGTGGCAAGAGAGGAGGGGAGGTGGGGGAGCTGGCAGAGGAGATGGTGTGGCAGTGCAGGGGTACAGTTCCAGTTCCCCTCAGCCCGTCACCTGTGGCTCCTGGGGCTCCTCTCCACCAGCAGTGCTGGGCATTTGTGCCTGGTCCTCCCTCCCCCATAGCACCTTGCAGTGCCCAGCCCCTCCTCTCCGCAGCTCCTTCCCCCCCCCCCCGCCCCGCATGGAGCAGTACTCGGCTTCCCCTTCCACCCCCACCAAGCCCCTTGCCCACACTCACTGCATTTCACATTTCCCATCTTGCGCAACCCAGACACGTGCCTGGGCTACGCATGGCAAGAGATTTAAAATAGCCGCAGCCCGGCCCCAGCTGAGCCAGCCCCCAGGTACATGCAGCACCTCTGCGGGCCAGATAAGAGCCCTTGGTGGGCCAGATTCTGGCCTGCGGGCCACACGTTGGACAAGCCAGAGTTAGATCCTTTGTCGGCAAGCTCAGCAGTGATGGAAAGGGTTTGATTTCTTCTTTATCCCATGAAGAGAGGCCCTGCTACAGGGTACTGTGGCAGGTCAGTGTAGAAAAGCATGCCCTAACTGCCTACATGAGGCTCCTATTCCTGGGGATAAATGTTGTGAATTCAGCATCAGCACCAAATTCATTTAAAAACTGGATTTAGAGAAAGAAAATAGAGCCAATTTCAGTAATGGAAGGAACATCCATCCACCTCTCACTGTTCCAGGGCAGCAGCTTGACTAATTTCTTCCACACCTCTTTGAAGTTGCCCATTGGGCACCAGGTCTCAGGAACACCAAATTCTCAACTACTGCTGAATGTGTTATGCTTGGCCTACCTTGGAGGTTCTTGTTTTCCCTTTTCACAGTCTCCAGATTGTCCAGAGTCTCTTCATAGGCATTCTTCAGTTTAAACAGCTCTGTGCTGAGGTTGCGGGCTTCCTTCTGTGACGCTTCAAGCTCTGCCTGTGACTCCTCATACTTCTGCTTCCAGTCACTGACGAGCTTGTCAAAATTACGCTGCTTTTTGTCCAGGGCTGCAGCTGCTGAGTTGGCCTTTTCCAAATCAATCATGATGTCCTCCAGCTCATTCTGCAGCCTGTGCTTTGTCTTTTCCAGGGAAGAGCACTTGGCATTAGCTGCTTCAATTGCTTCCTCAGCTTCCTGTAGGCGAGCAGCTAGCTTTTTTCTAACACCGGGAAAAACGGAGCAGAGCAGTAAGACAGCCATGAACAATAGTTCCCCAGCAAGTTAGCAAGTACATGTGGTTCCTTACTAAGAGCTCTAATGATTGGCCTCTTGCTTAATCCTTTGAAGACTGCATACCCAACACGACAGAGCATACATAGAACTGACCACTGGTGCCCTCTTACGCTATATTTTTCAAGGTGGTTACAAAATGCTATGGAGTGTAGCAGTGGAGTCCCAGTGCAGCAGGAAGAAGGCAATACAAATACAAACCACTTACTTGGCTTCTTCCAGCTCCTCGGTTCTTTGGATGGCATCAGTTTCATATTTAGTCCTCCACTGAGCCACTTCAGCATTTCCCTTGGAGAGAGCCCGTTGCAGCTCTGCCTTGGCTTCTTGCTCCTCCTCAAACTGCTCCCGCAGCAGATCACAGTCATGCCTGGCAGCTTGCAACGCATGAGCAAGGGCATTCTTTGACTGCAGGATTGAGAGGTTACATTGTAATATTCAGGAATGGCAAACCAGCCTGGACACAACAGGCCCCAGGCAATAGGTCCCAACAATCCAAACCAAGCCTTTCTAGGTCACAAAGTTCAGTTACTTCTCCTCTTTGCCTCCAGGAGTCTGGCCACAGCTGAGGAAATGAGAAAAGTACAAGGAAGGACATTCTCATGGTATTTCTGGTCAAAATGGAGGTTAAAAATACCTTAAGTGCTATGAAAAAGCGTATTCCCATGGCATGTCTAGCCAACATCAAGACCAAACAGGCTCTAATTCATTTGCATAAGCATCCAAACATTCGAATGAAAGTTCTACAACTTAGCAAACACCTTTGACTGCTTGGAACCCCTTTTGGAATGATTCTATCTAGAGAGGCAAAAAATATAACTTATTTTTTCAAATCTTTCTTCACCCCCCTTTGGCTCATCCTGATCAGATGCAGAAATTCCTGTCACTGCTGGTAATGTTTGGGCGCTAATGTCTGATGTTAATATGTTAAAAATAAACAAATCACTTCCCACTCATTAAAATCAAGAAGCGTGCCAGCCATCTCAATTTCTTTCTTTCTACAGCTAGTAAAATGTATCGTTGTTCAGTGCTGACAGATAACCAATTGGGGGTAAAATAGTCCAAGCATTACTTTGGTCTCCTCTTCCAGCAATCTTCTAAGTTCTTCAATCTGCTGAGTAAATGACATCTTCCCTCTGGAAAGCTGACTTATCAGAGATTCTTTCTCTTCTAGCAGTCTTGCAAATTCACCTGCCAAGGGATTTTAACCAAACAAGAATGGAAAATGAGCGGCCTGCTGTTCCACTGAGCCAAATTCAGGATTTGGATATACCTGCCCAACCCCACAAGCAAGAAAAATGCCTCTCCCCGCTTCTCTGCACTGAATAACAATGATCTCTTGTTAAGGAGAGCATCTGACTTCGCTGTCTCAGAGATATGTAAAGGTCTAACCCAAAAGAATATTTCTATTAGGTTATTTGCACGTGACACTTACAGTTGTGCACTAATTTTAGCTGGACTCTTGCATAATTCATTGGAGACATACGATAGCTTCCATGAGGAATTATTGGTTTGTTCCCTCATACTTTTTAATACCATACATCACACTTATACAGACTTCCTCTCCCTCCCTCAACACTGCAAAGCACTTCAGAAACAGACACCTCACAACTTCAATGAGGCAGGTCCACAGACTACGTGGGAACTTTTGAGTCACCACATGAATGCGGCCACTGCTGAGGCAGTACACAACAGCCATTGAACTGTGAACAGCAATGCTGCACAATAGTTTAGGACAGGGGAAAAAAAAGCATAATGCTCCAGTGAAATCGCATAGGAACTTAGGTTAGCAACATAGTGATTAGAGTTGGAATTTGGTCAAGATGCAGATGCAAAAAGTGCCACAGGACCTTGAATTAGTGCTACTAAACCACTGGTTTCATGTTGTATTGCAAAGAATGCCCACCCAGAAGCACAATGCCCTGGGGGTCGCACGCTCAATAATGCTGCTTATTGTACAATCAACATCACCTCCTACAGCACCTAGGTTAGGTGTCGCTTGTCAGGTTTTCAGGGTTGAACCTTGCCCACTCTTACCCTGGTTGGCTGATGAGATCTGATGGCAGCACAGCACAAGGATAATCTGATGGTAAGCCATTTTTTTTTAAAAGGCCAGATGTATCCGAGTGAGTGTCTCCTTATACCCATGGATGTCACTAATAAATGAGACCTTTGAAAGTGTGTGGCGGGGAGAGCGCTTGATTAAAATGGTCTGGCTGGACTTGTTTATAACCTGGGTAAAAGCAAGTGAGGCAAGGCTTACCTGGTACCACACCTGACCGAAAGGCAATGCACGATGGCAACTTGCATGCCATCCTAGAACCAGACTCTGTGGTATCTAAGTAGGTGTTTACTATCAGCCACTGAGATGTACACAAAAGAATTCCGATTTCCTACAAGGTTAGCACCTTCCTGTGGTAAGCTCAAAGAAGCTCCCTGATTCCTCATATGCCTACCATTCTCAGCTTGCAGTTTTCCTTTCTGGGTGGTGAGGTCATTCATTAGGCGAGTCATCTCATCCAGTTTAGTCTTTGTCTCATTGAGGTGATCTTCATACGTGCGACAAAGCTTTTCTGCATTTGACTAATGTAATGGGGAGAAGAGATACACAAGGCTGCAAACTTCCCAGCCAAAGTTCATAATCATCTGGTCTACCTTGTAATACGAGGAGTTACAATAAAAACACTAATGCTATTCTCACCCCAGGGAAGTAGAATTTTGGAAGGCAGACATATTCTGTTCAATGAGCTTTAGAGTGAGAACACAGGCACATCATTTTGTTATTATTATAAGCAAGGCGTTTACCCAATAAGATTTTTCTGCTGTTTGCCAATGTTATACATTATGCCTCTAAATTATTTCCATGGGAGTTTAAAATTGGAGTAAGGACTTTAGGATTTGGCTCAGATTTTAAGGTGACCCTGAAGAAATGAACCCCCATGGATTTTTTTTTAAATTAAGTTACTGTAAGGTGGTAACGCAAGAGGACAGAGAAATAATTATTTTCTTTAATAGTAGCCTTCGATTCTGAATTGAAACATTGTGGTAGAAAGAGCCTGCAATGATTTCAAATGTTATCACATGCTTGTGCATGAGATACCTAGGTATAAGTTTCTTAAAACTTCTTTTGAATTGCTGGATAGGATTAACCACCATGGAAACCAAACCCACAATTTTATCTACTCAAACCAATATACAGGCAATGTTTGTGTCCGATGCCACCCCCCTCTACACCTTCCCGATAATGTGCCTCAAACCAGTGATCCAAAGTGACTTTTTTGTGAGGTGGAGGAATACTCAGGTCTCCGTCACCTTCCTGCATGTGGGTGCTCTTCTGAGAATGTGAAGAGGAGGCCCCTGTCACAACAGTACTTTCTGAGATAAGGGCATATGACTGTTAAGGACTGGGCTGCAAGACCAAACTGATTTCAGATAAGCCACTCAATATCTATCAGAAGCTTGTCATCAGCTTGTGGTGGAGTGAAACAGATGACCTAGATGTGAAAGCCTCCAGACCCTCTCTGCTGCTCTCTTGAATCATCCAACCCTCCCCTCTGCCTTCCTGAAAACTTTAAAACAAACCCATGTTTGTGTAAGACATCTCAGAAACCCTACTTTTCCCTTGACCATCTGCTCCATGTTGGATGACAGGTCGTCCACTTCCAGCTTCAGCTCACTCTTCTCTTTCTCTAGTTTCTGCTTGACACGCTGCAAGTTGTCTACTTGCTCCCCCAGCTCTGCCATGCTGTCTGCGTGCTTCTTCCTCAGGGCAGCAGCTGTCGCCTCATAATGCAGTGTGGCCTCCTCGAGGTCCCGCCGCAGCTTCAGAAACTCCGCTTCCCGCTTCTTGTTCATCTCCAGCTGCGCAGCCGTGGCTCCTCCGGCCTCTTCTAGCCGTTCACTCAGCTCCTCCAGCTCTCGAGCCAGATCTGATCTCTGCTTTTCCACCTTGGCTCTGGCAGCTCTTTCTGCTTCCAGCTCCTCTTCCAGCTCCTCTATACGAGCCTAGTGGGCAAAGATACACAGGGATGTAACACCCTTTGCCTCCAGAGCAATTGCTGGAGTTGCTCAAAGTACGTCATAAATAATGAACCTTCACAAGAGCTCATTGTAACTGTGATTTATGAATGGAGAAACCAAGGCATGGCAGCGAAGTACCTTACCCAGCAATAAACAAGGCAGTGCTGGAACTGAAACATGACCTATGCGTCATATCTCCTATTCAAACCACTATGTGCTTTCTCTACAAACTTCTGTAGGCCAGGAATATAAGAAAAGCAGTTTATTCGGATGTGCAATAGAGGAGTAACTCCTCCCCTCCCAATTACTGTTCAATAAAACCATAAGAGGCTCTTTCCCCTTATTTTAATAGCCATTCTGTTGCAAGTGCTCTTCAACCTCACTCTGAGATGTGAGAGACTGAGGAGTGCACAGGTAACTGGCAGGCTGCTTGAGCTCTTTCTTTTAGTTCCTGTCTCACCTCTGAACTGAGACCATCAGAGCTTTTCAGCCACAGATTTTGCCCCTGGGAAGGACGCAATACATAATTAGGGCAGCATCCTGAACACTCCAGAGAAGAACAGGAAACAGCCCTGGCTGCCACAGAACCCATGGAGCTTCCATGGATCAGTAGGATTTATTCTGGCAAGGACTCTGTCTGGAATGTCTTCATGATAATTAGCGACAAATTCTAGCTATATTACATGTCACAGCTGTTTGCCTCTTCCCTCTCCTTGATGCCACGCCATGTCATTTCATGAACACACAGCCTGCAACTCATGATCTGTGAACCTGACTCACAATCTGATTCTTTGGTTTGCTGCAATGGAAGCCAGGCTTTGAGCCATCTGGTGCCTAATCTCCTTCTTTATGTTTTCCTGCACCCAATCTTGTGTAGGTTTCCTTCTCAGTCTCCCTGCTGACTGCCTTTCCTGAATCCCCATGTCATTAGTTATCCCTGGGCCCCTCTAGCTAAGCCTGGGCTTCTCTGTTCCCTGGGCTTGAGGATGGCCTCCGAAATGGGTGGTTCTTTGCCAAACTAGTCTTAGGCGCTCTATCTCTTGGGTCCAGGCCTGGAGATGGATTCCTGAGCATAAGCTCTTCTCAGATGGACCAGTCTCAGATTTATTACAGTCCATGCATCATAGCTGTCAGCCACAGAATTTATGCTTCAGGCTTGCCAGCTCACTCTTTTTCTTCTCTGTACCATGCATCCAGGGGAGAAACATCTGAGATCACACCACTTCCTCTCTTCTTCCTTCACTTTTTATGGTTCTCTGTCTGAACCTGTCAGGGTTCATTTCTGACTTCAGGTGAATGGACGATTCTCCCTCTAAATCAGACGTGTTTCTGAGGGCACCACTGAGCCCATAGAATCCAAAAGTGGATTATGACTTCAAACTGTCAGTCACAAGAACTGATTAGCAGGCCAGCATCGAGTCTGGAGCTCATGGGCACCACAACGGTATCATAACTAAAACATACTGATGAAGTGAAGGCAATAAATAAATACCTGAAGCTCCTTAATCTTCTTCTGGAGTTGCATCACTATGGCTTGCTCATCCTCGAACTTGGAATTCAGCTGACTTATTTCAAATTCTTTCCTGTCAAGAAAAAGAAAGTTCTGCAGTGGCAGATTTACCCTAACTGTTCAAGCAAAGATTTTCTAAAACTTCCCCTTATAAAGACTTGGTAATAGAAGCACTGACCTAGTTAGAGCTGAAATGGGAAGAATGAATCTGTTGTAATATTACTAAAGCTCCCATCTCACCAGCATTGTGTTTGGAAAAAATACAGTCTGTCAGAGCAGTGTTTTCCAGTTTTCTGTCCATGCAAAGATCCCACATATGTTCATCTGGTGTGCTACTACACATAAAGCTTCTTTACTTTGTACAGTATCATTGCTGGATGGACTTCTGATGTTATGAATAGCTAGAAGTGAGAGATTTCTACCTCTACTATTTGTAAAAGGTCACAAAAACAAAATTCCATTTCAAACTTGTGAAAAAAGTACATTTAAACAGGTTGAGATCATCCAACTGTACTGTTAGCAGTTAGATGAGGTAGACACTTTTTAAAAACTTCTGTAAGCCTTTTCCTCTGGTCAGCTAAAAGGCTCACAAATACCCATTTTATACTTATTAGGATGAGTATAATCAAACCTCAAGCTTCAAGGCAGAAATTGCATGAGTTGGAAAGGAATTCTCTTCTCCCTATTCAGCATTGCACAATATTCTAGGCTCACTTCCCTCTGAGATGACATTCAGTATCGACCTCTGTCAAAGGCAGGATGCTTGGCTTGATGGATCTTGAATGGCAAACCCCATGTTCCTGTATGATTTTGTACAACATACAGAATGTCTTACTTCTTTAACTTTTCATCCAACTGAAGCTTATCATTTTCTAAATCCATGAAACTCTCCTGGATCAGCTTCAAATCCCCTTCCAGTTTGCGCTTGGCTCTTTCCAAGTCCATTCTAACTTTCTTCTCTTGTTCTAATGAGCCTTCAAGCTATGACAATGAGAAACCAGTCATTAAACATAGGGTCAACTTTTGCACAATGCCCTAATGAATATTGAAGCAGAAGAGTTAAAGTACCAATCTCCTGTTTTCCTGGATTAATACGATGTCAGGGCCTCTCTATGGCTATGTCTACACTGGGGAATGAAGGTCAATTTAAAAAAGTCAACTTTAATAAGTCGACCCCAGGGGTCAGTCCTGGGGCTGGTTCTATTCAACATCTTCATTAATGATCTTGATGATGGGATAGACTGCGTGCTTAGTAAGTTCGTGGATGACACCAAGTTAGGGGGA
The DNA here is from genome assembly GCA_007922175.1 of Pelusios castaneus. Taxonomy (NCBI): domain Eukaryota; kingdom Metazoa; phylum Chordata; order Testudines; family Pelomedusidae; genus Pelusios; species Pelusios castaneus. The sequence goes on from ML685767.1 coordinate 13,038,062, forward strand.
ATGGTAGATACTCTGGAGGGCAGGGACAGGATCCAGGGAGACTTGGACAAATTGGAACACTGGGCCGAAAGAAACCTCATGAGGTTCAACAAAGACAAGTGCAAAGTCCTGCACTTAGGATGAAAAAATCCCATACACTACTACAGGCTGGGGACCGATCGGCTAAGTAGCAGCGCTGTAGAAAAGGACCTGGGGGTTATGGTGAATGGGAAG
>ML685767.1:13038674-13080207 GCA_007922175.1 Pelusios castaneus
TCTTTAAGAGAACTCTGACTACAGATCAGTTACACTGCAAATACAAACTAAATGGATTTCCTCTTGTGATTAATGCATTTATTGCAAAAGTTTAACTGTAGAGGGAAATAATACCATTTTTGGTTTGCCCTTGCACATCCACGTTAGTCTAGTTCATTTACTAAAGAATAAAAAATGTTTCCAAGCTTCTTGAAAGCCATAAGCAAATGAAGAAATAAATAATGACAAGAAGGACAAACTCACATCATCTACTTGCTGTTCCAGTTTCAGTTTAGTTTTGCTCAGTGTGTTGACCTTGTCTTCTTCCGCCTGTAGGTCATCGAGAGCTTGCTGGTGAGCTTCTTGCAAAGATTTCTTCTCTTTAGTAAGTTTGCTGATGGTCTCATCCAGAGATGCCATTTCTTCGGTAAGATTTTTGACCTGTGTGGTAGAAGAAATGCAATAGCAGTGACAGATATGCTGGTAAGTAATTTCAGCAGAGGGTTATTGTAACCTGGCCTGAGGGAACTACCTAGATTGTACTTATAGTGGATAAGTAGAGAGTAGTTTATACTAAATCAGTTGGAAATGGATATTTTTGTAAAAGCAATTAACCTGCTATTAGGTTGACACAATGAAGGGGAAGTTCATTTTATTTTTAGTTTCTCAGCTGAAAAGGCCAATTTTTTGCAGTGGTTTGTTATGGGGATTTCTGCTTTCCTACTGCACCATCCGTCCCCCCTCCTCCTCACCCTCCCCTCCCCCCGCTACCCCTAGCTTCACTGTAATTGGGGCAGGCTCAGCTCTTTGTTCTCTCAGGGGCGGGGGGGAGGGGGAGGAAGAAGTTATGACTTTAAAAAAGGAAGAGTTTAAAGGACTCTGGGTTAGGTAAAACTAGGGCAAAACCAGACTTTGTTCTTTGGCTGAGTGGTAACACAACCCACTTGGAAAACTGGAGACCCAGGCAACATTATAGAGTTTCCATCAAAAAGTCAATCGTATATATAATCTGAACTTGCAGGGTGGCCTTTATTGCTTATGACTTTCAGCTAGCAGAACTTCTGTATCTCCTGCCATAAAGTAGCCACTCAATGTATAAATCCTTGGCAGGGATGTATGGCAAAGTTCTAATGTTACCTTATTTTCAGTAGCATGTTTTTCTTTCTCTACTTTTGCCAATGTTATTTCAAGATCATCAATGTCTTTCTTTAGTTCAGAGCACTCATCTTCCAGTTTTCTCTTCTTGGAGGTCAGCTCAGAGTTCATCTCCTCTTCATCTTCCACCCGCTCTGTCAGTTCTTTGACTTTTGCCTCCATCTGGATTTTGGATTTAATCAGCAAGTCACATCGTTCTTCTGCATCTGCCAGAGTGTCTTGCTCCTGCCATAGCACAGAGAAGATGACAGTGGCTGGGAGTTAATTCTTTTTCATTTAGCTCACATTCATTTAGTTCTCATGGAGCCCACACCAATACACATGAGTACAGCAGTTCATAAGAGTGTACCAGAATTACTTTGGAAATCAGGTTAAGAGGGGCTTTTTGAATGCTAACTATGGATTGACTCCTCTCATCTGATGTCTAAGATAAAACTGATACATTCAATGGAAACAGGATGGAGTCTAACATTGGGCATGCCCACTCATGCGTACGATTTGGTGAAATATAATTCACAGCTAATTTGGATATTGATATTACCTCAAACATCAGAATTTTTGCATTGACGGGCCATCAGCTTGCATGCTTAAACATAAGAATTTATATCCATTGTAAATGTAACCTAATTTCCTAGCCAGAGAAGCTGTATAATTTAGAACTGCTTGTGTAAATATCTAAAGCTAAGTCTTGGTCTGCAAGATGTTATGTCCAAAAGAACATTAAATAAAACATGAGCCAAAAATAGCTTTTCCCACTCACTGCCTGCAATTGAAGCAGCAAGTCATTTTTCTCTTGAACCAGAGAGACTTGCTTTTCTTCTAATTCCTTCCTCCTGGCTTCAGATTTTTCCAAGGCCTCCTTCAACTTCAAGAATTCCTCCTTCATATTGGCCATCTCTTTTTCAGTTTCTGCAGATTTAAGAAGGGGCTTAATCTTGAAGAAAAGCTTCATCCAGGGCCAGTTCTTCACAGCCATGAAAGCCCTAATGTTCCACTGGATCACAAGGAGGGCATCTCTGGTTTGGAAAACAAAAGTGAATCCAGTCTGAGTTGAGGGGGATGTATACATTTTTTTGAACATGTCCTCAGATCAGTTGTGCTTTGTGCTCTGAACAGTATTAGGAACTTTTACTGATACAGGCAACAAACTTGCTTATGGCTTGACTGCCAGAGACACTGAGCACTTACAATTGATTGATTTTAGTAGAAACTGGAATCAATATGGAACTCCTGTTGTAAGTCTACATTAAAATTACTCTACATAATCCTTAATTTACGTCTAGCTATAGATTTAAGTGCTAAAGTCCACATTTAGTCATTAAGTGCGATAGATTGAAGGGAATAACCCAAGATTATCCATACCTTCGCTCCACTATTTTTTGGAACTCAATACGCATCAGTTTGCCTCGTACTCTTGCTTGGATCATCGTTAAGATCTTGGATAGTCTCTCATCCCTCATTTCTTCTAGCTGGCCCAGAAGACCAGCCTTAAAGAATACCTAACATATAGGGAGATATCATTTAGGAACAAGCTCAGAGTAATTCCATCCTCATGAAACATGGTCCAACGTAAGTTAATTTTTATTGTAACAGCAGTTATTAAAGGAAGATGGTTAACAACACATAAGCAGAGGGATGGCTAGGTAACAAAAAATGTTTGTGTCGGGGGATTGTATTATAACATTATAGTGACCCAATCACAGTACGCATCATAGTTTCGTCTTGCCTATTTCTAATGTAGTGAACTCATATAATAACCGTATTACTAATCAGTGTTAGACCCCTGGAGTGTTTTTAACCTTTTTACTAGGGCACAATAAAAAAAGCATCGAATCTGATGTGGTATCATTGTTAATATCACAAGCCTTATTCAAGCTAGCAAATCAACCACCCATTGCTGAAAATGGGTATAGCTGAACAGGTGCTGGCATCAATTTCATTGCCAATAGAGGCAGAACAGAGTTGTGTTTAGCCCCATTTCACAAACTGAAGCCCAGATTTGCTCTGTGTAAAAAAAAAGAAAGTGAAATGGTGCTGATCATGGTTCAGTCCTGTACACTGTCAGCCGCACAGGTTCCGCTACACCTGTTGTTGGTACTGTTGTTCCTGTGGAAGACAATGTGCGCTTGCCTCTCTTGGCATATGAAGCAGAACGTCTCGGTTTTCATTTTTTTGTATTGTGAGCGGAAAATTAGCATTACTTCTGTTGCTAGGTCTCTTCTTTCAGTCTCACTCGGCACTAGTAAGCCTATGTCACCACCACTGACTGTTGTGGGGTGATTTACCTGAGAGGAGATTTTAGTGTCAGTCTAATTCTTGGATAACGTGTCCCTAAAATGCCATCACAGACCAGATGCACTGTACTGCATATCTATTGCCATCGGAAAGAATATTTAAAATGTTCCTCTCAAGCGACGGACTGATGGAAACATTAATATTTCTGGCAGGACCTTACAGCTGGGTTTTTCTATTTTATTAAGCAATACTTTTTTTTCAATTGTGGGCTTTGATAGGATCGTGTCTCTCTATAAAACATTAACTTCAGCAACATTTGGATCTAGCTCTGAACTCTGAAGTTTAGCCCCATCTCTGGCTTCAAACAGCAATCACATGCTCTTTTCTGGTTACCTTTGTGTGTCCAAAACGATACTGGGTTTGGTCAATATCTAAAGAACCCAGTAGTTTTTCAGCAGCTTTTCTGCTGTCCACAAACTTATCTTCTGGAATGGCAGCTGGATTCAGAATACGGTACCTGTTAACAACAGGTGAAGAATGAGTAAAGGGGGCCAGAATGCTGGGCCAGGTTCTGCTCTCATTAAACTGTAAAACATCCGGATCAGGGATGCCAATGGAACTGCTTCTGTTTGAAATCAAGAACAAAATATTCCCCTCCAACTCCAGACAATTTGAATTAAAAATGAACTTGAATGAAACAAAGAGGGAAGAGGTGCCCTTCTTAGCTCATTTTTATGGAGCAGACTACAACGATTTGGGTTGCAATAAGATCATGAAAAAAAATATGACTTCTGTCTGGAGCTGGTCTCTGTTACCTCTGTTTAAAGTCAGCATACAGCACTCTGTTTGGAAATCCCTTACGGCAAATACGGATTCCTTCCAGGACACCGTTACAGCGAAGCTGGTGCAGGACAAGAAAAGGATCCATTGCACCTTAAAAAAAAAAGTAAGAACTTAATTCAATGAGGATTTAACCTTCATTTTGCTCAGTAGGTGAGAAGAAATTTGGGGGTAATAGTCTTGAAAGGGCAGCCAGCATAGGAGAAGGTGAACAATCAAATTGCTTTTAGGTGTGAAACTGATTTAGAAATGGATTTTGGGATAAAATGACAGGATTGAAATACAGATAGAACAACAGATTGCTGGATTCTCTATACCTGGAGTTTTAGTTTCATTGGGGATAATGCAGCGCACAAAGTGAGGAGCTGTAGATCTCAGGTTTGTCATCAGTTTATTTAAATTTTCCTAAAAAGATCATAATAAAAAAAACAAAATTTAGCTAAATCGTTAGAAAATGAATATTGTACTATGTGTATATGTGAGCAGCAATGCTATAAAATATATGTTGTCTAATAAGCAAAAAATAAGGCAGATTTACAGGTGGAAATTAGCATCAATCCTACAGACTATTCAGAGTGAATACAATAGATACAATACAGAGTGCAATAGATGTCTTCATAATGAATGTGTTGGAGGACATTCTCAAAGGCACAAAGGGCAGTTAGGTGCCCACCTACAGATAGTTTGGCTGCACGGGGAGGAATCTGAGGGATTATAATAATTAGAAATTCCCATGAAAAGTAATTGACAGAATAAAGAAAGTCCATTACACCCCATATACATAGCTAAACTTAGGCTACACAAAAAAGCCACAAAAGAAAGAAAAAGCAGGCAGAAGTCCAGCAACAGGGTTTGGGCTACCCTGCTTATTGCCCCAAGGGCATTATGTATGATGACCTGCCTTATATATGCCACCTTCTCACATGCATGCAGTGGCTCTTGGGACAGAGTACAGGCTCTGGATACCAGAGTGGCTGAACTGGAGGAGCTAATGGAGACAGAGGGGTACGTGAGGAGATTTTCAGGGACACCGCAGAGTGGTGCCACCTCTTGTCCTACAGCCCCTGTGCTGTTAAAGAGGATGAAAATCACAGGGCAGGAAGCAGCAAGCTGGAGCAGAAGGAAATGATCATAGAGTTGGGACCCGCCTTCCACAAGATGTCCTATTCTCTCACCACCAGGATAGCCCTCTGGGGATAAGGATTCCAGGGTGCATCTACACTTGTAAATTAAGTCGAATTAAGCCTGCTTAAGTCAACTTAATTTACTCTGCCTCTACACTACACTTTCCTTAAGTCGACTTTAGCTGCCGCTTACGTCGACTTAAGGAAATTTAAAGTAAACTTTATAAAACCTCATTTAAAGTTGACTTTACTGGCTAAGTCAACTTTATAAAGTCAACTTAGCCAGTGTGGACGCAGATTAGCCCTAAGTTGACTTAAAGTCAATTTAAAGGGCTCCAGGGCTCCCCCACTGCCCTCCCTGCCAGGGTGGCTGGCACAGGCAGAGCCTGGCATGCCCCCCCACAGGGCAGGACACAACCCTGCCCACCCTGCTGCTATGCCCTGCCAGCATCCCTGTCCTGCTCAGCCCCCATTGTACCAGGGTACAATGGGGCAAATGCTGAGCCCCCTCGCACTTTGGAAGGGGTGCCACCCTGCCACCATGGACCAGTCCCAGGTCCACCTGGCCCCTAGAAGTTGACTCTAAGTCAATTTGGCAAGGTCCCCTTTAAGTTGACTTAATTTTTGAGTGTGGACATGCTAAGTCGACTGCATGGTGAATTGCCTGGTGGGTGTGAAGGTAGCAGATCTCATGAAACATCTAGAAAGATTTATGTGTAGTGCTAGGGAGGAGCTAGTGGTTGTAGCGCAGGCTGGTACCAATGACAAAGGCAAAAGTAGGAGGCAGGTCCTGGAGGCCAAATTTAGGTTGCTAGGTAAGAGGCCGAAGTCCAGAATCTCCATAGTAGCAGCCTCTGAAATGCTTCCAGTTGCTATGTGCAGGGCCAGGTAGACAGGCAGAACTGCAGGGACACAATGCATGGATGAGATGATAGAGTAAGGAGAAGGGGTTTAAATGTATTAGAAATTCGGGAATCTCTTGGAGGAGTGGACTGTATAGGAGAGAATAGGCTCCACCTAAGCTAAAATGGAAACAGACTGCTGGCACATAAAATTAAAAAAGGTTGTAGAGGGTTTTTTTTTTCAACTGTGGGCTAGGGGAAGGCCATCTGGGGCGGAGGAACACATGGTTTGGGCAGAGATGTCCCAAGGATGAATTAATATCCTAATAAAGAGGATAGAAAAGAAGTTGGTATAGCACAGGTAGGAGATAAACAAATGAAATAAGAGTACCCATTAAATATAACACATGAAGGCAAGCAACTGAATACTGACAAAATGTACAAGGGCTTATATACAAATGCTAAAAATCTGAATACTGCGATGAGTGAACTACAGAGCTTGGCATTAAATGAGGATATTGGTATAAAACAGGCACCACAGAAACTTGGTAGAATGAAGATAATCAATGGGAGGTATAAAATACACAGGAATGATAGAGTAAGGAGTAGGTAGTGTTGATAGGGTAACGGCATTATATGGTAAAGAAAGCATGGATGCAAACAGGGCAAAAAACTTCCATGAAACAAACTGTACCACATAAATGGAAAAAAAATGTCATGCTTGATTAAAAAGAGTGTAACAGTAGCAATATATGACCAGCCAGCTGCCCAGTGATTGTGAAGTCTTAAGCAAGGCTAGAGAAACTGCAAAAGTGGAAGCTGCAAGAATAATGGATGATTTTAAGCATCCGCATATTGCATGGGTAAATGGCACCTCAGAGTGTGATGCAGCGATAACATTTCTAGACACCATAAATGCCTGTTTCTAGCCCTGAACCTACCTGAGGAAAAGCATTTGGTCCTTATTGGTGCGTGGGATCTGATCCAAGAAGAAACTATTGTTGAACTGACTGGTAACAGTGATCGGAATGGAATTAAATGTAACATTCTTGTATGGGGCTAATGCCATCTCCCACATTCCTCATTGTAACATGTCACTTTAACGAAGGGAACTACAGAAGAATGAGGCTGCTTGTTAGATGGAAATTTAAAAGCATTGCCTCTAGGGCCAAATGCCTGCAAGCAGTATGGGAATTATTTAAAAATTCCATAACACTGGCTCAGATTAAATGGATACCTCACAGCAGGAGAGAATACGAGGACTGAAAAAAAATGCCATTGTAGCTAAAGAGTGAAGTAATAGAGGTCGTTAGAGATAAAAAGGAATCCTTTAAAATTTGGATGTTAAATCCTAGTGAGGCTAATAAGAAGATGCACAAACGCTGGCATGGTAAGTGCAAAAGTATAATAAAGCAGGTCAAGAAAGAATTTGAGAAGCAACTTGCTAATGACACAAAAACTCACAGTAAAAAAATTTTTAAAAGTATATCAGAAGCAAGAAGCCTGTCAAACAGGCAGTGGGGTCAATAGATGACAAAGGTGTTAAAGGAGCACTTAACGAAGACTATGCCATTGCCTAACTTCAGTACCAGACAAACTGGCAGAAATTATAATAAAGAACAGAATTATTAGAAACATAGATGAACATGATTTGTTGGGGAAGAGTCAAAACAACTTTTGTAAAGGCATATCATGCCTCTCCATCTATTAGAATTCTTTGAAGGTGTCAACAACCATGTGGAAGAGTGATCCAATTAATATAGTGCACTTGTATTTTCAGAAAGCCTCACCAAAGGCTTTAAGCAAACTAAACAGTCATGGGATAAGAATGAAAGTCCTCTTATGGATCAATATTGGTTAAAATATAGAAAACAAAGAGTAGGAATAAGTAATCAATTTTCCCAAGGGAGAGAGGTAAATTGCAGTGTCCCCCAAGGATCTGTTCAACATGTTCATTAATGATCTGGAAAACGTAGTGAAGAGTGAAGTAGCAAAGTTTATAGTTTGATCAACATAGGTAAGTACAAAGCTGACTGTGATGAATTAGAGGGTGACTGGACAACAAAATGGCAAATGAAATTCAATATTGGTAAGTATAAAGAACATACATTGGAAAAAAACACACACACACAAAATGATGGGTTCTGAATTAAATATTACCACCCAAGAAAGACCTTGGAGTCTCCATGAATAGTTCTCTGAAAACTTCAGCTCAATGAGCAGCAGAAGTTAAAAAGTCTAATAGATTAGGAGAGGGATAGAAAATAAGATAAATATCAAGATGCCTCTGTATAAATCTATGATGTGTCTATACCTTCAATACTGTGTTTATTGCTGGTTGCCTCCTCTCAAAAAGACCAGAGTGGAACTAGAAATGGTTCAGAGAAGAGCAACAAAGAAGATCAAGCATGAGGAATGACTTCCATATGAGAAAAGACCAAAAAGAAAAAGATTGTTCACCTTAGAAAAGAGACAACTAAGAGAGGATATGATAGAGCTCTATAATATCATGAATGTTACAGAAAAAAATGAAAGTGTAATTTACCCTTTCCCATAATATAACAACCAGGGGTCACCCATTGAAATTAACAGGCAGATTTAACATGAACAGAAGGAAGTACTTTTTCACATAATGCACTATTAACTTGTGGAACTTATTGCCATAGGATGTTATGATGGCCAAAGCATAACTGGGTTCAAAAAAGAACTAGATGATAAGTTAATGGAGGGTAGGTCCGCCAGTGGCTATTAGCCAAGAGATGCAATCCCATGCTCACGGCAACCTCTGATTGGCAGAAACCAGGAGGGAAAGATGGTTTGGATAACTCCATCTGCTCTATTCTGTACATTGCCCCTGAAGCTTTGGTACCGGCCACTATTGGAGGAAGGATACTGGGCTAAATGGACCATTGATCCCATTCAGTATGGCTGTTCTTATGTTCATGGAAGTTGGACAGCTAGCTGTTCTTTGTCCTTTTTTATCTATTCATTACCAAGCTGCACTTAGTGGAAATTTGTTCCAGCTATGTTTAACCTTCTTTTAACTTTGTCTACACTGGCTCAATTTACCATTCATTTCACTCTACTGGCAATAGCTCTAAGCAAGGCTAGATGGGTAAAAAACACCTGAATTGTGTCTATATTATAGCTTCCTCTATTGTTATCCCAGATGGAATTGCTCCAGTGGTGAATAACAGGTCCTATTTTTGCCGGTGGAGATACAGTCTTTCTGTCCATCTTCCATAAAACAACATGCTTCAGTTTTAGTAGCATCGGTGCATGCAGAAAATGGATGTTAGGCTCCAATACTCCTGAGAAGCAAATTTTACATTGGGTTTCCATGAACAGGAGTCTCATTATTAGCAGTATGGTTATCCAACCAGGAAATGAAACAATATCATGTGACCATCTCTATTTTCGAACAGGTATGGTACAAGAAGCCATAGAGTAAACAACAAGCCATAGAGTCCATAAATTGTGAATAATCTTTTCAAAACAATTTTAAAAAATCCAAATTGAAAATTCAAAGAACAAAAGAGGAGAAAATAAGCAAATAAATAATTCGTTATAAATTATTTATTTAGCCCTAGTCAATATGCAAACCCGGACCCAAATGCAATCATTCAGTTTCAGATTGATTTGGTCTATTAAAGCACTTGTGGTTCCTCTTTTGGGGCACAATGTACCTGCATTGTTGAAATTACACAGAAAAATAAGACATTTAAAAAAAAATAAAAATTACTTTGTGTAGTGATGACACTGTTTGGAAGGAAGCTCCTTTCTTGCGTTTCTTTTCTGTACTGTAATCAGCTAAAAGAAAGTGAAATACATAAAGAACAGCTGAATCAAGTGTAGCATTCAGGAAAGATGAAAAACAGTAAAAAAAATATTTGCGGAAGTGATTAATATGAAATTAATATTTGGATTCAAGGTAAAATCAAAACCATGCGAGTCTCTTTTGTCCTTAACTGTCCATAAATAAATAAATAAAAATCCAGTATTCCCACACGAAGTATGATAAAGACTGTAATTTTGTTCCAGATTTTTGGCAATATGTGCCAAGCACTCTCTTTGTTTCTGTGGTTTTCAACAGAAACCTTAGCAAATTTACATTATAGTTTCTCTACAGTTAAATATAGTGTTATCTATTTATCTCTGTATATATGCCTCATAATCAGATCATAAATTTCTGACAAAATATTGAGTCATTTGGGATTCATTTATTATTTCAAAACCTCAGAAATATCCAGAAAAATATCAAACTAAAGAAAATGAATAATTTGGATATATAACATGTGAACAGTTGAGTGTTCATGGCATTTGTCACCTGTATACAGCGCGCCATGTCAAAGGAAGTGAAAAGTACCATGTGTTTGATGTTGTTCTCAAAAACATATACCTTTCTCGACAGTGACAATATTCCTTTTGACTGCCACCGGGTACAAGAGAAAGTAGCACTTCTGAGAATGAGGCTGTATGTCAGGTAGAAATATCCACAGGCAAATAGACACTTAGCTACCTTAAGAGGCAGGCTATTTGTTATTTTTATTCTGCTCAATCTCTAATTCACATTATGAAGTCTGCAGTATGTTTACTTCTTTCATGAAGAATCTTATGATTCATGACAACTATATCTGCATAAATGAGTTTTTTTGATAAATAGGCTGTAAGTGATTGGAACTTCAGGGTATAACAGCTATACTTCTGTAAGGAATGCCAGTCCTATTTCCTTAACATCAATTTGATGGAAGCTTGTGACTTGCTTTACCTCAAATAAAACAGCTTAGGAAAAGAGAGTGAGTTTATTTCAGAAATATTAGAAGTCCCATGAAAATCTATTCTTGCAAGGTTTTCCTACCTAATTTTGCAGACTTGAAGGGTTTGGAGAAACACTAGACAGATATCATTCAGTTTGTCCATCACTAATCCAACAGTGTATTTTGATTATAAGAACATTTCTTACCACAGCAAGTGCATTCTCCTAAATTTTAAGTCTCTCTTTAGTTTAGACACTGTTGGAAGCTTTTTAATTCAGCTAGAAAGAGGGCAATAACTTGGTGATATGACCTGTTTTTGTTGATATGCAATCATGTACATATTTTGTGTGTGTCTCACTTGTACACACAAGTGAGATTCTGCACACTTAAATCCCCACTTGCATGCTAAAGCTAAGTGTCAATATACATTTAAGATATGCTTGCACACATAGGATATTCCAGCATTTGTACACACAAAATATTTTGCCAAAATTGTTCAAAAGGATAATATATATAAATGGAAGGTACACAGATAAATTGAAATAAGGCCCCTTTAAAAATAATGTGACACACTTGTATAGATGCCAAGCTCATTTAATTAATTAGAAAATGCTTGATTTAATGTCAGTCAATGGATGCTGATTGGATACAGTGGAAACAATGGAGCCAATGGATACAGTATTCTTTTGTTTTTTAAATCCGTTTTCAACCATGTGCCCTGGAAGTGAAGGAAAATCCTTATAAGATTATTCTGCTTACCAGAGTCAGCACTGATGTAGTTTTCAAACAGGCTTGCCAACAGTTTGTTGGCAGATTTTTGAAAAATGCCCACCACAGTCTCATTAAGGGGGTCTTTGTTTTTCTCAAGCCAGCCGATGATGTTATAGGGCACCTAAGAAAGAACCACATGGTCCAAAATTTAAGAAAAAGAAATCATGCCAAACACTTTCACCAATAGAGCACATCCAACACTTTGTTCCTCAGAAGCAACTATCGTTCTTTACAGCTTGGCTTGAAATTAACGGTACAAGCTTTATTCTGTAAACCACTTTGTAGAAGATTAGTCTCATGAGCCATACCTGCCGTTCAGTCTAAAATTCTCTGCTTCCTAATCCCTAGCTCCAACTCCCAGTAATTCCCATCTGAATCCTTTATATCCCTTTCCAGTCTTTTAATTCCCTCACCTTTCCTGTGTCTCAATGTGTGTCCCTGCAGACCACTAGAAAGAGCCTCACATGCCAGGGTGATCCATGAACTAATATCTTGAGAGCTGCAAGTTACGGTTCTATATTACAGCAATAGAGCTCACTGGAATAGAAAATGACCTACTGGGTTTCTGATAGAAACCTCATCTGAAGTTTCTTAAAGATGTAGTTCCTAGCTCTTCCAATGGCCTACTGAGTGACCTTAATGAATTCACTGCCACTCTCTGCTTCTGTTTCCCACCTGTAAAATGGGGACAATGATACCGCCTTCCTTTGTAAAGGGCTTTGAGCTCTTCAGATGAAATGTGCTATATACAAGCTGAATATTATTATTGTTTTATCATTAAATAGACAAGTAGGTTAAAGTTCAATGGCATTCTGAAGAGTGTTTCTAAAAAAGGCCTCATGGGGTGTTCACATTGTCTCAATGAGTCCATATCAGATTTGCTACCTTTGAGTAAAAGGTGTCTTTTTCTTTTGCCAGTCCTGAAAACTCAACTTTGAATCAGAAACTGGGTTAATTCTGACTTATGTATCACCACCCGGTCCATGATAGGTTCTGTAGTTAGACCTTACTTAAAAATCTGGTTGGCTGTGCAAGAGAGAGAATACAATTCATTTTATTGTTAGCTGTGTTGTCTCTGCAGTACTAACCGGAGTAAAAAGCAGTAAAATCTCCGTTTTGTTGCCAACATAGCCATGTATGACTGAGCTCGTAGAGAGAACCAATATGTCAAGTAAGATGGTAATATTTTTACCTAGTCATTTTTCTGAAGATGGGTAATGTTGGGTAATTTTACAGACAAGACTAGAACCCCCCTGGCAAATCTTCTCTAAACGACCATATGCCCTACTTAACTTGGCCTGTTATAAACAAGTTTTGATGCATCTTAAAAATCTGTGATATTGAGGGCACAGAAGCTGATGTTCTTTACTTCTGACCAGCCCTGGCATTTTTTTATTTAAGTATGACTCTTTTTTTGGTGGCTATGGAGGAATTCTAGCACAGTGTCTATCTCTGATGGTACTCAAAACTTACCGCACCAGCATAATGAAGTAGTTCAAAGTGAGCTTCATACTTCCTTTTCTTATCAAGCCTCGGTTTCTGGAGGTTGGCTGACTTGCCAAGATGGTTGTCATAGAGTTTGGCTTTGAATGTCATATCCGTAGCCTTTGGGAACATGCACTCCTCTTCAAGGATAGACAGGATGCCCATTGGCTATTGATCCAAACAGATTTTAATAAGAAAATCTTTAGGATTCAGTTTTTATGATTAGCAGGTTTTAGTAGCTGTGCTAATTAGGCTTCACTTTGTGGAATTCCCTTTTCCCAGGATTCCTTTTCATACTGACTGGGCAACTCCTGTTTACTCTGTTAAATCAGCCAGCAGGTTTTTGACAGCTCACTCTGAAACTTCTGCCTTGGGAGGTTTTACCCTGACTTCTGATAGCATTTCATACGGGCTTTCAGATTTTGCTGTATTAACTTCCAAGGCACTTGACTGGTATTTCAGAGATGGTCATACTAGATCTGATTCAACTCCCAGTGAAGCCAATGGAAAGACTATTTTAGCCACTGAGGGATGATACCATCTTCAGCAGAAGCAATATGCTCCCAGGCTCCCAATATGCTCTGTTGTACCCATTGTTTTTTTCCAAGCCAGGATAGCTATTTTTGTCAGGGCTGGAGACATTTTGACAGGCAGAGACTAGAATCATAAAAAAAAATCCCATGATGAGAGTGCTCAGCAAGATGGGCCCCCACACTGCCTATTGAGAGAACTGACACATCAGTGCTTACACTTTCATTTTTCCTGTTAGAAGAGCAGGAGGAGAGCTGCTGCTGACGAAGTGGGTTGTAGCCCACAAAAGCTTATGCCTGAAGGAATTTGTTAGTCTTTAAGGCACCACAGGACTTTGTTTTTAATATTTACTGTATTATTTCTATTGTAATAATGCCTTAAGACCACAATCAGGATCTTATTGTTGGAGGCACTCTACCCATAGGTGTAACACAGCACCTGCCTTGAACAGCTTACAGTTTAGTTTGAGGCAGACAAAAGTGGAACATATTAAAAGGGCGAATAAGGGAAAGGGAAGATGAGGGCAAAAGAAAATAAGACCACATAGCTAAACAAGCTAGCTATACTACAGAGCACAACTTGATAGTTCCTGTTGGTTACATCTCTCTCTCTTTCTTTCTCATTTAAGTGTCCCAAGGGTAAAAACAACCCAATCCTCCTTGGATTCTCTTTATATTGCAGAAAGACAAGGAACTAGAGCTTTTGTTTGTTCAGCTAAGCACACTAAGCTTACTGTAATATTGGAAATAAAAGAAGTCTCCAAAGAGAGCATTAGGAATGAAGGCAGGGCTGAACAAACATGCCTTTGTGCTCCAGTACGTACCTTTTCAATAAGGTCAATGCAGGCCTGCAAGTCCAAGCCAAAATCAATGAACACCCATTCAATGCCTTCCTTTTTGTATTCTTCTTGCTCCAAGACAAACATGTGATGATTGAAAAACTGTTGTAGTTTTTCATTTGTGTAATTGATGCAGAGTTGCTCAAAACTGTTATACTGTGGGATGGAGAGGGAAGGGGGAAGAAAGACATTCATGGAAAAGTAAATATGAACAGAGTTCAATGGAAGAGACCAGGCAAGAGAGAAATGGTCTAAATCTAAAACTATGTTTCAAATAACTGCCAGAGAGGCTACAGGGGAGCTAATTTGTCAGGCTGTTTGCTAATGTGCGGTATCCAGGAATATTAGGATTTCCAGATCTGATCAGAACACTGGTCCATCAAATTCAGTAAGCTTCCTCTGGCAGCAGTTAAAACCCAATGCTTCCTAGGAAAGCAAAGCCAACACATCAACCAATTTGTGCAGTGCTGTACATGGGACTGTACACAGTCCTTCCTGGCCCTTGTGGTTATCAGTAATGAGTAGTTTACATTGACATGACGAATAAAAAAAGAGCTATTGCCATTCACCGGTTCCATTAATTTCAAGCATTTCTTGATTTCTTTATTCATTAATTTCTTCCTAGGATCAGTGTTTCTGCGTATGAAAGGGTTCTGGATGCAGGATCATTACCTGGTCCGCAGAGAACAAGGCATTAACTACAGTTTAGCATCCCCCTGTCACCCTTGTATAGATGCCCCCAAAAGACATAGCAGGAAAAGGCAGGCTGGGCTCCACACCCGATTTCTTAGGACTAGGCTGGGGACTCTTTCAGGATATTTTTAGTTAGTTTGGCCTATACTGGATTTTCTTCTTGTAAATCCTGCCTTCTAGCCTTCAAGAATACACTTTGAGGAAGAGGCATTATGGACCAAGGTCCTTTACTCGCACCTTTCCGTTTACAATGACATTGCAATGAAATGTGAGCAATATCACAGACTATAATAAGTTTCTTCTTTAAGATGAAAATTCCTTCGAAAAAAATCCTAAAGCACTCCTTATTAACGTTGAATGCACAAGTTGAGCAGATGAGACACAGAAGTCCTATCTAATCTTTGAAGCTGACCGTCCTTATCAAATATGCCACACCTCCCCAATTCAAGCACACACTGCATGCCCATTTTTGCAAGGTGTTGAGTGCTACCAGCGTCCACAAATATCATCACCTTGCTGGGTCGTGTTTGTGATTTTCTCTTTGGTCTCATTTGTTTGTTACCTACCTCCATTAGAACTACTATTGCTAAATAGCATTTGGCGGCCTTCAGCTGAGTCCTTACCAATCAATACTCACATCAAAGATTTCAAAGCCAGCAATGTCCAAGACTCCAATGAAGAACTGTCTTGGCAGCTTAGTATCCAACGTCTTGTTAATACGGATCACAAGCCACTTGAACATTCGATCATACACTGCCTTGGATAATGCCCCAACAGCATACACAACCTAAAAGACAGGTTTCAGCCACAGTTATCAAATAATAATCAGGATTAAAGTATGGATTTACAGTATAGAGTGCTATTAATCTCAGGGCATTTTGGCTATTCAATCTCTGCTTGTAGTTTGAAGAAAGTTTCACAGTAATCCTGACTCTGAGTGAAGAATGTCTAACAACATTAGGAAAGCTTTCTCCATGAGCTGTGTTGCACATTATTTTTGTCACACTAGCAATAATGTATTTTATTAAATCTATTTATCTGGGGACAAATCCCAGCCTTAAACACTCCTTGCTGAAGAGCTGGGCAACACTTTGCGACTTGGTATAACATGGCAACTCTGGTCGGTGCAGGCAGAATCTGGAGCGAGAAGCAGATCACCACTGATGGCTGTAAATTCTCTACTTACTCATGAGGGCTCTGTAGTGCAGACCCAGAGTGATGAGGTTAGAGAAGGCTCCTAGCTCCCTGAATGTGGTGGGAAAAGGAGAGGTCACTCATAAATGTGGACAACATTAATTAATCTGAATGGCCCAAAGTTTACTATTGGCTAACTGCTCCTTATTTTTTGGAAAGTGCCTAGGATGTCAAATTTGCATCTGTAATGGCTAACTAGATGAATAGAAAGGACGCTCAAACTATTAGAACAACCTAACACAACTGAACACATTAAATAGCAGCAGGCAAGGCCTCATCATTATCTCTCAAAGAGCCAACTGTGCCAACAGGAGAGGATGCACATAATATCTGACTGTTTCTATCTGACAGTGCTCTGATTATGAATCCCACACGAGGCTCTTGTCTTCAGAGACCCATTTTCATTGTAATCTAAAGTCTTCAGCACCATCTACGTGGCTACCACTATAATTTTTCAAAGCATCAGCAGCACTAACTTAATGCCTTCTTTCTAGGTAAGTTAAGGGGTATTAATGTGTGATATTACTCTGATCGGGGCGGGGAGGGGGGGAGCTTTGGGTTCTAAAATCACGCAAGTGATCAATGAATAAATAATAATAATCCATGACGCTTTTCCTCTCGGTGCCTAATTCAGGTCCAGAGTTAGATACACTGAGTTGTGTGGTTTATGCAAATAAATTCCTGGAGTGCGTGATGCTATTACATAATGGAAACAATGCTGCTGCAAAGTTTCTTTCCATTGTTCCCTGTGGCACTACCCTTGGGCTCACAACTCTCTATCACTTTCTTTTAATAATTATTAATGGCAGGAACCTTCTCTGGGGCCTAGATACCAACAATACTGGAGCCAGAGGCAGAGTGGCACATGTCAATGTAGCACATAGCAAACTGCTGGGGCTGAGCTCCTCGTTTAGGAAAGAGAAGTAGCTGGAAAAACAAGAGTCCAGTTGGGCGAGAGTCCATTGCATACCAGGAAAAATGGTGAAGAAAGGACAAGGTGGAAAAACTTTACAGGGTTGCTCAAAGCATGGATAGAACTGGGCCCAATTAATTTGTACATCTACCCATGCCCATTACAATTATTTTTTTTAAAATTGGCTTTTAGTACACAATTAAGATGTTATTTCCACAAAGCCATGGGCTGTCTGCAAATCCATGGGCTGTCTGAAAAAAATTGTTTTCTGCGGGAGTGCTGGGGGGGGGGGGGCAAACCTTGAGATAAGGTATAATTTTGGATTATAAAGAGATAAATCAGGAGAGTCCACTATTTGTATAATCCACAGAGACATTAAAATTAATAGTTTTTAGCTGCTTTTCTCTTTCTCTATAGTTCTACAGCAAACAGCTGTCAGCTTGTAGGGCAGATGTCCAATCTCTTGGATCAAATGCTTTGCAAACTTCTTACCTGTTCGACACTTTGGCCTTTGGTGACATACTCATTTCCAACTTTCACTCTGGGGTGCAATAAACCCTTAACCAAATCAGAGGAGTTAATTCCCATCAGGTAAGCAGCTTTATCAGCATCTAGTCAACAGAAACAGGATTTCAAATTAATTTTAATTGATGCTTGAAAACATGCCTACACAGAAACAGGTATTAGGTCTATACATTTCTAAAGAGAGAAACTGGATAATGGCTTCTGAATTATGTCTAGGTTTGCCTTACTTTCAGTGCCATCAGCCTCTGCTTGCTCCTCTCTGGGTCTTTGTTTAAATTTCATGTTCCCAAAATGCATAATTGCACCTGTGAGTTTGTAGGCACCATACTTTTCATCGGGAATAAATCCCAGGATGTCCATGGCTTGCTATAAAAAGAAAATGTGAGAGGATATTTTGTCACTTGCCTCTTCAATAACACGGGCATCTTACAGTTCCCTAACCATTTTACAAACTGTCCTGGAGATACTCTGTGAAACAGAAGCTATCACAAGAGCCTTGAGACCACTCATTGTAGAAGGTGTGACTTAGTCACACTGGATAGCTACATCATTCTTAGTGTCTCCACCCCTTAGGCATTTTATATGAAAGTGATGAGAATTTTGTGTCCATGAACAATACTTGCAGCTGCTCAAGCCCCAAATTGTCAGGACCATCAAATCATGCTTCATGGTATGAAACAGTTAACACCTGGGCCCTACTCCTGCTCCCATTTGAATCAATGGTAAAAATCCCAATGATTCCAAGCAGGGAAGGACTAGGGCCATTGATTGTACTCTTTCTAACACTCACCATCACCAACACACACATACACATGCCAAATTAATGAAGTCTTACATCTGTTGCCATCAGCTCTTCTCCATCATCCAAATTGTCCACAGTCACTACACCTTGTGAACAAAAGTGGAAGTCATAGGGGTTGGTAGATACCAACAGCATATCTGTAAAAAAACCAAGAGAGTCAAGTGGTGACACTACAAACACTCTAAAATTGATTCACAGTGAAAAAAGAATGCATTGTTCGACATCTTTCTCTGTGTACAAATGTATACCCACTTAGAGCATGTTTTCCCTGAAGAGATTGTTTTTTGTTTTAAAAAGGGAAACTAAGGCTTGAAAACATTCAGAAATTATACCCTGTTGGCATCTTACACACAGGTAATCCACTGTAACCCCACTTCTACCAGGAAAGAACACTGTTTCCATTACCCAGGATTGGCTAGTAACTGTAAACAAAGCTAGGTGAGGCTAAAATATCTCATTTGGTTATCCCATCCTCTCATCAACTCCTCTGCCTGCGTGTTTCATCCATTTTTTAATTATCTCGTTTTTTAGACTGCAAACCCTTTAGGGCAATAGGGACTATCATTAACTAAATATCTGTACAGTGTCTGGCCCCAAGCTCATTGAGACTTTCAGATGTTATAGCAGAATCAGTGAAGAATCTGTTAGCTCCTTCCTCTCTCATACCAAATGATATAAACTCATATCAAGGATTTGATTCCTCTCAGAAGCAGAGGTAATGAGATGCTAAAAAAACACTGAATTCAGCTGCAGGACACTGAAGAAAAAATAGCTTGTGGCTAACTAAAAGAAATGTAAATCAAACACACACGAGTGGACACTGTGGGAAAGACGACATATTGCATAACTTATAAATACATCCGGGGGAGGGGGAGTGTGACAGATGGCCACCAACCCACAAAAAACCAAAACTATAGGTGAGTGAAGAGTTTCTGTTTAAGTTACTATGTCTTTGTTATTTTCATTTTAATTTGTGCCCGCAAAGTAGCACCAGAAATTTTTTTTACTACTGCTAGAAGAAATGCTATCAGAAGCTGATAGGAAATAATAGGCTATTTTATCCGATGATCTCAAAACTCTTAACAAATATTAATTATATAAGCCTTAGCACAACACATAGAAGTAACATGCCCTTTTACCAATTGGGAAATTGATGGCCCAGACAAATGAAGTATCTTCCTTTCCATCCCACAGTTACATCAGGGGCAAAGCCAGGAATCAAACCCAAGAGTCTATTCTTCCAGTTCCCACTTCAACCACTGTACTCTACTCCCTCTCTCAGACCAAAGACCAAGAATTGTAGCGAGAAAGAGAATTAAAAAGTGTCAGTAAATACACATCTATTACCCAGAAAGGCTGTTCTGGAGTATGTGGAGGTCATTGGTCATGCCTTTGGATGTGCTCTTGGGCACATGATCACTGTATATCTTTAGAGATAATAGGAGCTGTACACATACAAAGGAGCAAATATCTCAGCATATCCACGACAAGGTCATTGGACAATAAAAAAAGGAGAGCACCATGTATGAGTATTCTGTGCTCTGCCGTGTTTGCAAGATACACTCAGAGAACAATGAATTTTAAGATTCCTTGGGCGGAGTCATCTTTAGAAAGCCTTATGTTGAAGGGGAATTCTCACTATCCTCAGAAGAAAATATATTTCACAAGCAGAGAACTGGGTTCTCTTTATGCGTTTACTTTGGATGTCCTGAGTGACGTTGGGCAAAGTCCTTAAAACTTTTTTGTGCCTCAATTTCCTCACATTTAAATGGGGATACTAAAAACCCTACCATCTCAAATGGTGATTTGAGGCTTACTGTTTCTAAGATGCTTTGTGATTCCCTGGCTATGTAAACATTAAGTATTATTGTTTATAATATATAGGAAAAAACATAATATTTTAAAAATCCAACTTGGGACTCCATTCTCCTGTTCTAACAGATAACACATGTTGACAATAGTGGACATTCTGAATCTGCATGTCAAGAAGAAAATCACCCTTCATGTTGCTGCTATGAAAACAACCTCATTTTAAAAGATCTGCAAAAGATCTATTTCATTTTGACAGACTTAATTTTAATTTTTTTGACAAGTGGAAGCATAGAAATCCTCGTGAATGTATGGCTTTTCCCTTTTGACCATTTAACCAATCAGATAAGGTCTAGCTCATAGCATTCATCCACCCACCCAATATTTTAGGGTTACCTTGTAGCTCTGCCTTCTTTCCTGAGAGGATTTGGTAGAAGATATGATAATCTCTCTCGCCAGGTTGCTGGAAAATCACTCGGGATTTCTCCAATAGATCTGGTTAATAAATAAAAAGAAGTTCACTAAAAGAAAGCTTCTTCTCTGAAGGGTCAGACATGAATTTGTGACCCAATAGCAAAGAGAACAATTATTGCTTACAAATTTCAATATCAGCAGACGACAGCTTGCCTGTGGTTCCAAAATGGATTCTGATAAATTTACCCTAATTTTGCAAAAAGAACATTCTAATTAGTGCAAACAAACTGTAAAGAAGCACAACAAATATCAAAATATAATGCTTGCATGACAGTCAGATTACTTAGGGCTTTATTAGTTTTCTGGTGTAGGGAGAGGGAATTTTCCAAAAAGATATGCTGAATGTACTAAATATAGTGCTTGATTTTCTTAGATATTGTGCGTAACAGTTTAAGACCAAACACAGACACATGCACACACCTGCACATATGTTTGTTTAGGCTTTGAAAATGTTAAGCACAATATACAAGTAAGCTAGACGCACATTTAGTAGGCTTTTTTTATATATATATTACACACATGATTCCTGTGAGGAGGCATAATGACAGACTAAGGTACAAGCAGGTTCACATAACAAGGCTGTTGATATTCAGCTGCCTGGTTCATCTTTCCCATATTCCTTGGTTTGTGTGGCTCTCACCCACCGGTGGAGCAGTGAGGACATAAATGGCTGTTGCTGTCTCACGACCAGCCTTCTTTTTCCATTTCCCTGTTGGATCATTGCTCTTAGCCTTCCTTGACCTGACATCACACTGCTCAACCGGTTCTACTAACTATGTTCTCTGAACTGAGCTATTCTTTTCATGCTCCCTTGCTCTGGGAATTTGCCCAGATATGTGTCAAGACAATAGGGCTCAATGTTGTCTTAGATTTTAGCCAAATTATTTGTACGTCAGCTGATGCCTTCTCTGCTTAATCATTTTCCAGCATTATCAGTCTACGTGTGGCAAAGAGCTAGAATGTGGGCCTCCTCACCCTTTTAAAATTGTTTTCTTTGGTTTTTTTCTTTTTAAACTGTCAACAATTTTTTTTTATTTGATCAGTTGATACTTTTTGACCAATTTAGTTAAACCAGGAGGCAATCCATGCACCGCCATGGAAGAAATGAGAGATGTTTTAGAAATAGAATGAAAACAGGCTGTGCTTGGGAATTTAAATTTTGGAGGGGCACCTTAATCACATACAAATGAAAGGTCCATATGCCTCCCCCCCTCGCTCTCCAGATTTCTTGGGATGTCTCTGCTGGGGCCAACCGGCAGTGAGGCCTCTTGGCAACAGCATTCTCTGTATCCCTGCAGCCTGGGGAGGGAGGAAACAGCAGACTGGCTTGCTGCTGGCTGAATTCCTCCTCTCCCCAGCTCTATAGCTGCAGTCTGCTGCTTTTCCTTCCCTGCCTGCTTTGCAGACCACCTGATGAGGTGAGTCAGAAGGTGGAGGCAGAGGCATCATGTAGGGCTCCAGCAGCGTGGAAGAAAAATCATCAGGTTACAGCTGTAGAGGTGGAGGAGGAAGAGCTCAGCTACCAGTCAGCCATCTTGCTGCTTCCTCCCTCTCCACGCTGCAGGGACACACAGAGATGTGGGGAAGAGGCGTTCTTCTGTTTGCCCCCTTTGTGCACACCCTTGTATGAATATATTCTAATTATTACATTACACATCATTATTACATGTATTATTAACAAGAGTAGGCTAACAAGACATTAGAATTACTGGACTTACAAAACGTGAGGAGTTGTCATTTCTCAGAGTTTTAGCATTCCCAAAGGCCTCTAAGGCGGGATTTGCTTGGATGATTTGATCCTCCAAGGTTCCCTGAAAATCAAATGGTTGAAACACTATTAATAAACCAACAGCAGGAAACACAGGATACAAATCCATCACATTTACATTAAGTGACTTAGCTCACATATGTAGCTAACACAGCATGGACAGAGCACCAGAGCAGGACTCTCAAAGGTCGTGAACCCCAACAGCTGTCTTGTACATTTTATGCCTAATAGCAACTGAGAACAAGTAAACCATCCCTGCTTTTAAGCGCTATAGTACAGATTCAAATCGAAGTGTTACACTACAGAATAAAGTGAGAGGCACTGACTAATAACAGATACATTAGTATTGATTGAAGGCACTCAAAGTTCCTAATAGGTGAAATTTACAAACACGGTTAGAGGATTTAGAACTCCACAGAACTCCCATTAATTTAAATTAGTTTCTGACTATGTGCTGAAGTGAATTTAGTTTGAATAGTATAGGCTCAGGGGAATTAAGGACACTATAGAATGGATAAACAGAGGCGCATGACCTTCCTTCAGTTCCATTTTCATATTGAAAATATAAGACAAAAAAGTGAAATCATCTACTTACCCCAGTCCTAGTGGCTGGTTGCTACCAAAGGAAGAATACCAATAAAGAGAAGAAAAGGGAGACATTATGATTACTAACTTGAAGGAGTTTATGAAAGATTGCAAGATTAGCAAGTTATAAAGATAAAGTAACCAAAGGCTGGCAAATGCTAGATATATACACTGTGTTACGCGTGCACATTTTGTTGGGAGTAGCACCTCACTGACAGCACTTTCTCTTCCAATGAGCACCTCCATTCTCTCTCTGCTACTGGCATCTCTTGGAATGGGAAAGTGTGGGTCCAATCTGGCTTGTGCCCACAGTCCCTACTCCAAACTGGCTGCCCCAATGGGAACAACAGACCAACTGAACACAGAGATAGGACATGGCATCAGAGAACCAGGGTGAAGTGATGCAAACAGCTTTCGAAATTTGGATCCTGTGCCATTTGAACTTCCGGAGCTGTCAGATCATGTTGAAGACTATGGAGATAAAAAGTGGTACCTCATTTATCAAACTATGGCTACAATTCCAATTTCAAGTCCCCAAATTTGAATGACCCATTGAGTATGATCAACTGACTTCACCCCTCAAAATCAAGTACCCGTCAGATTTGCACATACCAGTCTGGCTACTGGGTGCCCAATCCACTTGATACTTATTTTGAATGCACAAAATGAATGCATGCATATTTTCCTGTCATCCTCAGTTACATGTACAAAATGAGAGACTGACTGACAATGGAGCTCTCTCTATACACTATAAAGGATTCACTTAATCCACCACAGAAGTGTATACAATTTAGGGGCCAAATGAGTCAGTTGTTGAACAACTCATAACAACATTACACAACAAAGTGAAGAATACAATATTCATATGGAATTCCGGGCAGTTATTACAGGCAGAATGTAATGGAATTTAGGATAGCTTGTTGAAATTTTTTGTCAAAAAAGTCCAAACTAAACAATAAAATGGTTTTCAACAAAACAGAAATTTTGGTAAGAAATTTTCCAAGTTTTTGACCACCAAAAACATTTCTAGGTTTTATTTTGAACAAACACCTGAAAAATTCTGAAAAAAAAGATGAAAATAAAAAGTAGATTTTCATCTAAAATGTTCATGGAAAAGAAAAGATACTCTATGACCAGCTCTAGAATGTAGTCAGACACCAAGGCCAATGGTTTCTGGTAAAAAAAATGCCATGCAGTCTTTAATAATCACAACGGCAGAAGCTTTGGTTTTACTGTCCCACCTTGAAGGCAGCAACTTCAATAGAAAGCTACTTCTCTAACAGCATGTTGGAGAAGACAAGTGCTGACTCAGATGGCATCATTAACATCTTTTCCCCAACAACCCTGACATTTCCTTTTGGATCTCCTATCCAAGTAGTGATCATGCCCACTGTTGCTTATCGTGAGATCTGATGTTATGAATATAGACTAATAAGGTTGGTTTCACACAATGGGAAAATCTTGGCAGTCATGAAATAGCCTCTTGCATACTCACACTCTTTTTACCGGGTTCCCCGAGTGCTGCTACCGTGGCAAAGTACTGA
The DNA here is from genome assembly GCA_007922175.1 of Pelusios castaneus. Classification (NCBI taxonomy): domain Eukaryota; kingdom Metazoa; phylum Chordata; order Testudines; family Pelomedusidae; genus Pelusios; species Pelusios castaneus. Next base: position 13,063,539 of record ML685767.1, read on the forward strand.
ATGACACGTTTTGTATTTACAGTCTTGCCGGCACCAGATTCTCCACTAAGGGCAGAGGGATAATAATGACACTACTAAAAACAGCCAGAGTCAATTCTTTTACCCTCCAATCCTGCCAACTCTTCATTTCTGAGATGCTGCTTATTGAGCTCCTATTGCTGATGCTTGGACTTTTGAGTGGCAATCATACATCAAACTGACTGAATGAACAGGGATGGACGTTTGCAGGACCAGTAACCAATTATTGACCTGATGGGGCTCAGACATGTAATCATAATTTTCTCTGTGTGGCGACTTCCGTCAAAGTAAGTCACATATTCAATTTCAAGTCTCAGTACTTGAGGTAAGTGAATATTATGTGCAATAGGGTAACAGATCCAGAAAGACAAAGTTACTAGCCCAACATTACACAGCTAGTAGCCAAGTTATGAATAGGACCCAGAGCATCAGGTTCTCCATCATGTGCTCTAGGCACTAAACTAGACCATGCTCTTTGCTTTGATTGTCCTCGTAAGTTCCCTCTGTAAACTTGCCTGCCTAGTCAAAATGTTTAGTTTAAATACATTTTGTGCTGGTGGAAGGTGTCAAATTAACCACTTTAGGGAAAGAGGTCTTCCATTTGCCCGGCGGGCCACTAGAGCAAGAGCAGCAACAGCACAAATATCCTCTGTACTGCCTTCTCAATGTGCCTCCTGCTTGGACTGAAAGGCCATATTTAGGTGGTTAGAGAATAGATCACAGCCAGTTAATTCCTGAGCTATTCATTTCACATTGGCTAGAGCACAACCATCAGATGGCAACAACTTCCAATCACTTGACTTAAGTCATGCTTAAAATAGTCACTCTAGAAGTAAAAGGCTGTTTACTCCGTTCTTAAGCACATTGTACAATAGCAGATTCCCAAACCAGCTGAAAAATAAAAACTTACGTGATCAGCATAGACTGATTCTCTCGATCTAAGGGAAAAGAAAAGGAGAAGAAAGAGAGGTCATGAAAAGTATTAGTCAGTAATAGGAAACAAAGGGAAAGACCCAATCTTTAGAGGCCAATGTAAGATATAGCACTACACCAAACGCTCCAGAGCTTTGTCCAACCTAGTTTTAAGAACCAAGTGCTGTTCATTCTCCAGTTTGCTGGTCAGTCCTGGAGATAGAATACACACTGGTTGACCTGTTATTTCTTAAATACGTTGATCTATCAGATTGGCTAATCGTCAAGCAGAATGGCTGTAAGACGCAAATGCAAGACCTTTATTACAGGGCTTCCTGAGAATCTTGCCTAGATTCCTTAGAATACCTACTAACCTACTGTCATAGATTCTACAATCACCCAAACACACCAAGAAATCTGTTATCTAGAGCAGACACTCAGATATCACAGAATATGTTCTGAAGAGAACGAACATCTTAATACACTCAAAACTGTGGGTACTTCCTTAAGGAGAAATTTATGGAAGAATCTCTCCAGACTTGGTATATACAAGAAGCATTTCTGGTTCACCAGAAGGATAGTGTCGACCTTAGCACTCATATGGAACCATACACTCATTCATTCTACCCATAATTGTGCCATTAGCTGGTAAACCAACTTCTCTTCATAGTCATGTTTCCGTCAACATCTCCCAGTTCTCCTCCCTCTCCCATTCTCTTACAACTGTTAGTCCCTTTTTGACAGCAGGACCAGACTCCTGTATATTCTCAAAAAAAAAAATCCTGTTAAAAAAATCATATCCTCCAGAAATTGCTGTTTTGCATTTCCACCTATAATAAATTTTCCGTCATCGTAGTTGGTATGTGTGCATCATCACTGCCCTCTAATGGAAGGAATCAGACTAGATCAAATATTTATTGCATTGTGTGGATATGAAGCCTCATCCTGTATTAACTGTTCATCAGCTTTTCCACTGATTCAAGAGACAGTGAATGTGGACTTGGTGCAGAAGCGCCAGAGTTCATTCCCTCATGATTAGATGTTCATATTTCACAGCCATTAATGTAGCATAGATGATTCATGTATAATTTAGACAGCAGCCTCGGTGTCCGTGTAGTAACAGTCGGGATTCATTGCTCCCCCTCGTTTTTAGCTCTGGTTTGGTTTCCCTCCATTTTGTTAAAGGACTCTGCAACTAACTACTGTTTGAAAGTATACCTGCATTTCCATAACAGCAGGAATATTACACCCTTCAGGAAGCAATGAAAAGACAGACAGATCTGAGCATTAAGGCAAGAATTTCAGGCAGGTTGCATCAAAGCAAAAAATCAAATACTTATTTTAACATAACATATTACGAAGCTGGCCATGAATCTAGAATTAAGTTCTATTTTAACTCTTATTTTTCCTCCTCCTCTAGCACCTCATTGGAGTAACCAATTTCTTTATGAATTGGGACACTTAAACAAGAATGCCACACACTTTTTCCCCCTGAGAATTGGAAGAGGCAAGATTAAAGAAGTTTATTTCCTACTTGACTGAAAGATTCATGCCTTGTATTTTTCCTCAGGTTCTCCTCATTATTTTTTTGGCACTCATTTTCTGCAGTACTAGATTTTCAAAGCTCCAGTGGTCACAAGAGACAGCTCTTTACACGGTCAGCACAGGGCATTCTTTAGGAATGTTCATTCTTAGGGACTGGAACCATAGGCTATGTCTACACTTGTGAATTTAAGTCGACTTAGCATGTCCACACTCAAAATTTAAGTCGACTTAAAGGGGACCCTGCCAAATCGACCTAGAGCATCCACACTGGACACTTAGGTTGACTTCTAGGGGCTAGGTTGACCTGGGACAGGTCCATGGTGGCAGGGGGGGCATTCCTTGCCAAGTGCCAGAGGGCTCAGCATTTGCCCCATTGTATAATGGGGCAAAGGGGGACAGGGACCCTGGCAGGGCATAGGGGCAGGGTGGGCAGGAATCTGCTCTGCCCTGCTCTGTGGGGGGCACCCCTTGCCAAGTGCCAGGGGGCTCAGCCTTTGCCCCATTGTACCTTGGTACAATGGGGCAAAGAGGGACAGCAACACTGTCAGGGCATAGGAGCAGGGTGGGCAGGGCTCTGCCCTGCCCTGTGGGGGGACACACCAGGCTGTGGCTGTGCCAGCCACCCTGGCGGGGTGGGGGAGCAGTGGGGAAGCCCTGGAGCCCCCTAAGTCGACAAAGTCGACTTAGGGCTGCTCCACATCTACACTGGCTAAGTCGACTTTCTAAAGTCGACTTAAAATGAGGTTTAGTAAAGTCGACTTAATTTTTCCTTAAGTCGACTTAAGCAGCTGCTTAAGTCGACTTAATGAAAGTGTAGAGTAGAAGCAGAGTAAATTAAGTTGACTTAAGCAGGCTTAAGTCGACAATTCACAAGTGTAGACGCACCCTATATAGAGAGCACAGGAGGAATCAAATTTGTTTAACTCCACTGCAGAAAGGATGTAGACAAATTAGAAAGAGTCCAGTGAAGGGCAACGAAAATGATTAGGGGACTGAGGCACATGACTTACAAGGAGAGACTGAAGGAACTAGGCTTATTTATTTCGGGGATGGGGGATTTGATAGCAACCTTCAACTACTTGAAGGGGTGCTCCAAAGAAGAGGGAGCTAGGTTGTTCTCGGTAGTAACAGGGGACAGAACGAGGAGCAATGGTTTCAAGTTGCAGCTGGAGAGGCAAGGTTGGATATTAGGAGAAGTTTTCTCAGTAGGAGGGTGGTGAAGAATTGGAATGGGCTACCTAGGGAGGTGGTGGAATCTCCATCTTTGGAAACATTTAAGGCCCGGTTAGACAAAACCCTGGATGGGGTGATTTAATGGGAGTGGTCCTGCTTTGAGCAGGGGGTTGGACTAGATGACCTCATGAGGTCCCTTCCAGCCCTAATAGTCTGTGATTTTAAGCCAGTTGCATTGCCTTGAAATGTACTTGTTTTCTACCCCTTGGTTGGATAAGTCTCTTCTTAGAAGACCTGAATAAAAACAGGTGCTTTGTAACTCTCTGGAAAAGGGGGCTATAAACAGGGTCAGGGAATTTTAGCAACTGTTGAACTTTGTGGGATTTTGGGTTGGTTTTTTGGGGTTTTTTTTGAGCTGTGTAAGCCTTGCATAAAACAGTCTGTGAAAATAAAATAGGCTATTTTAAGATATGATGGAGTGCAGAATTTAAGTTTAATTTTCTTGTCTCATTCACCCAGGTTAATTACAAGAGTAGGCACCCAGGTATATGGGTATTATTCCTATTTCACAGACAGACAAAGTGAAGCAGAAAAAATGAAGTAGTGTATTTGCCCAAAGTCAGACAGCGAGACAGTGGCAGTATCAAGAACAGAACCTGGGGTACAGATTCCCAGTCCCCTTCTTCTCACATTCTCAATCCAGTACCCTTTGTAGAGTCCTTGGATTCACTGTGCTGACAGGTTCCACTGTTAAAATTCCATCCAGTTTAAAAAAGAAAAAAAGAGTCAGTATCAGTTATGTAGGCAAATGAATCAAATTCAAGTCTGAAAAGTAAATGGTGCTACTCACTGCGCAGCATGTCGTTGTATGCATTATCTGCGATGGAGAAGATGTGGGGAGGAGCCTCTGACCGCCTCTTGCCTTTGTATGCGCTAACCACCTCCGGCTTGTAGACTGGAAGCCACTTGTAGGGATTTATTGTCACACAGAATAAACCTGAGTAGGTCTGAAACGGAACCCAAGAGAGAGAGAGAGAGACAGTAAATGGCCTTTCTATAGAATGAGATTTAAGAAAAATCCATCAGTCATCAGTTCTAATATCAATCTTATGTGATGATTTTGGTCCAGAGAGCAGCTGAGCATGGCTCTACTCAGCATTAAAAGGCTTAGGTGACTTAGATGACCAAGTCCCATTAAGCACTTAGGATATGTCTCCACTGCAGTAATCCACCCCATGGCTGGCTTGTTCTGGCTGACCTGGGACGACAGGGTTGGGCTGTGGGGCTGTTTCATTGCAGTGCAGATACTTGGACTGAGGCTTAGCCAGGGCTGCAAGACCCTGTGAAGAGGTAGGGTCCCAGAGTTCAGGCTGAAGCCCCATCGTAGAACCTGAGCCAGTCAGCGATGGTCAACTGTGGTGTCTAACTGCAGAGTAGACATACCTGTAGGAATTTAAGTCTCACTCAAAAGTCACTCTTCTTCATCCATCGATATTAAAGGGCTTTTCAAATGGAAGATAAGCACGAACCCTAGTTTACAAACGAAAAACTAAAAAGTAAAGATGACTGCCTTGAAATGTACACCTGTAGCTTCCAGTGACTTCCGTCAGAACTGTGTATATCAAACTGCGGCCTCATAAGGTTAGTTGCTGTTGAAGTTTGTCCTCGCAGCAGATTGAAAAGGCATTGATCTTTCTTTTGGGGAGCTACAGTAGCAGGGAAGGGTTAGAGCCAAACAAGATAGTGAGGTTGTAGAATGTAAACAGAAAGTCACCTTCCTTCACCTCACACCTGCAAAAAACCCCACTTACACATATTTTAAGCTTAAGCCACTGATACCTAAGAAACTAGGAATGTCTGTGGTGTGGAGGGCTCTTGTTTAGTACAGAAAACAGTAGAAAATGAACCAGATCTTCACTCTTTGGCTGAGCAGCAAAATATCCTGTCCCACCTCTCAAGGCAAAAAACACTCTCTATTTGCTTTTGTCTTTTACTTTGTGTTCAGACACAGAATTGACTCTCAATTCATTTTCTTTCTGACAACGTGGGATGTTCCCCCAGCTTTGGGGTCAATCATTGTTGGAAGTTCAATACCATACAGGCAAAGCTGTTCACATCATGGCATTTGTGGAATACATTTCAAAACACACATGTTGAACAAATGCCCCTTACATAAATCATCCAGTTGCTATAGCGCCTGTTCAGGTTGTGCAGCACAGATGCCTCATTCAGGTGGGTCAACATCGCCATGTCCTCAATCATGTCGAACTTTGGGGGGTTCATCTGCTGAACATCATCTTCTTTTACCGTGATGGTCTGCCAAGACAGAGAAGTATAACATGGTTGGCAATCACTATCATCTTGTTTTTCCACACTATCTATATTAAAAAAGCAACAAGTGAGCTGACAGCCCAGCTTTAAAGAGATGCACATATGTATGAAGGATTCTACTTGGGAGTGGACTAATTATTGTATTTATGAATAAGTAGGAATTAAGCATTACTATTTTTAATATATTTATATTCTGATACCACCCAGAGGCTTCAAATGAGATTGTGACCCTATTGTGCTGGGTGTTGCAGAAACACAGGGTGACAAGAAGCCCATGCCCTGATCTAACTACGTAGGACTGACAGGGACAGGATCAGAGGGGAAACAAAGGCACAGGGAGGGGATGAGGCTTGACCAAAAAGTCACTGAGGAGGTCAGTGGCAGAAGCCATGAATAAAACCCAGGTCTCCTCAGTTCCAGCACAGCACATCCTGCACACTACACCATACCATTCCCTGGCAGGCTTTTTTACTGAAATATCAAGTAACTCTTTCAGACCACACAAATATCTTATTCTTTGGACCATAAAAGCTTTTTTTCAAAGCAGGAAGAAATTCTTCAGATCAACCTCTCCCACATACATGAGATTGTTCACTGTTATGGATGGCAGGTTTCAAATGAGCCAAGAGAAAGGAAGACAGAGGTGGAAAAAACAGGAAGTTGTATGACTTTGAACATTATTAAAGTACGAAGCAATTTAATTTTTTGCTGCTGGGGTAAGGTTGGTCATTGCATACTCTGGCTCTTCGATACCAGGAAAGAGAAAATGTACTGAAAACAAAACAAACAAAATCACACACAGAAGCTGTGGTTATTAACTGGTTTGATTCTGTTTACACCAACCATTATGCATTGACAGACAAGTCAAAAAAAAGGCCCATACCTTTCCATCCACAGTCTCAACAGTGACTTTGGCACCAAAACTCTCTTTTATCTCAGCTTCAACATAAGCTTTCTTTTCATCAGGAATCCAACACTTCTTCTTCCCTATGGAATTGAACAGAAATCATATTGTTCGGTTATTGATTCATTTTACTAAGGTTACTTTTGTAATGTAAGCATATTGAACCCCTTTAGGCCATATTGCACCCTCAGTCCCACCAATAGCCAAGGGGGCATGTGTAGATGCAAGGTATCAAGGCCCTTAAAATTACGTATATGTTTCTCATTGGCAAATTCAACTTTGCGCTTGCACAGATCCTTTCGTCAGACTATGATATCAAAACATTTCATAAATGTTAAGTAAGCCTCAACTGCCCTGAAGATAGGAGGGCAACATCACCAACTTACAGATGGTGTACCCTTGGTAACTTCCCCAAAGTCATACAGCAAACCATTGTCAGAACTAAGAGTACATCCATGTTTCTTGCTTCCCAGCCATGTGGTTTAAACACACTGTCACTATCTGTTAATTTTATGTCTACTGATACTCATGTAAATAACAGAATCCTAGAATTGTAGGACTGCAAGGATCTTCTATTCCAGTTCCCTGCACTCAAGGCAGGACTATCTAGACCATGCCTGATAGGTGTTTGTCTAATCTGCTCTTAAAAACCTTCAATGACAGAGATTCCACAACCTCAGGCAACTTATTCCAGTGCTTGACAATTAAGAAGTTTTTCCTAATGTCCAACCTAAACCACCCGAGCTGTATTTAAGCCCAATATTTCTTGTCTTGTCCTCAGAGATAAAGAAAAACAATGTTTTTTGCTCCTTCTTGTAACAACCTTTTATGTACTTAAAACTGTTATGTACCCCTCAGTCTTCTCTTCTCCAGGCCAAACAAACCCAATTCTTTCAATCTTTCCTCATAGATCAAGATTTTCTAGAAATCTAATAATTTTTGTTGCTCTTTGGACTTTCTCCAGTTTGTCCACATCTTTCCTGAAATGTGGTGCCCAGAACTGGACACTGTACTGTAGTTGAGGCCCTTATCAGCACGGAGTAGATGGGAAGAATTACTTCTTGTGTCTTGTTTACAACACTCCTGCTAATACATCTCAATATTACACTGTTGACTCATATTTAGCTAGTGATCCACTGTGACCTCCCCCAAATCCCTTCCCATAGTACTCCTTCCTAGGAAGACATTGCCCATTTTGTAAGTGTGCAACTGATTGTTCCTTCCTAAGTGGAGTACTTTGCATTTGTCCTTACTGAATCTCATCCTATTTACTTCTGACCACTTCTCCTGTTTATCCAGATCATTTTGAATTTTAATCCTGTCCTCCAAGGCACTTGCAGCCTCTTACAGCTTAGTGTCATCCACAAACTTTGTAAGTGTACTCTCTCTGACATTCTCTAAATCCCTGATGAAGATATTGAACTGAGCTGGACTCAGCACTGATCCCTGCAGGACCCCTACTTGAAATGCCGTCCAGAATTAATACTAGTAATAAAGTATGTGCTAGCTGCAAATATTTCCTTACCTGAGTGAAGAGTAACTGGATTAGGTACAAGATGTCTAAAAACTATTGCTTTTTACTACAGAGTAGTATAAATATTTATATCTACGTGTTTATACACCCACTTCCTACTCTACTTCAAGATCCTCTATGAAAAGATAAAGAAAAAATAAATTATGAGAAACAAATCTTACAAAAGAGGCCTACAGACTAAATTCACATTGTATACTGTCACTAAAAAGTTAAGTTATACACACTAGATTTCAGGTGGATATGTAAACACTGGGGATACAATGCACAGGTTTCATAAATATTGATGCAATAGGTAGACAAGGGTAATTTTTTTAATACAGTAGTGTCAATGTGCTACACTTTTTAACAGCCAAATCATAGAAAGTGGAAGAGACAATGAGAGGTCATCTAGTCCAGTCTCCTGCACTCATAGCAGAACCAATTACTATCTTAAACCATCCCTGACAGGTGTTTGTCTAACCTGTTCTTAAAAATTTCCAGTCATGGAGATTCCAAAACCTCCCTAGGCAACTTATTTCAATGGTTAATCACCCTGACAGTTAAGAATTTTTCCTAATGTCCAACATAATATGAATATATGAAAATAAAAATAAAGAAAAAAGTCACTCTCCTCAAGAATTTATAGTCACAATGGGTGCGTCTACACTTACAAGTTAGGTCGTTTTAAGGAAGCTTAAGTCGACCTAACTTACTTCCTGTCCACACTGGGCTTTTACGTCGACTTAAGCTGTTCCTTTAGTCGACTTAAGAAAAACTTAAGTCAACTTAATAACATCTAGTTTTAGGTCGACTTAAGGCTTAAGTTGACTCCTTAAGTCGACTTAAAGCCAGTGTGAACGGGGATTAGCGCCTAAGCTGACCTTACTAAATCAACTTAAAGCATTAAGTCGACTTAATAAGGTCGACAAGGGGTATGTCTACACTAGAAAAAGTTAAGTTGACTTTGTTAAGTCAACTTAAGGTCGAATTTAAGTTGACTTAACAAAGTCAACTTAACTTTTCTAGTGTAGAGATAGCCAATGATCCTAAATTGTAAATCCAATTAACTATTCAATTGCCAACTATTTCAGGTTAACAGGCCAACAGCAAAGGAAAACATATTCGTGTCTTACCATCAAAAGCCACAGTTTGTAATATCATTATCTCCTTATCGCTCTTCCTCAGGAAGGACGCTGCCTCCCCGAATTCTGACATGTCCATCATCTTGGTGAGTTTTCTAGAGAATGCAGCCTAAAGGGAGAAGAAAAGATCTAATATACAAAACCCAACATACTTCTGTTTCACAAGAAATCCAAGCCATAATCCAAAACATACAGAACAAAATTTCAGGAATGAAAGCTATCAAAGGTGGCTGTAACAAAGGTGGCATCAAATTTCAAATGCAAACATAAGTCAACCAAAGATTTTGGACCACATTGATTCCTTAGTTAGCCTCTTCCCTTGCAAGTTCTTTGAAGTCAATAGAGTTCTGATGGTGTAATAGCTACAGCTGTGGATGATAATTTTCTCCATGGGAGAATTTGATCTAGTCCCCCCCACTCCCCGAGACAAATGGTAACCTATCGTTTTAAAACAAACAAGGAGTCTTGTGGCACTTTTAAAGACTAACAAATGTATTTATCACATAAATAAATAAATGTATTAGTCTTTAGAAGTGCCACAAGACTCCTTGTTTGTTTTGTTGAACTAGACTGACACGGCTACCACTTTGGAACTTATTAAACCAAAGTTCAGAAGACAAATGGAGATCTCAGCTCCTGCATGTGAAAAACTTATCACATCAGTCCTGTTCAAGAGTCATTCCCAAAGTGCCATTTGAGAGGGAGATTTTCAAAACCACTGAACATTCCTTAATTATTCTTCCCTACTGAGATCCCTGTAAAATTCCTGAGCTGTTTTGAAAATTCCATTCCATCGTTTCCTGAGCTGTTTTGAAAATTCCATTCCATCTTCCTAGGATTGCTTAATTTTTAGATGTTCCAAGTATGGTTCCATGTTAATGAGTTTTGTTTTTTTTTGACATGCAGATGAAATGGGTTTCAATGTTTTAGTGTCAAAGCAATTGCAAGACAATGGCTTCATAGTTTTCTTGATTCAAACAAGTGATCAGACTTCATACATACATTTGTTCTCTCTGATGTAATGTACCAAGTGTGAAATGTGGGATGACAAGCAAACTTTCATGTTTCACCCATTTTGCTTATCTAAACATTTGTTCGTCATCAAAATTCTCAAGCTAAATCCTGTGCTGAGGCACAGTTCCAAGTGAGCTGAACAGGAGGAATTTTGATGGAGCAAGAACTACAGTGTTAAGACTCCTCATGAGAGTTCTTTTCCAGCCTATATTAAAATTATCAAGAAGTTAAAGGTAACAGCAAATTTACTAGGGATTGAAATGACCCCAATGCTGAAAAAAAGAAGCATGTGATGTGAATGAGGCTAATGGAAAACAAAAATATGTTTAAAAAAAAAAAAAAAAAGATAGTGCAAGAGGCTTAGAAGCCAGTGCCCATGATAACGCTGTCATTTTTATTGCTAAGCTAATGTGTAGACACCTTAACTCAGCAGCATTTGAGATAACAGAAACCTGTTAAACGCACCATATTAGAGCACACAAGCATCACTCTTTAAACAGCATTAACACATTCAAACCATTTTTAAAAATGTGTTTTTGAAATAGTGGACCAAATTCCTTCTTGATGTAATTCCACTGAGGTGAATGGAGTTACAGCAGGAATTAATTTGTTCCTATCTATTTATGGTTTACCTTTTCAGAAGTACTATAGAATATATAGTGCCCAGCTAGGATTGGGGGAAATCTTGCTCAGTGTGCTGTACTGACAGACAATAAGAGAAAACCTGACTTCTTAAAGCTTTTCACTCAAATTTGTCAGATCGTTTCTTGCTATTTTCTTTTAATCAAGCTGCTATAACAACTTACTTTTTTATGCCTCTACAATAGATCCTTGCAACAGATATTCACTTTAAAAGCCTTAATGATTATGCCAGGAAAGGCAGCGGAAGAAAAATTTGCAGGCATCCTAAGTAAAAAGCAAGACTATATTTCAGTTTTATTATTTTTCTTTGTTTATTTTACAGGATTCTGATGAGGCCAAAAAAAATCTTTCCAAGCAAGAATCAGTCTCTTGACACATTCCCTTCCTGGACCTTAAATCTGTAAGCTCCAAAACCACCGATCATTTTTAACACACACAACAATACAAACAAGGCATCCGTGTCTCCAGAGCTCCCTATAGCTGCCATCCAGTGATTCATTTCTTTCTCCTGGAACTAGCCTCGGCTCTTTTAAAGATACTGCTGTGTTGACAGTGTCACTTTGAGCTGACTGAAAATCCCTGCGTTGATTTCACTGGTGAGGGGCAGGAAAATATCTATCATGGCACCAAAAACATGTCTACACTGCAATTGAACAGTCGTGGCTGGCTCAGATCAGCTGTCTTGGGCTTGTGGGTCTCCTGGACCACACAAGCAGGAAGAATCCCCAAGCCTGGGCTTCAACCTGAGCCTGAAAGCATACACAGCAATGTCACAAACTAGCAGCACGTGCCTAGTGGCCCCAATCAACTGACACAGGCGTTTATCTGTAGACATATACCCACAAGAGACCTGTGCAACCTCAGCAAGTCGTGTATTGAAACAGAATTGGGGACAAGAGTATGTGTGCATCATTCCATTTGAATGAAAGTAGGGCAACATTTATATGAGCCCAGTATATGATTTTATAAGTCTAAAATATAAAATAAGCTACTTCTGTACCATTCACACACACACACATATATACACACACACACATTTGCTCCTAATGACAGCTGTTACAAGGCTTCTTCCTTAGTTCCTGTCTTAGTGCAGTCTTCAGTTACACCCTGCCATCTCTTAGTAAATACAGGGAAAGCATATAAGAGAAGCATTTTACACTATTGCAAAGCAGCGCTGCTAAAATTAAGGGGCATGCTCCTGCAAGACCTCTATGTGCAAAGATCCCATTTACTGTAAATGGCGTTCCATCAAAGGAGGGCTAGAAAAATTGGGCCCTCGGATGCATGTAGACTGTAATAACTTCTAGTAGGCAACAAGACAAAATCTTACAAAAGACAAGAAACCCAAGTTATTATTCAGTCCATTGCATCTCCAAAAAGATATTTTGCAGTTATTGTAATCAGCAAATGTCTGCTTGAACCAAATCTTGTGAAATCTGAGAAGCTTAACTTTCAGCCCATCCTAATCAGTAACAAAGTAATAATAATACTTCAGTACCTTTCATTTGAGGGACTCAATATTAGTTAAGCACCACAATACCCTGGGGAATTCTGTACGCTAAGTCATACATATAACCAGAAGTTAAGTGACTCATCCAATATCATCAGTGGCAGAACCAAGATCAGAAACTAAGAGCACTAGATTACCAGCTCTCTGCCTTTGCTTTCACTATTAGATTACAGGGCCAATGAAGTCTGACCTGTAGGAACGACGACGGCAACCACAGTATATATTTGAAATGGAACCCAAAAATTCGCAGAGGATTGCAGCTTAGTTCAGCCTTAGGAATTCCTTGGGTAGCTGACATGCTTGAAAGTTGGAACTGCATAATTCATAATTTCCCTCAGATGTTAGGGAACACAGAAAACATGACTGGCATATAATGGCTAATCAGTCATCCAGCTGCAAAGAACTGAGAACCCTGCAGTTTGGGCTCTTCCAGTTCGTTAAATGAATAAGCTAGAGAATATTTCAAGCGCAAGACGTGTTTGCCATGTTCCCATTAAGACAATATCCCAGGTTATTAATAGAATACTGTATATTTACTGACAGCACTCCTGAAGCCGTAAGCTGGTAGCAGCATAAAATGAGCACAGTTGATCACAAGTAAAGTCTGTTCAGAAGTAAAAGAGATAGGTACCTACCCTGTAGAGCAATGAAGAAAAGTATGAGGATTCTGCTTCATGCAGACCTTTTATACTCCTTCCTCAAGGTCAATGGTGATAACAATTTAAAGGCATCAGTACCATGCCTTTGTTTCTATATTTATCGACTGGGTGCTGGAAGAGGAGGCAATGCTACAGCAGTGTACATGTGAGGGTATGCTTCTGGAGACTGGGAGGAGTGGCATGCTATTGAGTTGCTTCCCTATCCACTCCATTCTTGCTACATGACTTCATGGAATAACTCTGATCATTGCCAAACTGTCAGTAATTTAACAACGGTGAGCGTTACTTTTTTCTGAGGACCTCATTGCAGTTGATAAAGACAGACAGAAGACCATTCAGATGTAATTACTTTGGACAATAAATTGTTCAAGTTTCTCATACAAAAGAAAATTGATCAAAAGGTGCTTTTGGTTCTATGTGCCTCTAAGGACTAGGGATCAAATAAACTCTGTCTGCAAATAAGAAAGGTAGGAATTGATCCCAGATCTCTTGAGATTGCCAGTGCCATAAGCACAAAACAATCCTTCCTCTTACTTTCATGGCCCCAAAGCATCAAAATCAAGTCCCAGGACTTTGGAACTCTCAATTGTATGCAATGGCTAGAGAGTGAAGATGGTGAAGAATATAATGTTCCTATCTGAAAAATTAAACAGCAGATAGTACTTAGAACTGGCATCATTCTTGACCATGTAGAAATTAAATTTGGATGCTTCAAGAAATTCATATATGAGGTGGAAATAGTCCAAACTCTGGCCTTCTTATGGTAAACTCAATGCCTGGGTGGTGGAAATACTCTAAGAAGCCCACATCTGACTTTGTTTCAGCCCATAAATAGCTAAATGAACCAAAACTCCTACCACTACAGGGCTATTCAGATTTATTCTATTCACCAGCATAGCAAGTTCTCTCGGTCTCTTTGGGTTCTAATGTAAGTTGAATGTACAGTAATAGTGGAATGTGAAAGTTGCAAATAATGTTGGGTGACTAAAAGACAAGTAGTATAATAGGGCTTTGACGAACTGAAAAACTGAATTCCAAGACTTAAAAGTTAAACATCCAAAGTTATATTCCTCAATTTATACTGAGACACTTATTTTTGCTTATAATCAGACCAGAATAAAAAGACTTACAAATTGAATCCGCTCTTTTTAAAGCTGCCGTCCTGATGGAATGGGCAAGGACAGGCTACAAAGACAAGGGGAGCTCATGAGAAGAGATAGGTTCACGGAACAGATAAACTAATAGAGGAGATATTGATGTGCTATGTTTTGAGAGTGTGGGTGCTTAACTGACAGAATATGCTTAGTGTTCCAAGAAGGGAGGGACGGCAACCCATACAGGGAAAGTTGCCAAATGATAAAGCAGCAATATTCCTTAGCTAGAAATTGAGTGAAAAGGTGCTAGAGATGGTCATTTAAAAAGAGACAAGGCAAAAATTTCAATTTGTTGCTCAATGTGGGTGCATCCATGTTTTGAACACAAAGCTAGTTATGTGTTCCAAGTCTTCTATTTTCATTAAGCCAGTTTAATTTCACACACTCTCTCAAACCACTTCTCTGGAACCACTTAGCACTTTTCAACCTGAAAACAATGATACATGAAAATCCACATAACACTAGGGGGTAAAAGAAACTTGCCTAAGACCAGCCAAGATGTCAGTGGGAGAACTGAAAGAACAACTCAGCTGTTCCTGGCTCTCACTTTTGTAGCTGGGACACTACCATTGCTTAATATTTTTTCCCCCGATCAATCCAATACTCCAGCTACCTTGTGTTCAGCCTCAAAGATTTGTTCTAATGCTCTGCACTTGATGATTTTTTTTTTATAACTGGCTCAGAACGAACAGATTTGCTTACCTAGATTGAGACTATTTAGTTGAATAATGAATGAATGACCCTGTTAAACTTAATGCGATGCTCCTGATTCTGCAATGCAAAACATGATACATGCACGCATTGCCCAGTTAGGGTTTATGGGGCTACTCGTTATGCTACTGAAGAATGAGAATGCTATAGCATTTCACATCACTCATGGCTGGGGGTACAAACACTCACATACACTCTCCCCACATCTTTCAAACTCTAACTGGATTTCCACACACAAAATTAAACACTAACTGCTTCTTAACTTAAAAAACTGTCTTGTATGAACACTTATTTTTACATCTTCTGTTCTGCACATATTCATCCTCCTTGCGATGGTGTTCATGTGGAAGGCAGATAAATGGCTGTTTCAGCAGCTGATGCCATCTCAAGGTTTATGTCTCTTGAAAGTGGCATAAGGAGCACTGGCTCCAGCATGATCAGTGTCTTTGCCTCGCAAATACCAAGAGGGTTGATCATCGCACATTTGTTTTTGCCTTGTTGGACCGCTCTCTCTCTTTCATTTTACTATCCATTAGAACTGGCAATTTAATTAAGTTTGGTAGCAATGACAAACAAGGGCATGAGCCCCTGCAAATCTACATTTAGATAGGTTCATACTGCTACTATATTTTTAGTGGACGGGCAAGTTTGGAAAAGGAGGAACTTTGATAACGTGCACTTATGACTAACCTATTTTTAATAATATTACACATTGGAGAAGAATGCATTAACATTTATCTTCTCTAGACACAGATAGTGTCAACATGAATGCCATGGTCTTACTCAAAGAGGTTGTCATCTGGTTTGTCTAAAAGCCCATTTATGACACCTTATTGTTTTTGAAAACACAAAATGCACCTTGTCAAAGGAAGGCTGCCCCTTACATCATGACATGCATAATAAAAACTGTTCTTTAATAGCATGCCTTAGAAATAAAGCAGCTTGTACTACTGAAGAGAGTGCTACATGTTAGAGAGATACTATTCCTAATAAATGGATATTTGGAAGTTGGAGAATTTGTCTTTTGATTCATGATTCCTTGGATCACTCCATAAAAGAATCTAGAAGAGGAGTATCTCTCAGTGAGTTGCACCTACCATAGCTTTATCTGATTCAGAGCCCAGTATTCACACAAGGGCCTAGGTAGGCTATTGCTCATTGCTGCTTGTGCATTCACAAGTGAGGAGTGTTGTACTAATTCAGATGGAATATATAAGCTCAAAATGTCAAAAGTGCTTATGTGACCCTTTCACAGTCCAACAAGAAAAAGTTATAAACAAGGTTTGCCATACAGAACCCTCAGGGAGGTAGTATCATGGAAAACACATTATAAATCCTTTAAAATCTTTTATTAAAGATACAGAAAAAAGAACAGAGTCCTGTGGCATTTTTTAAAGACTAACAGATTTATTTATCACATGAGCTTTTGTGGGAGAAAATC
>ML685767.1:13080607-13133966 GCA_007922175.1 Pelusios castaneus
AAGAAAGAAAGAAAGAAAGAAAGAAAGAAAGAAAGAAAGAAAGAAAGGTGTGCTTCTTCAGACACAAAGCTCATAGCATAGAAGTCATTCCACAGGCAGAAAGATGTTCAAGTCACACAGAGAAGGAAATTCCTGGGTATGATTGGGTCTCTTTTCTGTTGTGAAGAATCATGGTTTAATTCTTTAAGGATCTGTGCTCTTTTAAGATAGTTTTGCTAGGGATGGTAAGATGGGTCAGAGATAAGACTGATGCAGAACGGAGAAAAAAGAGCTAAACATTTGTGGGGGTGGGGACAATCAGCAACTATTCTTTTTAAGTGAGTCCAGGAAGCTCTGCTACATTAGTATAATTAAGCATGTCAAAGCTGACTTTATTATACAGAATATTAAATTACAAAAAATGATTGTTATATTAGGAATGTGTATTATTGATAGAAGATATCATTAGCACTAAGGCTTTTTAGCACGCCCCCCTGCATTTCTCCAGAAGTAGAAGGCATTCTAGGCATCTTTCTAGAAGAACACAGAGTCAAATGGTTGCAGTGACAAGGAGCACCAGTTCTTTCTGTCCAATACAGAGAAATGAATTTCACAACACTTATTTCTGAAGAGTTAAAATGACATAAGTTAAAATTACGACCAACATTTTCAACCGTGCTGCTAGCTAGATCGGTCCTTTGTTGTGCAGCAAGCAAACTACTTCTAAAACAAGGAGTCTTGGGGCACTTTTAAAGACTAAGAAATCAAAGGGGATTTTGCCTTCTCTCTATCTCCCCTCCTTCTAGCATGCTGTTCATCCATCTACTTCTAAGAAATATGTTTGCTTTTGCCCTCAGGTTTTTTCAGGCCCCCTTGTTCATTAGGTAAACAGTCCTCCAGTTCCCAGTGGTGGACAACCAGATCCATTCCATGGGGCTAATGTTACCTTCCCCATCTGTTCCTGTTAAGGTACAAAAAAGCTGGATTCCAAATGCCAAGCAAATATGAAGCAGTGCTCAGGTGTGGTTGCCAGGTTGCTCAGTGAGGCTCACCTGCACCAGCTCCTTTCACTGAAGGCAGATTACAGCACTTCAACTGAAATGTTTACATACAGCTTTCATCACTGTCCAAATTTACCACCTGCACTTCATTATGCCCAAACAGCTCAGAAGAGCAATTTAAAATTGCAGAACAGCTGGAGAGTCCCTTAAATGTCAGCTCATTTTTTTCTTTTACCTAAAGGATGCAGCTGAAAGCTATGTCTTTGGATGGAGTGAACTTTCAATAAGTTGCATAAGATCACACTCTGTTTAAGAAAGAGTTTTGCTGGATAAAAGCAACAGAAATAGGGTTTTTTTTAAAAAAAAAAAGAAAGTTACTTCTCATTAAGAGAAGTTATAATGCTATTAGTTTGCATGGATTTTACAAACAAAAATGTGTTTTCCTGCCTTAATGGGCTTACAACTGAAGTAAAAATCACCAGTGGCCTAAGAGAATACACTATCAAATGAAAATATAAAATCTCAAAGTAAAATAATCTAAAATCAACTTCACACCACAAACATTTAGACACAATATCTGGCACATAATAATGCGCTGTTTCATACTGAAGCATCATCTATGCTGCTTTTCCATCCCAGGCTAAGCTAATATATATTTCAAAGCCATAATTGTGCTTTCCCCCTTGTTGACATTTGATCATTACAGTATCTTAAGAATTTCTAGATAGGTCATGCCTTCAGTGGGAGAAATCAGTTTCAGGAAGTGAGGCTGACAGAGTTCGTAAGCCTTTTAATAGAGATTACTGACATTGATGAACCCATCTGAGATTCCAGTGGTGGACTTCTATACACACTAGTGAAGGAAAGGAGAAAGCAGATGAAACAGGAGCCAGCTAAACAAATGGTTCTCAGCATTTTAAATTCCACACACTTTTCCAAAAGAAAGGACTTTATTGCATTATCTCATTTTCATCTTCTCTCAGAGCAAAAGGCAGCCACTTTCTTTAAATCTCTCCTCAGATGAAAGCTTTTCTATGCCTCCAATAATTTTCATTACTCTACTCTGAAGATTTAGTTTGCTCACATGAAACCAGACATTAATTTATATCATGACACATTTTTGTAATTATTCTTTGAACTTTTCTTAATCCAATCTTTTTTTAAAAAACACCTTTATATAATGAGTAGGTGTTTTTCTTGAATTGTCAACAGCAATGCATAGGTTCTAAATTGACTATGACCACCTCAGGAAAAGGCCTATTAATGTGTGTAAGTAGTGCAGGCCGTTCTTTTCATCATTCATTATTTGGCAAATGAGATTTTATGGTGACAAACGATATCATCTGGCCCATTCACCAGCATTTGTTGGCCTTGCTAAAGTTCCTCATAGCCTGAGTATCTTCCCTAGCCTTGACTAGTCTATAAAATGTCATCCACACACCTGGCTCAAAGGTTTTCATTCTGTGATCTACTAATAAAGACCATCTCATCATCCCTATCTCTACCTATCACCTTGCTTGTGACATTCTGCCTGCTCAAATGGTTTACACATGATACTGTGATAAGGGGCACCATCCTAAAATAAAATTATGCCTTCAAAAATTAAGAGATATTTCAGCTGTATTCCTCTCAATGCCAATATCTGCTCTGGCAAGATCCAGTTGGCTTTGGTTTTTACATCAGGTCATCCCCTTCAGATAGGGACAGAAATGGGAATAGTCCATGCTGGTCTATTTCTTTTGAACATGACATTTTTAGATCTATTGCCTTCAATCATGCCATACCAAAGAATAATCTTGCCAGCTTTACATATGAGTTGGTAACTATATCTTGGCTGAAGTCAATAACAGATTGTACTACAGATTTAGAAAAAAATTAGCAGGGACAGTTTTACCTGTGAAATAATCTCTCTACCAGGGTATTTTGAATATCTTTGCAAGTGCCAAAAAAATAAGGCTTACATCACTTACGTTGACATTAGACATCAAGGAAAAGTAATTGCAGGAAGCAGAGAGAAACATGGTTTTCCCTTTACATACAGAATCATGTAAAGAGAGGATATGTATTTTTATTTAAATATAGCTGCAGAGAGCTGTTCACCTTGTCAGGAAACTCAGGTAGCAAAGTTCCAAAGGGGTAGCCATGTTAATCTAGTTCAGCAAAACAAACAAGGAGTCCTGTGGCACTTTAAAGACTAACAAATTTATTTATCTCATGAGCTTTCGTGGGAGAAAATCCCACTTTTTCAGACGCTTGAAGATGGGGAATTTACAGGTAGTAAAAGTTCCTCAAAAGCAAGTCAATCTATATACTATCAGAAACTTTGCTTTTCCCTGTGAGCTTGAATAACAACCCTGTACTTCTAGGATAATCTGAAGATCTAGGACAGGTTGTTAACCAATATTACCTTGACAACCTTCGTGAGAGAGGCATTATGGCCTTTTTATAGAGCAAAAGAATCACAAACCAAGCAAGTGGAAGGGAACCAGGGAATTTAGTGTTCTGAGCAGTAAAGCACATATTTATAGATTAAAACTAAACTGTGAATTCACTAATCCATAATGTATGCTAGCTAAGAGTAAGAAGCTAGAATTGATCTGAAGGACAACCAGTAGGCTGACCTTCAGTGGAGTGCTCCGTTCCACTTTCGCCATACTCAGATATGCCCGTCACTTGTTTCGATACAATGACTAATGAAGGTGAACAGATTCACTACTAAATATTAGTTAACACAACAACCCATAAAGGTCTTGAACTGCAAGAGGACTCTACCGATTCTGCTTCTTCTGAATGGAGCATCTATATTTTCCTTCTTTCCTTTCAACTGTGCATGGATATGCCAAGCCTGGGGCTGGATTGGTATCCATGTTGAAAGCTAGGGAGAAAAGAGATGTAAGATGGGCAAGATAAGGGTCAGAAAGAAAAGATGTATAAATTGAACTCCAGCATATCAGATGGCTAGACAAATCCACCAATTTAGCCTAATTTGGCTGCTGAACAGAGTGGAGCAAAGAACTAACCTGCTTGAGGGAGTACACAATTTGTTCAGGGACTGAACATAGCAACAGAACTAGACTAGGAGGGAGGGGTGTGGGAAATGAGTTTAAGTTGACAGCAGACACACAAGTAACCCCATGCTGTTCAGCACATGCCTGAGACCAAGTTCCTTTTTGAGGGGTTTTCTGTTACTGCTCTGATCAGAGATTTGCTGTGATTGGACAATACAGCTACAGTCAGGTAGTTCAAAGTCAAATGACCTTTGCCAGAAAAGAAAGCAACAGTTCAGTTTTCCAGCCACACTGGAGTAGAGTATGTGTAGCAACTTCTAAAGTCTTACCACCTTCCAGATGCAGCTGCTACTGCAGCCGAACAGTGTGATTTGATTTTAAATGTATTCTTATCACTGAAAAGTGAAAAGGATCTTTAGAGGAGAAAAAAAGATATGCAGAGAGAAGAGAGCATATTCTGATGGCATCTTGTACTTTCATTCCATACAATGGTGTAGTTACAAAAACCCAATTTTAATGTACAGTGACCATCTGTTAGACCACTTCGTGCACACTGAGTGAGGATGGAAAACAGAGAGTCTACTTCAATGACTGCCTCTAAAATTGCACTTACCACATCTCTATGTGACTTGCCCAAGATCAGATAGTTGGATCATGAACAACAAACAAAAATGGACACAGTCACAAGTACTCAACAGCAGGCAACTTTGGTGGAAGACTACACTGAAAGATCACAATTACATTCCTAGCCACGTGGCCATTATCCATTATTTATTGTGATTTTTACTTGAATTTGAAACAAAAGTTATATACTCTCATTTCTGATTCTCAGATTAGCGGTGGTAATGTTATTTTAATTTACATTGATGCAAGAATAAAACTGAACATGTCAGATCAGAGAAGCCAGACAATTAAAAAGTGTGCACTATATATACTCCAAAAGCAGAACAAGAAAAATGGAGAGAAATGCTTTTCTATAATAGTAGTAGTCACAATGTTTCATTTCAAAGTACATGAAAGAATGAGATGTCAGAAAATGTGGGTCACATTTTGTCAGATAACCAAATTTGAAGATTTAGCTGCCCGTGAACAAGTAACCAAAAATATCCCCAGTCAGCACTTGCTTTTTTAAAAAGGTTTTATCTTCTCTTATTGATGTACACGTGGAAATTCCATTAGTGTTTGTGGGAGTTGCAGCTAATGTCACAGGGAGTATAGATGCCCTAAGGGAAAGAAGGAAAAGAGGAACATGAATTAAGCTATAAAACAGCATTTTATAATTTATTGCAATCTTGAAAAGCAAACACGAAGGATCTGGGGGCAGTTGCATGAATTTAATCTTTGAAATTAATCAGTACAGAAATCCTGTTTAATAAAACCACTAGCACCTGGAAAGAATTCTGTTCTGTAGATATTTCACAGATACAACTCCCACTCATAATTCCATGAAACAGGTTCAGGATCTGTTATCATGCAAGAAAAGAACAAAGAACGAAACGGAGCATGGCCTGAGAAATTACAAACCCCAACTCCCAGACAGAAATGATGCAGTGTTTCAGATTCTGACTTGAAGCTTTCTCATGTCGTCTAAAATAATATCTTATGAGTACATGCTTTCTTCCTTCTGCTGAGTTATTTGTCTGCTCATAAGCCAAAGTATCCAAGACATGGGCTCTTGCTTTAACTATTAGTCCATACTCCCTGATACAGAAAAATCTTGAAAGTGAGGTTTCAGAAGAGCTCCACATGGATAGAGAAAATAACATCTCCAGGTTTCTACTCTATTTTTCCATTTTGTAGACCACACTTTGAAGTCCATTTGTCACTTATTATTAGGCCCACAGTGTCATGCTGGGTTTTCAGCAGGTTAAGAGCTGCACTTCTGATATTACTGCCAATATATTTTGTCCAAATTATCACATTGCTTTAACAATAATCCATTCTGTTTAATTTGAGTGAGATTGTTTCATTAGAATTGCTTCTATACATTTTTCAGAAAACAATTCACAAGAAACATCTTTTTCATTCTCTTCTAAAACATTACATCTCCTTTATGCGCTTGATTTTCCCTTTTGCAAATTGTGGCAGCTTGGACTCTTTTTCATCTATTATATCCCCATTTTGAAAACCTTTCAACCCTTGGGCACTGCATGTGCAAATATGACACCCTTAACTTGGGTTTTGAATAGAGATATGGGCTGGCTTTCTCATTACACTGATTTTCACCTCTTGCAATCTCTCCACCTTCTTATATGTTGTTTCATACTGTTTGAATCAAAACAGTTTGTTTGCTGAACTAGTCAAACGTGATCCTGTGAATTACATTTTACTGCATTTATTTCCCCCTCCGATACTATAAGTTTTCCATTTTCAAGTGTCTGATGAAGTGGGATTTTCCCCACGAAACCTCATGTGATAAATAAATATGTTAATCTTCAAAAGTGCCACAAGACTCCTTGTTTGTTTGGCTAAACTAGACTAACACAGCTACCCCTTTGGAACTTGTCTTATTCTAGTTGTTCTAAGTCTAAAATATAGACACTAACAACTGTTGTGAAAATTGGGCCTACAAATTTACCCTAATTGTGAGCTCAATGGTAAAAAAGGAAGTAAAAGTTCATAAAGTACCACAACAATCAATAATAATAAATACTGATGGGAAGAGTTGCAAAAAGGGAGACGGAAGGACTGAATTAGTGCAAAGCGAAAGGCCTACAGATATAACTCAAAGTCTGTGTTATGACAATGCCTGGTAAACAAGAACATTGTGAGACCAAAGATCAGTGAACAAAAACGGATGTATTGGAAATGAGCTCTATTGGTGAACCAAGTAACAAAGGGGATGGGCTACTCTTCCCAACACTTCCTTATGTATTTCTTTAAAAGGAAGACTTTAGGAAAAATCTCTTTGCCCATCTATATTAGATCTCCCACCCTTGCCACAATTGGAATTGAAAAGGTGTTTGCAAGGGTAGGACATTTTTGCCCAACTTCCCTAGTTTAAACAAGATTTGAGAATTTTTCTCTGGGACTTTCCCTAGTTTTTTTAAAAGTAAAAACAAATTCTCACACACAGACTCAACAAAAATATCATGCTATGACATGATATTTCTAATGATTTGCAGGTACGTAGAATCAACCTGCGAGCATGCTGTGAAATGTGTTTGTTTATTGATTGATTTTTAAGGGCAGATTCACCAGTTGACCAAGGAGCACAGAGCAGCTAGAAGCTATTGACCATTTAAACTGAGCTGACAGCTGTCTTGAGTTACTTGAGTGGAGCACAGCAGCCAAAGATCCCAGTTGAATCTAATCTTTTGTTTATAATTGACTTGGAAGGCTATGCTAGTGAGGCCAATGCTATGTGAAGAGAGGACAGAGAGCACCCAGTACTTGAGCTCCTATGGCTCTGAGTTTTATGAGAGACTGTGTGCTCCTGCCTCAGTTCTCTTAGTAGTGCTTACTCTGTGGACGGTGCATCCAGGCCATGGGGTGCTTTGATGGCCAGTGTGTGGTCATAGAATTTTTAAAGGGTAGAGACAGTTGAGTTGAGACAGTCAATCCACCAATGAAAACTCTTCCTGACACATGTGCCTATGGCCCTTATGCCACTGAGTCATTACAACCAATGGAACTATTGCATGCAAATTTTATGAAGAGGAAGGGGGTGATTGATTGAGTTGCATCTGATGTCACAGTCGACCCACTTAAGAGTTATTTGAGCCTGTCTGTAGCCCACATAACAACAACAATTAGATAGATCAGTTGCTTATAACTTAATTACAAATTAATTTTTTTCAAATATGCCCTATGCACAAGATTTCAATTAGTTTTAACTATATGGAAGGTGTGAATTGTCTGTGTTATTCCACTATCATTCAGAACAAAGAAAATTAGTGACAGAGTCTAAATTTCTAAAAGGATCCAGTTTTGAATAAATTTCAACTCAGAATTATTAAAGGAATTATAAATTCGCAGATTATTCAATCTATACACAAATAAATTGTTGTAAATTTGGGGATGTTAATTTATTTTTCATACAGGAGCCAGAAATACAAAGATATGTATAACACTCACTGATGTAGAAGTCTATGAATATTTCATTTACCTGTAGCTTCTGACACATCTCAGTTTAATAGTTGGAAGTCTATACTTATCCAAGGTATCGCATCTGTCAAACCTCCCCATTGGAAAAGTGACTATAAGAAAAGAAAGAAATTAACCCTTTCATCTTGGTAGATAATATTAACATGTGGGGTAGAGGAAGGATCAAGTAATTCTTCCATAAAAATAAATCAGAAATTTCCCAGTTCCCTATCCTGGCAGCAATCGATTTGCATCCTGAAGCAGATTTGATTTCTCCTCTGTTTTGGCATATATAGCTACAAAGGCCAGTTAAAATAATGCAACTATTTTAAAGAAACTGAATTATGAAAATATTGCCTGCTGAGATCAAGATCACATTTTTACTCATGACAGAACTTCTTGAACTGGCTTTAAATGGGTTTGGCATATCAAAATGCATGTAATATACATAGTGATTTATTAGCGGCATTTATCAATTTGGTATGACCAATGTAGATAGCCACAGGAAATAACAAGCTCCTGCCACTGTGTTTTACCTTTCTTTAGAAATCCGTCTACTTACACTAGAAATTGGTGGAAAACAGCTGACTGAATTGCAATGTCTGTTATCCCAACTGGAAGTGTAAGCATGAGAGAAAACTGGGTTCATAGTTCTGCAACACTCTTCCTAAATGACATGAAGTGACCTTTTCTATTGCTCTAAGTGGTTTTTCCAGAATGTCACATGCCTCTACTACCCACTTATCAACCCACTTGAGTTTATATAAACCAGCCAAGATTCTCCTTGCAACATATGGTTATTAACAATGCAATATCAATGTGCATTCAGTATCTCTAAACAAAACTCCTAATCTAGATACTGTAGAAATAGTATAATCTTAGATCAAAAACCTCACAAAGGACATTACATCTGAAAATGTTCTAGAATAAATATTTATATATAGCAATACGCATTTCTATAGGACCTCATATCCAAAGGCTTTTAAGCTTGTACTCTTTAAGAAGTCAGCTATATAAAACCACTATGACATGAGAACTATGCCAATTCCAGACAGGGAAACTGAGGCAGAGATGTCTCAAAGTTATCCAAGGAAATACAGGAATTGTATGGAAAGTATAGGAGCTGAATCTCTTTTGCTGCCTAACCTATGGCTTTATTCATTTATATAATTTCTAAAGTGTACTAAAACAAACACACCCTTCCTCATGTTTTCTTAGCACTGACTCATGAATAATGAAAATACCACAAAGGGAAAGAGCAAGTCTTATCGCAAAAGAATTTGCAGTTGCTTTAGTGAGTTGTCTGGACAGTAAATAGTTGGGTTTATAAAGAGATTTAAAAGCTAGATTGTTACTTGGGTTACTCATCCATGCTAGGAAATAAGGTGTAGGAGGAAGAGAGCCCTCCTTTCCCTACAGTCCAGTGTAGACTACCAGATCTTGAGTGTGGGCATGCTGGAGCAAAGCGGGGCTAAAAGAACAAGAGGAACAGAGAGTGCAGATGAGTAAGCACAGAAAAGTGAGAATGTAATATTAATTTACTCCAGGTCTAGGTCAACAGTAAATACATCAAGAAGTCATAATTCCTTTACTAGGATACTTCTGGGGTAGTACAACACATGATTTTCAGTAATGGGAACAGTGGCCTTAGGACATTATCTAGCACCATATGATCAGTTTTGTATTTTTGTGTTTCCAGTTTAAGTGGTCACTGATTTAACATTTCAATTCAATAAGACTATTTTCCTAACATATTTATGGGCATTAGGCTGCCTGCCACTGTTTATGTTTCATGAGGCTGGGTTAAATCCAAGAAAATGTTACCACTTAACAACAGTACGCGATTAATGCCAGACACTTGGTTACCTTATTTAAAACTTTATCTCGCTTCTCAACACCACAATGAATGGAAAATACTTACCAAAGATTAACACCACTCCTTGCAATCTTACCCTTTAGTTAGTTAAATGGATTTGTACCCTAGGTTCTTTGAAGCAGAAGATTGTAGGAAAAATCCATGACAGTCTGATGGTCTGTAAGAGAGGAGATATTCAGTTCTACTATACATCCATAGCAGTCATGCTACAGATAGACTTTCAATCTGAAAGCCAGTAAACGTTTCTATAGGAACACAAAAGATTTACATTTTAAAATCTCCTCTCCTCCATTACTTTGAGTCTGATTCATGTAGAATGATAATATTTTATGTCTACATAGGGTCATATTAGTAAGAGACAAGACCTAGTGAGAATCCAACTTCCTATATAAACAGGATACAGTTTCCCTGAGAAGATAGTATGGAACAAAATTGACCTTGGCCAAAAGGTCTTTTAATCTAGAAGATCCTAGTGCAATTTAAGCTATAGCCATAAAAAGCAGCCCCCTTGGGATAGAAGAAATCTCTGCTTTTATTGACTGATTCTGATTCTTCTTGGCCCTGGTATAGTGGGAGGGTTTTACAGGCACACCTCAGAATCCGGGCTTCATTCTTGTCGGCCACCTCTAGAGCAAAAGCTGCAGGAGTAGCTGAGCAGTGCAGCATGCCAGGAGCATGACCAAGACATCATAGCAGAACTGGAATTTTAGTGCCTGGGACAGAAGAAGAGCTGCTTTGATGCTCTGTAGATGAAGTTTCAGGCAGGTGGTGTGCTTTAATGTTTTGTGACTGTAAAGGCTGCAAAAAGGCACAGGGTTGGCGTTATGTCACTGGCCATATTTATCCTGGGGCAAGTGATATGAATGACTCACAAAAAAAAAGAATGTTTATTTTGAATCAGATATATCCTGAAGTATCAAGGCTTCACAGTATCTAATAGGTCCATTGTCTTCCACTTTTATTAAGTGGTTAAACTGTATTATTGGCCAATGCAAAGAAAAACACCCACACATGTAGAGAGTGGAACTCTGCCATACCTCAGTCTATCAGAATATTAATCTCCATAGCAACTTGTCTAAATAAAATTAATTCCTATTTAAGATAGAGTCTTACAACCTGCACGCCTATGTAGTATCCAATGCCATTGTGAACTATGAGCGCTATTTATGGTTACTTGCTTTATTGTTGGCATAACACCGCCATCAACAGGTGTCAAGGTAAAATGTTTAAGGGACCATCCTTTGTGCTGAGCTCAGAATGAGGAGCTTACATTGCTGCAACATTTTTTCATCCTGAAACACAGCGTGCTTAAACATTTACTATAGGAGGGGCAGGTGGCACTGCTTCCCAGTATAAGACTTTGCTTCCCATTGCTTATAACTTTGCCAACTCTAACTGCGTGGACTAATATTTCCATGGTGGGTGACCTCTCCCCCAACACACAGGAGCTTTGAACGTGTTAAGTGCTAATTGTCTCAACTGAGCACCCAAAATTTGTGGACACAAAATTTGCCCTTACATTCTCTGTGCCTCAGCTTCCTCTCTATACAATGGGGATGTCACCTCCCCCAACCTCACCTCAGAAGGCTGTGGTGAAGATAAATTAATGATGGAGAAGCACACATATACTAGAATGATGAGCATCATAGAAATGCCCATGAGGAAAACAGTAATTTTGTCTTCAGAGCAGGGTTTTGCCTAGCATATAGTAGACGGGACTTGGGACCACACGTTGAAAAAGGAGAACAAATTACTGACCAGTCACTCATTAACTGAGCACCATCCATCCTGCACCCTGAATGTGGCTGGGGTTCTGTAGAACTAATAGAACATGATCATGCAACTAAAGACTGAATCATTATCCATATGCACAAAGGGACTAGAGCACCCTTATTTCTGACATTTCTCAACTGACAAGTGTTTGACTTTGCAGCTTTTGTGTCTCTTAAAAGTAGCTTTTTCTCTGTAATATACAGTACAGCTCCACTGCAGAGCAGTTACCTGTGAAATGGAGGGCAGCAACCAATGCAAACAGCACATTCTGGACATGTGAGCCAAACACAGTGGACAAGAGAAGAGGGACTGGATTTCTCATCATGCTGACAGCACTTCAGTCTCTAGGGCTATGTCTACACTGGCAAGTTGGTTCGAATTAAGGAAGCTTAATTCGAACTAACTTAAGCCTTGGCTACACTAGGCTTTCATGAGTTCGAATTAAGGGCTTCCTTAATTCAAACTAATAAATTTGAATATGCTATTCGAACTAAGGGTTAATTCGAACTAGTTAGTTCGAATTAACCAATGTAACCATGTTAGTTCGAACTAAGCACTTAGTTTGAACTAACCGGCACATTGAGCTCAATGCAATTGACTAATTCGAACTAAGCAAGTGCCATGCATGGCACTTGCTTAGTTCGAACTAAATTTTGCTAGTTCAAATTAAGTTAATTAATTTAAACTAACTAAAATTAGTTCAAATTAGTTAGTTCGAATTAACTAATTCGAACTAACTTTGGTAAGTGTAGACATAGCCTAGGGTTTTACTCAAAAGTAAATAGCTTTCTAGTCTCCCCAACACACTGTGGAGGGCTTGATAGAATCACAGAATGAGGCAGGGGGGTTAAAAGAGAACACAAAGGTAATTTAATCTAACCCTCTCCAACCTGCAGTGTTTGCTGTATCTAAACAAATTCAAGAGAGATGGCTAGATACCCAGTTTCTTTTTGAAAAACTCCAGAGCAGGAGCTCACGTGACTTCCTTAGAATTTCATGTATGATAACCTGAAACTTAGCCCAAATAAGTTTTCTAACATTCTCAGAGGCAAACTGTTCTATACATATCGATACAGTTTTGCTTCTGAAAAGCTGTGTGAAAAATATAGTCCTTCATTGAGAGTTCCTATTGTCTTACAAGGCCACAAGACCAAAAGATGAATATTCAGAAAAGAACAAATCCAAACAAGCAAAAAAATTTCATAACTATTCCCCTTGTAACCTGGATTTCAAATTAAATATTGCATAAAAATAAACCAATGATGTTTCTGGATTGTAAGCTATATCCTCAGGAGATAAAAAGAGAAACAATTAAGGCACTTGATGTAATACAAATTAGCAAACAGCAATGGTTCTTGGCTTTTTTTTAAAAGATAAAACAAAAATATATTGTAACTGAGCAGCGCTGTATTTTTCCAGGGCTTATCATAAGCCTCTGGGTTTTTAAATTACAGCAGCTTTATACTTTCTTCAAAGGTCATAGGACTTTTTGGCTGTCCAGCAAAACTCAGTTGAAACGCAACACTTGAATATCAGCATAAACAAACAATATGCACAGATACAGTATTGTAAAGTTAAACCCAGCTAAGACAACAGCTGCTTACTAGCAAAATTAGTTTTTAATAACATAATTTGATGTGAGACCCGACAGTAAACTCACAGTTACTTTGAAGAAGAACTTAGACCTTCATGAGGTATTTGCCCTCTAGTATAAAGACTCCATTTATGTTTGCAGAAATCAAGAAAGGAGGATTACAATTCTTGACGAGCCATTTCTGCTATGTGGGAGATCCAAGCCTTACAGTGATTCTGCATCGCTGGTTAACTTTTTCCAGAGATTATATGTTTCAGCTTGAGGGAAAGGAGCTGCACAATGTAATCTGCATGTATTCAATGACAATTCATAGGATGGAGTAAGAACAAAGACTACTATATATATTGGGATTAGGAGGCAATCACATTAAGAGAAAACCATAGCGATCTGTTATACACAATAACTAGTTTAATTTAATGTAGCCTTATCCAAGGAAATCTAAGACTCTTTTCTCCCATTGAGTATATCTTCCCCCACTGTGAATCCCTCCATTGTCACAGAAGTGCTGCAATCAAGAGCTGGTTGGGAAGTTTTTGATGAAATGTTTTTACTTTAGTAAATGCAGATTCTTTGGGAAGGTTTCACAGCTCGAGGATGGGATGATTTTAAAAAGAGTACTGCCTATCCCCTCTCCCCCCACCCCATGCTAAAAGCAAAAATTCTGCCTTATCTTCCCTCTTTGCAGGTGAGTGAATATTCAAACATTTTCTTGTCCAGCACGTCACTTAGCTGGATACACATATGGTTCCCATCAGAGTTCTATCTTAACATTTGGAATAGCAATGAACTTGCCCACATAGCACCGTCCTTTTACAAATAAGGAACTGAGCCAAGAAATGAAAGTGACTAGACAAAAACCACACAGGTATCTATGGTAACAGAACTGGAATATGAACCCAGATTTCCTGAGTCTCCTGCCAGGGCCCTAGCCACAAGAACATCCTTTTTCTTCCCAAATTGCAACCCTCCCCTTGTTACTAAGCATGAAGATTCACATACCATTAGAAAAGTGCAGCAGCACTCAGTAGGTCTCCTGATGCATGAAAGTAAGAAGTGTTGATACAGAGACATACAGATGAACACG
This sequence comes from Pelusios castaneus, assembly GCA_007922175.1. Taxonomy (NCBI): domain Eukaryota; kingdom Metazoa; phylum Chordata; order Testudines; family Pelomedusidae; genus Pelusios; species Pelusios castaneus. Next base: position 13,095,009 of record ML685767.1, read on the forward strand.
ATTGACTGAAGAAAAGTCAACACAGCTTTTATAAAAAGAACTCATCCCTCATAAGTGTATTAGAATTCTTTGATCCCACTTTGAGGGGATCAACAAACATGTGAAAAAGGGTGAGCCAGTGGATATAAGATACTTGAACTTTCAGAAAACCTTTGACAAAAATCCCTCACCAAAGGCTCTGAAGAAAACTAAGCAGTCATGGGACATGAAGGAAGGTCCTCTCGTGGATCAGTAACTGGGTAAAAGCCTGGAAAGAAAAGGTTAGGAATAAATGGTCAGTCTTCAGAATGATCTGGAAAAAGGGGTAAACAGTGAGGTTGCAAAGTTTGCAGATAACACAAGATTACTCAAGAGAGTTAAATCCAAAGCAGACTGTGAAGAGTTAGAGGGATTTCACAAAACTAGGTGATTGGGCAATAAATATGGTAGATGAAATTCAATGTTGATAAATGCAAAGTAATGCATATTGGAAAACATCATCCCAACTATACATATAAAATGATAAATTAACTGTTACTACTCAAAAAGATGTTGGAATCATTGTGGATAATTCTCTGATATATATATATATATATATATATATATTATATATATATCCATGGCACACCCACACCTTGAATACCTCAGGTAGTTCTTGTCACTCCATGTTAAACATATATATATTAGAAATGGAAAAGGTACAGAGGAGGACAATAAAAATGATCTAAGAGTATGGAACTGCTTCCGTATTGGGAGAGATTTAAAAACACTGGGACAAATCAGCTTGGAAAAGAGGTGACCAAGGGGAATATTATAGAGGCCTACAAAATCATGAATGATGCAGAGCAGCGCTCTCGATTTTGCCCTTTAGCCACCTGCTTTAAGACTGTTCATGTTTTAGAATGGAAAGACCAATACCTCGCTTTTAATTTGATGATTAATTGTCACGAGTTTTATGAGTTGTAATTTTGGTTGGATAGAATATTAAGATGAAACCATGTTTGTTTTACATTGATTTTCATTATCTTTGTACAAAATTTCATGACACACTTGGACAGTTCTCATGGCACACCAGTTGAAAAACACTGGTGTAGAGCAAGTTAGTAAAGAAGTGTTACTTACATCTTCACAAAACACAAGAACCGTGGTTCACAAGGTTTAAAACAAAAAGAAATACTTCTTCACACAATGCACAGTCAATCTATGGAACTCACTGCCAGGGAATGTATGGAAGGCCAAAACTATAATGGGGTTCAAAAAAAAATTAGATAAGTTCATGGAGGGCAGTTATTAGGGGCCATTAGCTAAGATGGCCAGGGACAACTCCATACGCTGCATGTCCCTAAGCCTCTGACTGCCAGATCCTGGAACTGGATGACAGGGGGATGGATTGCTTGATGATTGGTCTGTTCTGTTCACTGCCTTTGAAGCATCTATCACTGGCCACTTTTGGAAGACAGGACTTACTGGACTATTGGTCTAACTTAGTATGGCCATTCTTATGTTCAGTATGTGCTCTAAAACTGCACACTCTTAAAGAGCCTGGATTAGGGAAGAGGTCAGAATTCCAATATATTAGATATTTAGTTCTTGTATTACTGTCAACAGCAATATATTCTATAACACATCCTCTGCATTCCCAAAACTCTAGCTTTCTTTAACATGAATCAGTTTGCCCCCATCATCATTATAAAAGGGGACAATTTGGTAGAAGACAGTGGCCCATTTTTAAGTAACTAGAGGCTTTTTGCTCCTGAAGCCTTAAATATACCGTATTTTTCAGACCATAAGACGCACCTGACCATAAGACGCACCCAGTTTTTAGAGCAGGAAAACAAGAAAAAAAATATTCTGAACCAAATAGTACCAGTAAACTAAATAGAAGAAAAAAGGAAGGGAAGAGAAAGGAAGGCAAAGAAGAGAAAAGGAAGGCGAAGAGAAAGAAGAGGGGAAAAAAAAAAAGAAAAAGAAAGAAAGAAGCCATGGCGCTTAAGCGCTGCAGCTCCTGCTGAGAGCCGGCCCCCCAGCTCAGTCCAGGGGTTCGGGGGGGGCAGCAGAAGCTCCGCCGGAGCTTCTGCCGCCCCCGATCCCCCAGCGGCTCCTGCCATTCTTCAATTTCCAATTCCTTAGGGAATCGGGGGTTCACTGGTTCGGACTGTAAGACGCACCCTCATTTTCCCCCCACTTTTGGGGAAAAAAAAGTGCATCTTATGGTCCGAAAAATATGGTATTTATATTAACACTTCAGTTAAAAGGGGCATAGGGGAATGAGGAAGAGGAGAAACTCTACAAGGACTTCCTATCTCTTAAGAGCATATAGTTACCTGGTGCTATATCCAGCTAGTCCATGTTTAAGCCTCTATTGAGACCTAGTCAGCCAATCAAAGATTCATAGGAATACAGGGCTGAGAGGGACCCCAAGAAGTCATCTAGTTCAGCCCCCTCTGCTGAAGTAGGACCAAGTATACCTAGATCACCTGACAGGTGTTTGTATAGTCTGTTCCTTGAAACATCAAATGACAGGGATTCCACATCTTCCCTTGAAAGCCTAGCTTAACTATCTGTATAGTTAGAGAGAGTTACCTAATGTCTAACTAATTCCTCCATTTTGCAGATTAAGCCTATGATTTCTTGTTCTGCCTTCACTGGACACAGAGAACAATTGACCATTGTTCTCTTTATAACAGCCATTAACTTAATTGGTGACTTATCTGGTCGCACTGCAGTAGGGTGACTATTTCCGTAACGTGAAAACAGGACCCCATTAAGAGATGGTCGTTGCTCAGAGGAGTTTACTTACAGGGCACAAAAAAGATAAAGCAGTTCATATATTTTATATATATGTTAATTATTTCATAGTTTCATGTATTTTACTTAAACTCTGTAGTTACTGGCCCTGTTCATTGTCTTGCTGTTCGTCAGGGTGTGAAGCTGCTCGATAATAGTTGAATTTCTCTGACGATGCTATTTTTCTGTGCGCTATTTAACTTCTCTCTAGACTGTACTGCATTCTACAAGTTGTTGAATGATAAGCACACACAAAGCAGCCTTCACAGTGGAGACACTCAAACGTGATTTTTCAGGAGACCAAATGTCACTCTCACTTGAAAAGACACATGCAACAGGTTTTGTACTACCAGACACAGCACAAATTCCATAGCCTTGTATATTGCACTGCATCACGGTCCATTTTTCCTACCACCTTTCGGTGATGGCTGTGCTCTGATGGTTCCAGTCTGAAAGACATCCAGAGACAATTGATTTTGCACTACATCCCTCATCAAAAAGACAATTCTTATCTAATGTATTTAAGGTGGAAACTCTGGCGTGACATGCAGCGAGGGTGTCTTGCATTTGCTTCCACTGTGGCATAGTCCACAGCAAAGCCCATTCAAACTTTTCGGTGCACTCAAAGGCAAGTTTTCAGTGCTCTCAATAGAACAGGCATGTTGTGTATAAATTATCAACTACATCATAAAACTCCTTTTCTTTCATTTGCCCACATTCAACAAGAGCGCATAGCAAGTTCTTCACTTTTGTTGTAACAAATCTTTCTTCAAGTCTCTCCCATAAGTGAACGTGCAGGGAACGTATTTGCAGCACAACTTCTGTCACCAACAAATCATTTTTCCTCTATCGTCTGTTATGTTTTGTAATGTGACACTTTGTTTCCTGGCAAAGAGAAGCCACAGTTGAGTGACAGGCTCAACCACTGTCCAACTCAAACTGCACATCTTCAATGGCTAAAAAGGCTAAGACATTGCAAAGGATTGCCTCAGATTTTGTGTAAGCAGATGAAAACTTAGGTTGGTACAGTTTCCTAACTGTGATGTATGGCTGCACTGAGGCAAGCAAACACTTCCTCACTGGCAAAAACTTTTTCAGTTTCTCTGTCTTGCCTCAGGAAAAATCCTGACACACTTTTATCAGCATCTCTGTTTCTTGCTTTGACGGTGCTGGGTAATGTCATTTTGGACGCTGTGAGCAATAGAGAAACATGCTCCCACGTCTGGCATACAATTTTGTGGATGTCCAATATTAAAAGTGTCTTTTTTTTTTTTTTTTTTTTTTTTTTTAAAGAGCCAACTGTTTTTGAAGTTTTCATTAAAATTACACAGACATTTCAATGTGTATGGTGGGGAAGGTGAGGAGTAATGAAATAAATGCTCTCACAGCCCATGATGTTCCCCTCCTGCTATCTAGACTGGTGTGCCATCATGCCCCCCAATTCTCCCCCCCAGAACCCCAACTTACCCCACCTTGCTGAGTGCGCTCCCACTCCTGGGTCGGCTCACAGCCAGCCACCAGCATGTCATCGGTCCCTCAGGTAATGGAAGTGTGCACGCACTAGCCCACTCATGGGATGGTCCCCCAGCAAGCACCCCCCGCCCCAAAGCAATTCTGGGAATTCCTGTCTTGCAAGGTTCAGTGCATGCCCACTGGGCCTTGCAAGCTCATTTACTCCAATCCATTTTAACAAAGAAATCGATATGCATTATATTTTGCTCTCAGTCAGGCATTCACAGTTAGACTCTCTTTCCAAAACCCATGTTACTTTAGATAAAACAGACATTAGTTTATTGATTAAAAGGCCGATTATAAGTGAGTACATATCACATCAATGCAGAATCAGATAATTAATCAGCCAAGGAGTTCATCACAATCAAATAAAAGATGACTCACAATCTAAACTAAGAACACTACCAGTCATGTTCAGCTTACCACACAGGCCTGGCTATGATAGTCTTCCGCCAGATAAGGCTCCAAGGTATCAGTCCTTGATGTTGCTTACAAGATGGAGTCCTTGGCACAAAGGTCTCGATCAGTTCCAAGTGTGTCTTTTTCTCTCTTTTCAATCTGCCATTGGGCCCTCTTCTTCCTTATCTCCATTGCTTTTGCACGCACACCTTCACTGGGTGTGTCGGATGAAGCTCTGCTTGCCTGTGCCCACATGAGCCGTGAGAAATACATTTGGGGATGTTGCAGGAAACATCCTACTATAAGAATAATGTAGAGCAGTCCATGAGCATTCTAAGAACACCTTTTATGATATACTTTGCATTTAGATGGTACATGGTCACATGGTACGGATGAGCCGGAACGATACACAAATCACACTACACCCACATTCAAATCCTGTTTCAGTGCTGTTTCTCTAATTACATCTTTCTGTACAGAATAAGGGTGACTGTGGCAGACCTTGAGCTCCTCTATTCTGCCATCACAGGGGCCTCAATGGGCAGTTACACAGGCAGGTGGCATGGGGCTGCTGCTCAGGACATAGCTCTGCAGACAGTGCTGCCTGCTAGAGGCAGCAGAGGTTACTTCTCAGCTGCTGGCAGGCAGTGCCCTCTGCACAAGTCAGCAACAAAAGCTCAGTTATGGCAAAAAAGTAGGGATGACCGGGACAGAATGGAAAAAGGTCACAGCCGTACCAGCCAGAATGGGATGTATGGTCACCCTATCCCTCAGACTTCTCTTCTCAAAACTAAACATGCCCGGTTTTAATTTTTTTTAAAAACCTTTCTTTATTATTTTTTTATCATTTTTGCAGATTTCCTCTAAAATGTCTCCAATTTGCCCATATCTTTTTTAAAGTGTGGCAGCCCCAATCGGACCTACTCCAGCAGAAGTCTCACCAGTGTTGGTAGACGGGGTCAATTTCTCCCATGTCTTACGTATGACACTCCTGTCCCAGAATATTAGCCTTTTTCGCAACTGCATCCATCTGTTGACTCAGATTCGATTTGTGATCTACTGTAACTCCTTGATCATGCTAGTAGTAGCCCCCACTGCTTATTCCCCATTTGCTGTTGTGTGTTTGATTTGTCCTTCCTAAGGCTAATACTTTGCACTTGGCTTTACAGAATTTCATCTTGTTCATTTCAGACCAAGCCCCTTAATTTGTCAAAGTCTTTTTGAATTCTACTCTGATTCTCCCAACTGCTTGCAACCCCTCCCAGGTTGGTGTCATCTGCAATTTTCATAAGAATACTCTCTACTCCATTATCCAAGTAATTCATGAGACAACTGAATAGTAACAGACGCAGATCAGATCCCTGTGGGATCCAATCAGTTACACCCTTGCAGTCTGACAGTGAACCACTGATAACACAGTCTGAGTGCAGTCTTTCAACCAGTTGTGCACCCACCTCCTACTAATTTCATCTAGACTGCATTTCCTTAATTTGCTTTGGAGAATGTTATGTGGGACTGTATCAGAAGCTTTATTTAAATCAAGATATAGTCAGTCTGTAGCTTCCTCACTATCAGAAAGGCCAGTAACCCTGTCAAAGAAGGAAATTAGGTTGGTTAGATATGATTTGTTCTTGACAAATTGATGCTGGCTATTATTTATCTCCCTATTATCCTCTAGATGCCTACAAATTGTTTAATGAATTTGTTCCAACTACTGGCAGTAGGTCAATTGTCCTCCAGTTCCCTGGATCCTCTTTGTTCTCCTTTTTAAAGGTAAGCACTATGTTTGCCTTCTCCAGTCATTTAAGACCTCATTTGTCCTCTGTGTGATTATCTTTGAAAACTCATATGGTTCTGAGACTGTTTCAGCTGGTTTCTGAAAGTAGCCTAGGTGCATTTCATTGCACTCTGCTGACTTCAATACATCTAACTTTTCTAAAATAGCCTCTAATCTATTAACTTAGTCTTTCCCTATTTTGGCTTGCATTTCTTCCCCTCCCCATTGTTGATAGTGTTAAATATCTGGTCACAATTTACCTTTTTAGCAAAGGCTGAAGTCTCCTAATCATTCTAAGACGATCCTTCTAATACATACTAATAGAAACCTGGGTCAAATACTAATTCTAATTCGCAGATTCTAATACAACCTAATGATTCCATCACAAATCAGTTTCATAAAGGTAATTGACAATGAAAAGAAAAAACGACTTTCAACCTAACAGCAATTCAATTGAAACCATCAGCTCATCAATTCCGCATTAAGAAGTAGCAGAAAATTAGGCACAAAGTCAGTCCACAGTAATCTCTCTTTGAAAGAATTAGACAGAATTGAGTACAAGAACAATTGACTTAACACATTCATGCTGTGATGCACAACCAATAAGCAAAGAAGCGTCCTTGTCTCCTGGGTAGCTGAATAGAACAGAAGTTGGAGATAAAAATGGAAAACCTGTTCTCTGACTATTTCTTCTCCAACACCGACATCTTCCTGCAGTGATCTGAGCATTTCACACCTGCCAATCAGGGTCTGTCAACACTGCGGCTCCACCATGATTGACACAGCAGGATTAATTGAGTGGCTCATGAAGACCCACCAACTGATCTCAGATGGGCTTCACTTATCGACTCCAGTAATCCACCCCTTCGAAAGGAATAAGGCTGCGTCAATGGAGGGCGTCTCCTTTTGATGCAGCACTATGAAGACACTGCATTACATGAACCTAAGTATGGCAACAGGAGATACGCAAGCTACGTAAGGTACGTTGATAGTGGCATAGACCAGGCCTCAGACTTAAGGCATAGCCACGTCCCTTCCCCTCCTACTAGATGAGTACTTCCCAAGCTGACGAGATATGCATATATCCTGTTACGTTTCAGCCAATATTTAATTTTGAGCATGACTAAGTGTGCATTCCATGTACTGTAAGAACAACAGATTACAAGAAAGTCATCCAGCACAAAGCAGATGGGAGATCAGGACCCCAGGAAATCTGTTATCTGCGACACACAACGTGCAGACTACACCTGGTTTCAGTATTACTCTGCAACAAGAAAATGCTGGTGAGAGGAAGTTGATGGGGGGAATGTGGACTACCCATGTGTTAAGGTAGGCTAAGCAAAACTGAAGACTTCAGATATAGCCAGACACAGAAGTGTGTGAAAAAGTCATACCATAAGTAACTCTGCAAAGCTAAATGCATTTCTTGACTCAACAGGAAAATATTTTAAGTACCTACAATACCTCCTCTCTCTCTCTAGTTCCAGAGGGGTAGCTGTGTTGGTCTAGTTCAGCAAAACAAACAAGGAGTCTTGTGGCACTTTTAAAGACTAACATTTTTTTTCAGAGTTTTTTCACATAAGTTCCCCATCTTCAAAGCAACTGAGGAAGTGGGATTTTCTCCCATGAAAGCTCATGCGATAAATTTGTTAGTCTTTAAAAGTGCCACAGGACTCCTTGTTTGTTTTTCTCTCTCTATAGGGTGGCAGCAAGAGATTGTTTAAGCTTCCAAAGGAATAGGGGACCTCTCTTTGCTACTGGTCTGGGAATTACATTCATTTGTTTACAATACAAAGTTTTGCATGGACATTACAAGTGGATGGACTTCCCAATTTCCAACTTCACACACAAGGGCAGAACATTCTCCTCAACATATAAAAGCACATCTACATTAATGAGACAGCTACTATTCCTCTCAGCTACAGTTATCTCAGCTCAAGTGGCTGCAGTCTGTAACGGTTCTAAAGGTTTCAAACCCTACTGATCTGTTTTAAGAGCGTTAAAGTTGAAAGGCCAAGCACTCAGAAGTTAGGAAGTGGCAGAATTAAGGTTTAATTGCATGATCACTTTTTTTTTTTTTTTTTTTTAAAACACAAGTCCCTGCCTCATTTAGTCCTGCTCTGACTGAGTCAGGGCTGTTTAATGAAGAGGGCTGCTGCCTGTGGGAAACCTGCTTCATTTGTTGCAAAGGTTCAAAGGCATGTGATGATGCAAAGGACTGTAGGAAGAGAAAGCAAAGTCTCAATTTAGGCATCTGAATGTTGCCTTAAAGAAATGGATTCTATTCTATCCTTGTCTCTGTTATAGAGTTCCTGTATAATGCTATACAAGTACCGTAACCAAACCTTTTTCTGACATCACTAACGGTATTTTCTGGGTGCACATCTTGAGTGTGATTTACAGGAGCACAAATGCCTGCGATAAGCACCAATGCCTGCAATTGAAGTTTAAGGCAGTTCTTGATTATATAGTAATTAATGCAAGGGAAAAAACCATGCCTTCAATATCTCAATTTCTCATCACCAAAACAAGATTCAATTTTGACCGGCAGAACAGCATACTCTAAACAAAGCTCTAAGTTATCCGTAAATTCCAATAGATAATATTCAGCACTCCATGTTAAAGAATGAAAATTGGAAGTAATGCCAACACACAAGTTCTGTCAAAGAGGCTTGATATATCCATGTATTCATTTGTTAAGAGTATCAATAAGGCTCAGCGAGAAAAGCAAAACTGAGGGAATACATTTCTGCAGAAACACAACCCTTACACAGAGAGCGGATCTTTGTGGATTCTGTGTACTAAACTCTGCAAAGTTCATTTATCATTGGCTGAGGCCATGCACTTCTGTTATTGAATAGTCTCATATCAGTGATCAGTATGCCTATTTTTAAAACAGGAGAATATCAGATCAACATTTATCAGATTAATCAAAGTATCACATATTTTACCAAACCCAATTGTTACACAAGAAATTTTTGCCTGGTAAAAGTATGTACTATGTTTTCACTCATCAGATTTTTTTTCAAAATAAACTTGTGCCTGTAAAATGATTTTTAAGACACTCACTCAAACCTGTTAAAATGTATAATTCAACTTAAGGGGTTAACTAACAAAGTCTACTTCCTCCATGTAGTATATGCATGTAATTCTAAAAAACCCCATGAGCAATTGAGGTAGTAATATATTTTTTAGCTTCCTAAGTACTTATAATCAAAGCCTGGAAAAGGGATCAAAACAGAAATTTATTATAGATTGAGCTTGTTATCTCTATAATTAAGGTTGCCCAACATTTTCTACTATAATTCATATGAAGCACAAACAAAATATGGAGTAATATTTTTTATTTCCCTTCCCGTCATGGAGTCTGATATCTATAAATCGGCCAACAGCCAAAAGATACACCAAGTCATAATAAATATACAGTTCATAAACAAGTTAAAATAGCCACTATTCAGCTAGAGTTTACAAATATGTATTATATAAGATATTGTGCTCAGGGCTCAGGATCTATAGTTGTGCAAATTTAGAAGGGGGGGGGGCCAATAACACAATTGATAATTAAGGCTTCTACACTTAAGCAGAAAATTAAAATCTGCTCAGTGCAAAATAAATAGTAAAATAATGGCAGTAATGATACACATTGTGGAACACATTACATCGTTCAAAATTTTGCTATAACTTTTTTTCTATAATGCATACAGCCATTCTTTAAATTTGTTTGTGGTTGCAGACATGTAATTCATGTCACATCCAATTTTAGTAAGTTACTAGGAAAAATAGTATTCCCATCACCCGGAAAAAAGCACAAGTCTTTTGTGTAAAAAATACAAAACTGAGACAAAAATGGAAAAAGTAGTTACACTAAGCTTAAAACAGTATAAAAAATCTTTTTATACAATGTACAATTGAAAATGCTGAAAAAACTAGTGTGTGCCAGGTAAAATTGACAAATTAATTGCTGATCTCTGAGAATCATCAGAAAGTGCTGTGATATTCCAGAATAATATATTGGTGGAGTTTAAAAGATATTTGAAGATGCATAGAGAGATGTGTAGTAGTCCATAAATCTACTTTTTCTACTGTCTGAAAACTTGACTTCCTCCCCACCAAATACACATCTTTTCAGAAATATGTGCAGGCATTTCTAATATTAGTTCAATTTAAATACCTAATGTACTTTCAACTAAAACTATGCCAAATACAGCTCTCACTGTAAAATAGGTCTCTAGTAACAAGTACTATCTTTTAAACCATATTGTCATCTCCATTTCTAGATTTGTACCTTAGACATCTGGAATCTAAATTGCATTAATATTTCCTATATGTGACTCAAAAACCCAAAACAAGGAGCATGAAATTATACAAAAGAGATGCATAATCCTTTCATAACAACAAGATCAGTATATCTTGGTGGCAGTAATGGGATGGGTACCAAGAAAAGATGACCGACTCCCCCATTTTAGTTCCAGAGTCAAGGGACTGTGTCACGCTGAAAAGATTTGGGCTTCATCCTGCTCCCACTGCAGTCACCGAGAACTTGGCCATTAAACCTCAACTCAAGCAGTCAGAGGTTTATCTTCTATAATATGGCTCAGATTTTTCAAGTCAAAGCATGTTTTTAAAAAAAAAAAATCAAGTTTTTCTTCAATTAACAATGGTTTAGGCTTATGTCAATTTCAGGTGGGCTGTGACGTTTGAGCAAGATGGTGTATACACTTCATACTTATACAAACATACAAGGTATCACTAAACCAAACTTTATAACTACCGAGCCCTATAAACTGAGATTCACAGTTTCCGCACTTAGTTTACCACCACTTAAACTGTGAATCATTGCTATCATATGGGAATGTTTGTTCAGCTCTTCTTGCTGCAGTTTTACTATGGCTTCCTTTTCTTCCAAGCGTCCTTCCAGTTGGGACTTTTGAACTTCGAGGGAAGATGCCTGCAATATGAAAACAGTTTACTAGTCTCTGCAACGTAAGAGATCATAGAACACTTTCACTAAAATGTATGTTACGTCAGTCACTTGAACCTGTTACACATTAACATATTTAATAGCAAAGGCAGATTCAAAACTAAGGGATTTGTTTTGGATGCATCTCTTCCTTATGCCCATACATACATACTTTTTTTTTTTTTTATAACAAGTGCTATTATACTTCAGAAATGTTTGGTAAACTTTCTTTTTTTCCCCCAATAGCTATTAGCTGTCCTGTTATCCTAACGGTTAGGCATTGAGTTAAACCCTAAAGAAAAGTTTGTGGCTGAACTAAAAAGAAAACCTAGCTTTTTTCTTACAGAAGCAAATGTGTCCTAAGAACAACCACCTATCAGTTTTGTAGCAGATATTAGTGTCTCTGGAAAACTAGGCTGCATTTCTAGGGAATGGAATATGACTATTAGTAAAATGCATATGCTGTAACTTGCGTCTTCAAAGTGCTATACAAATATAAATACTCATCACTGAAGGGTAACTATCAGCACCCTTTAAACAAAAACTGAGACCACCAAGTTGTACTGAACCCTTGCAACAGCACACAAGAAAAGTGCAAAAAGCCTTTTCTCTCTACACGGCCTCCAGCAAGGGCAAGTCCCTGTGACCTGCTCAGTGCAAGGATAGATCCCCAGCTAACTCCAAAATAAAGATTTCCACACAAAGTAGCAGAGTTCATCCTTGATTGCAGGGGAACATGCAGCACTCTCACACCATGGTACAGCATGTATATTCTTCAACATGCTAGGTGGCTCTAGGAGACATTGTGAGACCCAGATGCACATCTCCTATAACTCTTGCTGGACAGGATGGAGCTACACCACCTCAAAAAGAAGCTCATTGCCTTAACAACACAGATAACTCAAACTGTACCTCTCTGGTTTAAATCTCAAAGTCCCTTGCTCAATTAACTACACAAGGCTGTCCCCAATTTCTTAACTTTAGCTATTTAGCATGTGATTTTTCATTTCTAGCAGTTAGAAAATAATTGCATAAATCTGGCTTTAATAGTTTTCAGTAAGCCGCCAGCAGAACTCTTACCTTAATGCTCAATTCTTTCCTTGCCTGCTCTGTTTTACTTAATTCCTTTCTGAGAATGTCAATAGTTTCTTCCATATCTGTTTTTTCTTTCTGCCGGGCTTTCAGTTTTTCTTCTAGAAGCTTTATTTTTTGGTGTAAACCTTTTGAAAAATTTGTTGGAGAGTGAGTTAGCAAGTTTAATTTGTCCAATTACCAGTGAAACACCCAGTATGATTCATGTTTTATACACACCACGACTGCTAACAAGTTAACCCAGTACTGACATCTACTGTAGAGTTTTGTAGATGTTTACAAACAGAGATTGCCTGTTGTGTTCATGGAAGACTTAGAAAATTATGATTTACCAAATGTAATGTTGTCCAATTTGTAGCTCAACACAAAACTTTCTAGTAGATGTGTTCAAAAAATAAAAGTTTCAAGGGAAGCAGCTACAATTTTTCACAGTATGCAAAATTCAGCGGTTTAAGTTTAGGTTTGACAAGCTTTTAAACTTCCTTCGCTTCTCCACCTGCCTTTAACAAAATAAACCCTCCTGTTTTAGTTTACAGATATGTTGTTTTGAGTAAGTGTTACACGCTTTTCATGAGCAGAAGACAGCCAGAACTGCATTTTGATCCTTATAATCTATTTAGCAAAAATTTAGTTGTTGACAGAACTAAGACGTTTCAAAAAATAATCCAGCAATGAAGAGTATTTGAAGTCAGTTAATTCTATGTGGATAGTACAAGATTTACAAAATCAAACTTACTTGATATTTTACTATCTCTATCCTGTAGTTGTTTCAGTAATTCTTTTCTATGATCTTCTGTTTCCATCAACTGTGCAACCGTTCTGAAATTGCAAATAAGAAACTCCTGATAACCCATGATTTCAAAGATAACAGACAGATTGCAAGATTCCTGTCTCCATGGCTTTCCAACAGCAAACTAGAATAATTTCCAAAGGAGTAGGCGTGTTCGTCTAGGTCAGCAAAACAAACAAAGAGTCCTGTGACACTTATAAGACTAACAAATTTATTTATCGCATGAGCTTCCGTGGGAGAAAATCTTACTTCGTCAGACGCTTTGAAGATGGGGAACTTACAGAATGGGAGGAAATTAAATGCAGGGAAGTGTATGACATAGGATCAGGTCAGGCTGTAACAGCAAATCAAAATAGGTATTGGGGTTCAAACACTGGGGAACAGCATATAGAGGAAGGTGACATCAAATCACCTGTTGTAATGAGAAAAAAAATCCATAGTCCCTCTTTAACCCTGAAGAAATGGAGTTGAATTTACATATAAGTTCCAATTTTGAAGTTTCTCTTTGAAGCTGCAATTTGTTATTCATTTGTTTGAGCATCGCTATTAACCAGTCGTCAATGGAGTGAGCAGGGAGACTGAAGTGTTCCCCTATTGGTTTTTGAATATTGTGATTTCTGATGTCAGATTTGTGTCCATTTATTCTTTGGTGCAGAGACTGTCCTGTTTGTCCAATATATAAGGTGGGGGAAGGGGGCATTTCCGGCACATGATGACATAAATCACATTGATGGATGAGCAGGTGAATGAGCCCCTGATGGAGTAGCTGACTTGATTAGGTTTTGTGATGGTGTCTTTTGTGTAAATATGTGGGCAAAGTTGGCAATGTGGTTTGTTGCAGGGATATGTTCCTGCTTTAATGTTTCTGTTGTTTGGTCTGTAGTTGCTGGTATCCGTTTAAGGTTGGGGGGCTGTCTGTAAGCGAGGAGAGGTCTGCCGCCCAAAGCTTGAGAGAGTGAGAGATTGTTGTGTAGAATAGGTTGCAGATCTTTGATGATGTACTGTAGAGGTCTGACTTGGGGGTTGTATGTGACGACCAGTGGCGTTCTGTTGTTTTCTTTCTTGGGCTTCTCCTGTGTTGACTTCTGGGTACCCATTTGGCCCTGTCAATCTGTTTCTTCACTTCTGTGGGTGGGTATTGTAGTTTTAAGAATGTTTGATAGAGATCCTGAAGGTGTCTGTCTCCGTCGGAAGGATTGGAGCAAATGTGGTTATATCTTAGGGCTGTTACAGCCTGACCTGATCCTGTGCCATACATTTCGCTACATTTAATTTCCTCCCATTCTGTAAGTTCCCCATCTTCCAAGTGTTTGCTGAAGTGGGATTTTCTCCCACGAAAGCTCATGTGATAAATAAATTTGTTAGTCTTAAAAGTGCCACAGGACTCCTTGTTTGCTTTTCTAGAATAATTCGCGCAGCTTCCCTTAGTATTGCCAGGAAATCTCTTTGTAAGCTAGGCAGGCTAATGTGTACCTTTAGTTCCCTTGGCCCCTGTATACCTCATCCTGCAAGTTTCCAGCTAAGATTTAGTCAATATGTAACAAGTGACTAATAGAGAAACCAGGAGGAGCCCAAAGTGACCCATTAGTGCATTTGCATAAATTAGTAATCACGGTGGTAGAGTAGAAGTATATTTAAATTTCCACTATTTAAAATTTTTTACTTAAGCAAGTAATACCTTGAAGTGTAGATGTGCAGCCAGCAAAAAAGTTTGTCTAGTATATGTAGCCTTTCTAAAGGATGAACAAAATTGTACTGGAAACTTTGCACAAGACTTGCAGAAAACCATTTTTTCTTGAAACAGGTTTCCCTAATTTGCTCAAAATGGGATAGTGTGGTATTAGTTGAACTAAAAACAAAGATCTGATACTAAAAAATGGGTATTTAGAGTCTTAGTAGGATGG
Source organism: Pelusios castaneus (assembly GCA_007922175.1). NCBI lineage: Eukaryota > Metazoa > Chordata > Testudines > Pelomedusidae > Pelusios > Pelusios castaneus. Next base: position 13,110,209 of record ML685767.1, read on the forward strand.
TTGTGTTCACTTCCTTGACAGTATTATCAAGAAAGCTTTATTTCCTGTAGCTGGGGGAACTGATTATCCAGGATTCAAGCTCTAAAGATGAATGAGGTTTCTTAGGATATGCAGTTTCTGCCCTGTGTGTTTGACAGTGGAAAGGAAAGGACACTTGAATAGCCTTTCAACCAAATAAAAAATATATATAGCTGTACAGCATAGAACTGTTATTTATTTCACAGTACCTATTACACCAAGCTACCTAGGCACTACTACAACAGGCAATATGAAGATAGCCATGTGAATCCCAGAACACTTGCTGCTGTATTGAATAATATGATTACTAACACACATTTTTACACCCATTTTTTACACCTATTAATGCTACAGACACAAGCTATAAGAATGTGAACGACATTCCATTCCACCTCATGCATTGTTAACTAAATGCTGACTGTAGAGCTGTCACTATTGATCCTGCAGGAGCCAAGAATAATGCAGTTTGACCTTTAGGGCTGGCAGCTATAAAGCCAACGTTTTACTTATAAAGAAAACACTTCTGATCTGGCCTTGCTCTGTCATTTTGTAGAAGAATTCCCCCCTTCAAAATATAAATTAGAAAAAAAGAAAATTATTATTTTTAGTTATATATGAACAGGAAGCCTCTTTCCTCAGGTGGTGTAGTGAAAGGTAAGTTTGCCTGCTCCCCGGCTCTGATCAGCACACCAATTTGCAACCAAACTGTAGTCTGATGGATGAGGAAAGATGAATTAAAAAAAACAAAATTCAGAATTCTTGCTCATTTGGTATAGGTCTATGGGAATATATTTTTACTTGTGAAGTGAAGAACTTTAAATTAATAATTGATGTTTGAACATGTTCTGGACCCTTCATTCATGGGAGGAGAGTGAAGGGGAGCAATTGTGATTTATATATTGAATTACGGTTGTGATTATATGTTCTCCTACTGCAATACAGGGCAGCCATACACAATAATTACTTCAAGTTGTACAGAAGACCCCAGGTATTTATTTTTAAAAGCCACTTTACAACGGCAGAAAAGGGAGGTTAAGAGTTCTCATTTTCTTTGTTAAGTTCTTTACAGTCTTGACTATTACCAGATTTCAAAGTACTAGTGAAAACTGCCAAATTTAACCACACACTGAGCAAACAACTCCAACTGGATTCTAACAGGATGTTACCTGTCTAATCAAGGGCTGAAATTTGGCCCATAATAGTTAAAAGATAGTTAAATTTCAATCACTTCCAGCACTGACTTAAGATGCTTAAGTAATGAAAAGGCATTACTCAATTAGCAAAACTTTTGACCAGGTCTGTAGGATGACAAAAGCGATTATGTTACGTAAGTCAGAAGAATTCTTGCATGTTAGAAGGAAATCTTGAAACCTATTAAGTTCCATAAAATATGTTGTAAGTAATCTCAAGTATTATACATGGCCTGAAGTCTTCCTGCCTGTGTGTGTGGAAGATCACAAACAAAACCAAAGGAAACTCATGACACAGAGGAAATGAGTGAGAAAAGCAAACTGGAAAAGTTTTCTTCCTCCCACAAACTCCTAGGTGTTCCTTGAAATCACAGATAATTGAACAATGAATACTGATGTGACAACGCTTCTCTTCAATTTGTTTTTTAAAAAATGAACTATTTAAACTTACTTGTCATTCTGTTGCTTGAGTGATTCATTCAGCTTTTTCATGGCCTCAGCTTGTTTATTTAGTGAATTACATGTAATCTGTAGATCTTTATATTGTTTTTCAGTGGTTTCATGCCTAAAAAGTAAGTTATTTAATGAGTTACAGCTAAGAATAGTAAGTGCTTTTTAAAAACTTATCGTTATGAAAGAAAAAATACTTGACATCCAATGAACTATTTTCCCTCTCCTCTTGCAAACAGAAATTATGCACACCCTTGACAAAAATATTTATATTAAAATAACCTATATACATAATACAGAAATAGCAACTTTCATCCCAATCCCAAGCCTTATTGGAACCCTAACACACCATCACTGACTATTTATTAAGATTAAGAAATGGACTGAAGTAATGAATTTTGAAAGAATTGTGTGTTCAACTAGGTGGTTCAAACAAATGTAGCAAGTTATGCATAATCACACCAGTAGCTGTAAGCAGCGTGTCTGACAGAGGCCAGGTCAATGCTTCAGAGGAAGTACAAGAATTCCCATAATAGACAATTAGGGGATTATCTATGCATAGGAGATGATCCTTCTTAATGGAGTATTTGTTAGAAACTGACCTCTGCCTAAAGATTTATATTCCCTAAAGACAGGATCAAAAATTTTCACTCAATGTTCTCATCGAAATAAGTGTAATCCTTTTTTCTATCCCACCAACCCCTTAGCCTATTTTTGTATTAGCTTTAGAGCTGTTGACTGTATTTCACTAAGTGTCTCATTCTTGTATTATGAGGACAGGCAAATAGGAGCATTCTCTGTCTTGTGCAGCCATTCGTTTTGTACACTTATCTTCACTCAATGAAGCAGTCACATTCTGTAGGACCAAAGCGGAAGATTTTGTGACAGACAGCTAGTTGGCACCCACACCCCCCTCCCATGAGCAATCCAACTGTGAACTGATTCTGGGCTTCATGCCCAAAGCATCAGCTGGAGTCAGTCTCCTGTGGGAACCGTCTGGGGCCTAATTTAAGTGTTTTGCAAGGCTTGGCTGCGATGAACTCATCTGTTTTTCCAAGCCATTTCAGCCTTCGGCCTGAGCATGTGAAAGCAAAGCGGGCTTGATCACCCTGCCTTCTCCTGAAATGCTATATGTTAGCATAGTTCCTGGGAACCTGCGGACTTCGCCGTAGGATCATGGACCAGGCTGCCTTGGTAACCTAGGACCAAGATGCCTCGGGAACCTCCTCAGGGTCGTCGTCAGGGGTCCCCCGGCTGCTGAAGGGACGTAAGCTCTCGCCACTTATTACTTTGTTTTTGCTTGCTTGGGGTTATTCACCATAGCATTCAATAAAAAATCATCCATCTTTGCATTGATCTTTGACTGCGTCTGGTGAATCTGCATGAACCAACCCCTTGGGGTACAGTTTGGGGGAACATATTCTTTTCACAGAAATCTTTTCATCCTTCAAATCATCCTCACCTATTCCTTATCTTAATAGCTATAGAATCTGCATCTTCATCCATCGATTTCTACATTCAGTTTGATTTAAAACCTTTTTCAATCACAAGATTAATTTGCCACAAGAACAAATATAATTCAAGCACTTTAGCAATGACCCACATAAAATCAGGTTTTCTAATACACTGTCTTGCAACATGATTAGCCTAGAAAAACAGTGGTTACAACATTTCAAACCCTCCTGCTGTCAGATAGATTTGGCACTTATTGGATTCAAAAGAAGCTCTACCCAGCATTTATTGGCTCAAAGGACTAATCAGGTCTAAGCAGGTTCTTAAGGGCCTGTGAAAACCCATTTTTTCTTTTCATCTGTTGTATATCCACAGAAATTTGTATTTTAGAATAGTACAGATGTAGTGCATGTAGATTTGAAATTCTTACTTTTGAAGAAGATCAATGGAGGATCTTTTCAGTATCTCATATTCTTCAGCCACTGTTTGTAACTTCCTATTGTGTTGAAAGAGCTGCTCTATGTCATTCTGCGCCCGTTCTGATTCTACCTGCTGAGCTTTCAGCAGTTCATCAAGTTCTTCATTTTTTCGCTCCGCATCCTTCAACATTGCAGCAAGAGTCCGTGCCTTCGAGCAAACAGCAAATACACAGGTTCCATTACATGTTTAACATTGCTTAATCCACTCAAAAAATGGGGAATTTTCCATGACATTAGATAACACTTTTTTTTGGCAAATGACAGCTGAATCAGTTATTTTACACTCAGATACAGTAATCATTTGTGACCTCAAAAGTAGAACAAAAGTTTAGATACTTTAAAGAGTATTTGAAGTGATTAAACCGGTGGCTTAAAGCCATTTGAAAGCACAAGTCTATTCAAAATAGAGAGAGCTTGCACATAAACAGAAAGTGGTAACAGAGCTGTCTGCAAACCTTTGCATTTTAGTACTGCTAGAATAGTGCTATAAAACAAACAGCAACACTAGGATAATAAATCTTGTTACACTGAAGGGTCAGATTAATAAGACTGTTCAGAAAGACAAACCATTAATGGTGCATTAACACCACATATCTATGTTCACAAGTCATAAGCATAGCTTGGCTAAACAGTGGAAGGGAGGGCTTCAGGTATGACGAAGTCACACTTAAAGGGAATAAATGCCAAATACGGAGTCTCAAGGAGCCATGGACAAACATAAGATGATGAAACAAAGAATTTTGACAGTATATATAAAAAAAATTAACAGTGACACTAGATTACCACTTGTTTGTGGAAAATATTCTAGTCTTAATCCTTTTGTTTAGTTTTTAAAAGAAACTGAAGTTCTAGATTAAGACATGTATAGAGAATTAATCTGTACTGGGCTTGCATGAGGGGAAGGTGGGTTTGGACTAGAAGGCCTTATAAGTATTTTCCACCTCTAGCGTCCAGAGTGTGCATATTCATACTCACCTCAGATTCAGCTTGGACCCTCTGGCAACGGTACTGGGCAATTAGCCTATCAGCCTGAGCAAGGGCCAGAGCCTTTGCCTCCAACAGATCTTGTAACCTGGTTTCTTTGGACTAAAGATTAAGAAAGTTTAGTAGTGCTATTTCGCTAATTTAATCTTTCATAAGTGCACATATTCTACAGACGTACATACACATTCATGTGTACTCACTGCTAACGCTGCTAGTTTCTGCTCATAAACATCCATTATTTCAGACATCCTCACATCAGTGACTGGTTCCCTCATCTGTGGGAGAAGTGAAAGTAATAAAATTCAGCAGCCTAAAGTGGTCAAATGTGTAGTTATTGGATGAACAGTCATTCATGTTAAAGAGTTTGATGAGAGCCCACAGGCTAGCAGCCACTCAGCTTTCCAAGATTAAAAGCTTTGCTGCATTGACTTGACTATAGCTCAGTTCAGTTTAATTTAAGGAAGTATTGGCATTGTTGAATAAAATGTAATACAGTAAAGGTACAATCATAACATTGGCTACCATGATTAATAAATTAGTGTCACTCCAAAAAGTGAGGGAAACATTATGTACAGACCGTTGGCTCCTAAGTAAACCTGTTGGGTTGGCTATGTGTTCCTCATGACAAATAGTATTTCATTTCTCCAGGAACGGTGACAGTGCATTATGGCCAAAAACGCTTCTCTCTGGAATTCACATACCTTGACAGAGTCAGAACATTTTGATGAAAACAATATGTAGGGAGTTTGTGAAATCTCTCTTCCATCTTTCATTAAGATCCATTAGTATGTTATAAGATGGTTAGGAAGCTGGCTAGATCATCAGACTCAATAAGTAGCAATTAATGGCTTGATGTCTAGTTGGCGCCTGGTAACAAGCAGAGTGCCCCAGAGGTCAGTACTGGGGCCAGTTTTGTTCAACATCTTCAAATGAGCAACTGGATGGGGTGATTTGCACCCTCAGCAACTTTGTATATGACACTACCTGTGGGAGTGGTAGATAGATACCCTGGATGGTAGGGACAGGTTACAGAGAGACCTAGAAAAATTGGAGGATTGGACCAAAACAAATCTGATGAAGTTCAACAAGGACAAGTGTAGAGTCCTGCACTTAAGACAAAAATCCCATGCACTGCTACAGACTGTGGACCGACTGACTAGGCATCAGTTCTGCAGTAAAGGACTTGGGGGTTACAGTGGACAAAAAGCTGAATACGAGTCAATAGTGTGACCTTATTGCCATGAAGGTTAATGGCATATTGGGCTGCAGATCGAGGGAAGTGATTATTCCCCTCTATTCAGAGCTGGTGAGGCCACATTTGGAATATCATGTCAGGTTTTTGGCTCACTAATACAGAAAGGATATGTCACAAACTGGAGAGTCCAGAGGAGGGCAACAAAAATGATAAGGGGGCTGAAGCACATGACTTACGATGGGCAACTGAGGAAACTAGGCTTGTTTAATCTACAGAAATAAAGAATGAGGGGGGATTTGATAGCACGCTTTTTAACTACCTAAAAGGGAGTTCCAGGAAGGATGGATCTAGGCTGTTCTCACTGGTAGTAAATAACATAACCAGGAGAAGTGGTCTCAAACTGCAGTAGGGGAGGTCCAGGTTGAATATTAGGAACAACTTTTTCAGCAGGAGGGTGGTGAAGTCCTAAAATAGGTTAGGACAGTGGTGGCACCTCCACCCTTAGAGGTTTTTAAGATGAAGCTTGATAAAGACCAGGCTGGAATGACTTAGTTCGGGGTGGTCCTGCTTTTTGAGCAAGAGGTTGGATTAGATGACCTTCTAAGGTTCCTTCCAATCCTAATCTTCTGTGATACTATGTATCTATCTAATCTTCTGTGATACTATGTATGTAGAGTTTGTTGACCTCTAAGGCACAATATAAGGCCTATATGCTTACTCAAATGAATACTTGAGTAAACATTATACATTTTTATATGTTCAATTGAGTAGGTAATTAGGGGAGTCTTCCTGGGATGGTCTGGGGACTAATGAAGATTTTCACTAAATCAATGATAGTGGTGCCAGTAAGTTTTGAGGAGATTGTTAAATGTATGCTGATGGATGACGCTACACAAATGAGTATTTTTCAGTACAGAAGATATTAAATTATCATTGGGTATTATTTAACATCTTATTTTCAAAACAGCACCAGCCCTTATATAGGTGAAAATAAGTTCAAAATTCCCATGGAGATCAGACATCTGTTCTTTTCCGCATCTGTATATTTTTTCAGCTCTCAGTCTCCTCTTGCATCCTATTGTTGTTACCAAGTTGAAGGATCACTTGCAGTAAGTAATTTCATTTAGAACTTTTTTTTTAAATGTACAAACACGTTAAAGTGGATGACAAAATTGTTTGGAATATTCTGCATACCTTGTTTATAATCTATTTAGTTTCTTCATGTGAAGCGTTTAAACTATATTACAAAAAGATGGCCTGTTTTACAGGGTTCACTTTTCTTTTATTTATAGTATGCATTGAACAGTTAAGGCTCAGATGTTTGGTGTTCAATATTAAATTCTAAAAACTCATTCCCTCATGGAACGAGCAACTCCTCTGATCAGAAAAGTTAAGAAGTGTATCACTAAGCAGTATACCAAGTAAGCTCTCTTTCTGTCAGAAGTTCATTTTAAGGTCTAAGTTGCAGGAGCTTTTGTTAAATTTGAAGTCATTTTGTTTGGCAGAAGTGGTAAGTCTCATTCTCGCCTGAAACCCGCCTTACAATATATGCAGCAATATGCCTATGGATCTTCAAATCAAGTGTTAAAATGGGAATCATATTAAAGAGTCTAATGACTAGTGAAGGGATGAAACCTTGAAAAATCATTTAGCCTTTCTCATCATTATTCTAACTGCTGGCTGAAAGAGGCACAAATGACAGAGAGAGGGTGCCAAACCTTATCAGATACAATAAAAAAAACTGGTGGTTGAGAAGGTTTCCTGAGGATGTGGCAGTGGTGGTGTTTACCATATAGGTGGGCAGTATAATTTTATCAAATATTTGCAGGTCATTTTGTTAATTTGTATATTCTGTTCTCTACCAATCAGATGCCCACCCATCTTTTTATTCAGAACTAGTAATCAGTTAACTCCCATGGATTTTATCGGTATCCTTTCTGTTTAAAAATTGGGTCATTTGTAAAGTGAGACATTACGTCTCACAAAACAAATTTTAAAAAAACCCTCTACAGTAAACTTTGTTTTACTAATGCAAATAGGTTTTTAAGTAGCATGAAAAGAGAAACCATAGTTCATGGAATTTTAATGCAAGAAACTGCGTTTAGTGCTTAGACATAGTGACATGCTTTAGAACAAGTTCCAAAGGGGTAGCCGTGTTAGTCTATTGCAGAAAAACAAACAGAGTCTTGTGGCACTTTTAAAGACTAACATTTATTTATCGCCAGACAACAGAGTCTTGCGGCACTTTTAAAGACTAACAGATTTATTAATCGCATGAGTGGGATTTTCTCCCACGAAAGCTCATGCGATTAATAAATCTGTTAGTCTTTAAAAGTGCCGCAAGACTCTGTTGTCTTTCTACAATAGACTAACACGGCTACCCCTTTGGAATTTATTTATCGCATGAGCTTTCATGGGAGAAAATCCCACTTCCTCCCATTCTGTAAATTTCCCATCTTCAAAGCGTCTGACGAAGTGGGATTTTCTCCCACGAAAGCTCATCTGATAGATAAATGTTAGTCTTTAAAAGTGCCACAGGACTCTGTATGCTTTAGAACAAAGGTTCTCAACCTTTTTCTTTAAGCCCCTACTACAGCATGCTATGAAAACTCCAGGGTCAAGCTGAGGGAGAGGTTTGGGGAGGGGGGAATTAGAACTTAATGAAAGTTAATGCAGTAAAGCTTTTCTCTCAACTTACAAAGCATGTTATATCAGAGGGAAGCAAGATTTCCATTCTTGTAAGAGAACTTCCCTACCTCACAGAGATGCTGAGAGGATAAAATATAAATATAAATACTACAGTCATTGGGGGAACATACAAGTATCTAAAAGATGAATGATTTTCCCTGATCCTATATGCCACAATGTCTGTGTCTGTCTCCCTAGGGAGCATCTCTTTCAATTAAAAATGTCTCCCTTTGTGCATCATTGCAACAGCTTATCTTCTCGGACACATCCGCTAAGTCCCCATATCTGAGAGCTAGGTAAAGGTAAGCAATAGGTTCTCAGGGAAAAATGTCTCAACGATGAATGTCTGACAGTCCTGACCACTGACATTTGTGGACACAACAGGGATCCTCTTTATTTGGGCTTCTGTTGGAGAATGTAACAGCATACAGAGTTCAGGTTAGGTGCCCAAGTTCATATTTGTCAATATAGACATATAGGGTCTACAACTCTTCTGTAAAGTAAGAATGTAAGTAGTTATCCTACCAGAAACATGAAAAATAATATTAACCTCCAGTCCAGATTGAAGTTTCTGTATTAGTTCTTGAATGTTCGAAGTTGTTGCATCATCATTTGAAGGGTAGGAAGTAGGGCACTTCATGGACACCACACTGGTCATGGATGACTGCATATGGATTTTTTTTGAAGCATGCTCTGTCTCTTGTTGTCTATAAGCATTATTTGCTGCAATGCTTTCGCCAAGCCTATATAACAAAATCAATTAAGCAAGCAATAGAAGCTGGCAAAAATGTTGAGGTGAAGGTAGAAGACAATGATTTTATGTAAAGAGGAGTCAACATTTATACACTATACTATGAAAACAAAATAGTATAACACCAGCCCTACTGGTACTATCTACTATACTCAGGTAGTTAGAGATGTGCATTCAATATTTTGAGATATAAAAAGGAGAAATGCTAATAAAAAAAGGAGTTTGATCATTCACTGATAGCAGCTTTTCTCTACAATCACTGTATGAATTTTAAAGTTCCTTAACTCATTAACTGCTATATCTAGAAACAAGTGCAGTATCCTATTGAAAATAGTATTTCCAGCTGCTCTCTAATGGCAGAACAGCCTCTTAGAAGTTTGATAGTTTGAGTTACTGGACTTCAAACCTACCCCTGCTCCAGAACTGTGAATGTGGCCCAGCATGCTTGACAAACCAGTATTTGGGGTGATTAGAGGAAAGATTCAACTACTAGAGCAGAAAAAATATTTTGAAGAAGGTAACCATTACTTAACTATTTGAAACATTAGTAGTCCCCGTGAAAAAGATTCAAGCACAGACTTTAAAACAACTCAAGCAAACAACTGGTGTAAAAAAAATAAATAAATAAAAAATAAAGACTGAAGTAACATATTACATTATCATCACCTTACACATATATAAGAAACTCACACTATGGCTGGGAAGTCTGGCAATGGTGCTGCCTCAAACAGTATTTTAAGTCCAGTCTGTACTTGTTCTCTGTGGTCTGACGTTAAAGCAAAAGCCAAATGTGTAATCAAACGTTGATCCTGGGCAGAAATCATTTACGTCAATTTATATTATAATCAACTAATGATTCCAGCTATTGCAATAGACTGAAGTCAATGTGAGTAGAGATGCTTTATTTATTTGTTTTTTTAAAATTTCAGTTCCCCTTGTTAAAAAAAAGTAAGCATACCCATATTTGCAGTTTTCTGAAAACCCATTTTATTAAACAATGAATTTTTACAAATCTGCAGTCTGCTTCCAGGATTCCGAACATTACTTGCACAGAATTATATAATAGGAGCATTCAGTTCCAATGAATTGTACTGAGTGAGAGGTAACATCATCTACGAACATCTGACATGTATCCAAATACTGGTCTTCCTCCCATCTGGCCTGGATAGCAAATAAATGACTAATGCCCCAACTCTGCAATCGATTAAGCACATGCTTTACTTTGAACATGAGGGGTTGCGTGTGAAAGTGTTTACACGATCATGCCAGAAGCCTGCCTAGAATTGCCTAATTTTCCACACTCCTGAAAGCTACCCAAAATCCTGTTTTTAGAGGAAATCCAATGAGAAGAAGAAAGAAATGAGGTGTCTGGCTTTTGAGAATGTAGGTGCCAAATACAGGCATTACAATGGTTTTTGCACTGTGAGCATCTGTCTACAAGAAAGTGTCTGAATACAATTCATTTGAGTTGCCACTAATGATTGATACTATTTTATATGGACAAAATAGCTAAGTTGGATTCAGGCAAGATATGAAAAATGTCACTTTCTAGTAATCCTCCAAGCCAGCTAGTTGCTATTGGAACCAACCTTTTCTGAGTTTAGGATCTTTTAAATTTCACCCCTAACAATATGACTGTGGTTGATCATAAACACTACATTTAAGTGCATCTTAACATACATCACTGAAATAACAGGACTGAAGACTAATACAAGCGCAACAAAGGCTCAAAACTTTAACAATTAATTATTTTAAACATACCCAAAAACTTGGACTGAACAAAAATGAGGAATTACAGTTCCCTGGACACGTTCAACATGTTACAGACACTTAAGATTTCTGCCAGAAACAAATCCAGAGTCAAATCAATGGCGCTATTATATATACTCAACTTCTTAACGATTCTTTATAAATCATTTAAAGCCTACCTGAAGAATTTTGTAGAAGCTGACTTCCATACTAGGCACCAACTGTTTAAGTCTGCTCATAAGATCAAGTGTTTTCAAAATGACATCAGCAGCAAGTTTGCTTTAAACAAAATATAATTGGAATGAAAGTTGAAAGTTTGAAATAGATACTGAAAGTAAGTTTACACTTACAGTTAGAAGATATATGCACTTCTGTTTAGAAAAAAGGTTAACTTGAATTTAGTGATACAGTGACAGACATGGAGATTGAATTCCTCTATCAATTGACAGAACAGATAAAACAGGTTGTAGTGATGCAGGCTTCCCCTGCTCTATCACGTTAATGTGCACCAATTATCGCTAGCTGAAAGAGTTCAGTCACACACCATGGTTTCTCTGCCGAGATAAACAACAATGAAGCCAATAGTAAAGATAGAGGATTTTACATGAGACTTTTGTGAAACTTGAAGTTGACATGAGAAACTCATTTCACATAAGAATTAAGGGAAGACAAATGATAGTTGCCAATTATCTGGAATGGATTCAGATTGGTGACACTGATGTGAAAGATATGATAATCCCATCTGCATGCCCTAACCCTCTCAGTGCTCCTATAATCATGCATCTTCAATCTTTCTACCAAAATAATTTTGCATAGAGTTCTGAAGTTCAGTTGTCTAAACCCAAGGTATAAAAAGAGAGGATGAGCTGAACATTAAAGGCACTTAATATGTATTAGACCTGCCTTAGTTATCTTTTTCCATATAATCAGAATTCCAATTTATCCTGAAAGAATTACAAAATGTCTAATAATTTAAGACAATATTCACTGAACAGCTAATGTTATTATTCTGCTCTCTCAACGCTGTTCTTTATTATGAAGAAAACACTAATATCAGCAATTCAATAGTACATTCAAAATTAGATGTTTAAACAGTAGAAACATTCTTTTAACTCTATAACCCTCATTTTCAGAGTAAATGAGATTTAAAATTAATCTGATTTTAGCATGCTCACCACAGTTCAGAGTCCACTACCTTTGTCCCAAAGCCAATGTCAATCCTGTTGCATGTAAAATGGTGTTCTATTAGAGATGTGCACCTGCTTGCAGTCAGTACCTTCGAGGCATGCATTTTCATTGTCTCATCTCCACAAAGCAGTATAATTCAGTTAAGGATGCAAACTAATTTATTTTATGTATTATAAGACATGGAAAGATATTTTAGTCAGATTAAAAAAAAAATCAAATGCTTTGACAAGTGAACATCACTTCTCAGTTAGAATTAAACACCTTAAATATACAAGGGAGTGAGGCTTTATTTTTCTGTTTCTCCAAACAAATACTATTTTTCTTAAACTTAAGAAACCTCAACTTTACCAAATTGAATTGTGAGTCACTAGCAGACCAAAATTTGGCTAAGACAGTTCTTGAATAGGAATCTCTAAAGAGCACCAAGATGCTATAGGAAACAATTGATGAGTCAAAAGAAGTTGTTCCTTCCTTTAGCGCTCACTCAAAGGTATGCCCCTCTCCCATCAAAGGATAAAAGATAGTAATGCTGTAATTGTATTTTCCCCAATATTTACAAGAAAGAGAACCTACAAATAAATATATGAACTGAAAACTTTATGGTGCTCTTCATAGTAATGTTCCACACCATTATGAATTTATTCTCAATATAGCAAAATAGTAGCACCCCCCCCTTTTTTTTTTTTAAAAACAGATGAGACACTAACACAGAGAGAATCGGTGGCAGAAACACAACTCAGACTGCCCAAACAGCAAACCAGCTTCTTAACCACAAAATCCTTTTTTTGCCATCACCTAAAATCCATGAATTCTTTGCAAAAGATAACTAGGAAGTACATGCTGCCTATATCTAAGTTTCCCCTGCAGCTTCAATCAGACAAGGTTCTTTATTTCCTGACATAACTGTGTGTAATGGTATCATCATGTACTGATAAAAAGCTGCCACATTTCATCCCACAGGCACTTATATTTAATATGTTAAGTAAGATGATCCTTGTGTATTGATTAAAATAACGAGTAAGGTATTTTTCATCCCGAAGGATCCAAAGCTGCAAGAAAAAGGGAAAATTTAATTTTGAAGTTTCCTTTTAATTAAGACTTAGTAATTTCAAGTCATCTTAATATCTTTAAAAAAAAGAAAAGGGTTTTTTTTAAAGCGGTTATATAAGTAGCAACTCTTCAGATCTTGCAATAACAGAGATCATGGACAATGTGAATGACTTGTATAAGGATATTTAGCATGACGTCAATGACTTTGACCATTCTTTCACATTTCTTCTTTGCCAATAGTTCATCCAGATTTTGTTCTGGCAACTGAAGGTGATCAAGGAGGACAGGGAGCAAAAGATCCACAAAGCGTTCAGCTGAAGTGCTATTGTTGGTATCAATAACATCCTATAGCAAAAACACACACAGATTCCAGTTGTCAAAATGTAAAAGATCAATCGAGGTGAAACCTATTCCCATCCCTAGAACAGTTCACTAACTTTCCCACCCGAGTCGTGGTGACATTCATGCATCCATAGACCAGTGGCCCGTCCAGCTCTACTACCAACTGATCATGCAGGTTTTAGATTTACTCTTCAAACTATTGACCAGCATCACCATATCCGAGGAAAGACTTGTTAAGCATACAGGACTAGCAGAGACCACCACACTCCTGTCCTTCAAATTAGCTACAATTGGTGGGTTTGGTTTTTTAAAAATTTTAGAACCAATGCAAGACTTCTGCTTAAGGTAATAGATTTAATGTTCATCAGGTACAAGATCTAGACTGAGAATGTCTCCTTACATAGAAAACTGCAATACAAAATATGGAAGTCTAGGGAAAAACTTAACTGCAATTACATTTGGGATTTGCCTTCACACTTTGCTTACCTAATAAAAATATGTATGCGATATGCAATTTATGACTTGTAAAATATAGGCGCATATGTTTCTGAATCAGAGAATGTGTAATTCAGATATAAGGTGACCACTATAATCAGTACCTCAAATATTTCCTTGAACAATTCTAAAGCTAGAATACAACAGTTTTCAGATCCTTCTAACGGTTGGCTTGACCAGTGCACTAAAGCAATAGATGGCTCCGATGATTTAGAGCGGGCTGCAAGTCTGGTGCTTCCAGAGACTGGCATGCCAGATGGCTCCAGTATTGTCTGACGCACAACATGGCGCAATTCAGTCACTGAACAAAAAGCAAGTAGTAATTCCAAGACCTGTGCAAATCAGAAGTAAACGAGGAATTAAATATTTTATATAAATATTTATATATACAAATAATATAAATCAATTTGTTAGTCTTTAAAAGTGCCACAAGACTCATTTGTTTTGCTGAACTAGATTGACATGGCTACCCCGTTGGAACTTGTCAAATATTTTACATTCACCCAAATAAAACAAATACACTGTTTACTATAATTGTTCATAGGACACTACTGTCAAGGTTGCCTCAGCATTTCCATGAAGATGATGGGTTCATTAAAGTGATTTAAATCACTTATTTTAATTATGATTTAATTCAGCAAACAGGAAACCTTGATTTAAGTCACTGACTAGGAAAATAGTTTACATACAAATGCTAAACAAGATTATAAACAAACAAAAGTTGATTTTCACTGGCATTTAACCATGAAAACATGTATTTGCAACTAAATATAGTCTTTCCACTGAATTTGGTACTTTTTGCTAACTAGGAGGATACACTATACATATTTGAGCAATTCCATCGCTTACATTAAGAATTGGAATAAATGTATGTTAGAAAATGGCAAATAATGCATTTATTTGCTAAATTAACTGTAATATGTGACTTGTGTCAAGCTGCACATGAACAGAAATTCAAGTTCAGTTATTTAAACTAATAGTTTTTATTTTTAATATTTACCTTAAAGTGCTTGATACATTAGAAAAAAGTTTATCAAAACGTGTTTTTCATTTAAAATGGATGAAGTAAATATACAAAAACAACAGGTGAGGTAAAGTTAATTGAATTGATTTTTCCAGATCATAAAGTCCTTAAGGATTTTAGAACTAGCAGACCCCATCCTCAAAGAGACAGATTTTTCTTCATAGACTGGAAGAGAAAACAAGCTTTTTCAGCTCCCAGTTTGTTTAGTTTACATGTTAAGTTTACATTACATGCAAGGTAAAGCTGAAAATAATATTTAGACTGTAATATTTCCAGGTTGCTGTATGACTATTATACATTCAAAACAAGAACATAAGAATGGCCATACTGGGTGAGACGAATAATCCATTTATCCCAGTATCCTGTCTTCTGACAGTAGCCAATGCCAGCTGCCTCAGAGGGAATGAACAACACAGGCAATCATCAAGTGATTCATCCTGTCAGCCATTCCCAGCCTCTGGCAAACAGCAATTCCTACCTATCCTGGCTAACAGACATTGAAGGAGCTATCCTCCAGGAACCTATCTACTTCTTTTTTTAACTCCATTCTAATCTTGGTTTACACAACATCCTTTGGTAAGGAGTTCCACAGATTGACTGTGCACTGTGTGAAGAAATACTTCCTTTTTTTAGTTTTTAAACCTGTCGCCTATTGATTTTATTTGCTGACTCCAAGTTTTCTTGTTATGAAGAGGAGTAAATGACACTTCCTTATTTACTTTCTCCACATCATGCAGGCATGATTTTAGATCTCTATCATAACTTCCCTCTCAATTGTCTCTTTTCCAAGCTGGAACGTCCCAGGCCTATTAATCGCTCCTCACATGGAAGGTTTTTCTATGCCCCAATCATTTTAGTTGCCCTTCTCTACACCTTTTTCATTTCCAATATTGTTTCTGAAATGCAGAGACCAGATCTGCAGGCAGTATTCAAGATGTGGGCACATCATGGACTTATAAGGAGGCAATATCATATTCTGTGTCTTATCTATCTCTTCCTAATGATTCCCAACAGTCTGGTGGCTTTTTTGACTGCCATATTCTTTTATGAAAGGCAAAATTGATGCAGAGGCTAATTGCCTGATACCAGAATGTACTGAGCACATCCACTGATTTATTATAATAAGATTTAGAGATGCTCAGTAGCTCTCCAAACCTGAGAGAGATTTCCTGAAGGCCACAAACTAACTAGAGATGGTAAGGTACTCCTGACTTGAGCCAAATGCTTACTAAATTAGATTTCATAGTTTCTCTTGCTATAAAATACCTTTGATGATGAATCAGGATCCCTTCCATGAAGAAGGCCTAATACTTGATTGAGGCATGAGGTGAAGTGTTCATATCTACATTATAAATGAGAAAAATAAATTAAATTTAATTATTTCAGTGAAGTTACATAATTTAAACATTTATAAACAGCAGTGGGTTAAAATGCTTTCACCCTAGACCAGAATAGTTAAGAAATTTCGCTTTCTCAAGTATATAAGTCAAAGGAAATATCTTCAACCTTGTAATTACAATATTCAAAATACTAAGTTACACTTCAAAAATCACTTTCTGCTGAAGATTGTTTCTATTCTCTCCAACCTTCCCCATCTCCCCCCACAAAGAAATTCGGAGCTCAGGATCTTAAGCTCCTTTCATCATTATATGAAGATGAGTCTAAAACTGCAACTGGCTAATTTTAAAAAGTGAAGTCATACCTAGTAAGATAATCTGCAATTTTGGGATTCTTCAGCAGATCCATAAGTAGATCAACAGAATACTTCCTTGTCAGAGTGCCATCACCGTTTACAAGAATGTTGAATATTAGCTGAAAAGTCTGATGAATATTTCGGGCATGGAAGAGCTAAAAAAGGAAATGAAACCAATTTATGCTACAACACCAATAAATTATCTCCCACTAATCAAAACAAGCTAGTGAGGAAAACAAATTCAGTCATTATGGATTTTATAACTTTACTCAAAGTTTACAAATTTCAATTATTTAAATAACGAGACTGAAATATTTACTTACCTTTTCTCCAACTTCTTCATTTAAAGTAAGACTTGATAATATTGAAAGTGCAAACACGACCATAGTTAAACTACTGTGAGCCAAGAAACTGATCAAGGTACGATAGAAACCCTTCACGTTATTCTATAGCAAAAAGGAGAAACTTGTTAGCATTGCACAATTTAGATGCGACCATACTTGTCTTAAATAATGATTTCTAAATAACGATTCAACCTAATCTAAAAACTACTCTAAAGCTGATACAAAGAAAGAGGAGTGAATTATATGGGAAATGTACAAAATGTGATTTCTACACAAGGCGCATGCTGGTATGAAAAACAGTCCCAAGGAACAGAAATTTAAAGTCAAACTTGAATGGTGAAAACCATGAAAGGATGATTTTTACCCTCATTTTGTAGGACGAATGGAATGCCATTTCATGAACACAAGTCTTCTTTAGCTTTTATAAATTGACACCTGTTTATGTCTATCTAATTCAGCCATATTTTTTTTGGATAAATACCGGGCTTACAATGAAAGCCTATTTCAATGTCATCTATGGAAGGATTTACTTCTCCACATGCTAGAAATAACTATGTATGCTCCTAAATACTTTTGCAAAGCTGATGGTAGATTTCACATTTCCATTTTATTCCATTCAGGGTAAAAATTTGGTAATAATTTTAGCTTTAGTTTTCTCTAAGGAATCAAGAGTAACTTGAAGTATTAACTACTTAATAGGCCTTTAAATAGGGTTCTGTGCATTCTAATTCTGCACCACTGAACTACACCTCATGTCACATAATTGTGCCCCTAATTCACAGCTTTCATTTAAAAAAATGTTTTGAGTGTTTATTATAGCAGAGAAATTTAAACAACCACTAAGTCAATATAAAGCAACAGGCTGATGCCTGCTTGAGTTAAGATAGCTGAGATGAAAATTTCCACTTTCACTTTTATCTGGCCCCCTGGATTAATTCCACTGGCACAGAAATTAACTTTTTTCCCCATAAAATGCTGCAGATTTTTTTCACTTTGCTGTAAATCCATCTTTCAACTAAAAACATAGATACATAATAAGTACATTAAAAGCAGGACGCCTGCTAAACAACCAGTGGGGCCACTGGAATATAACAATGCTAAAGGAGATGTCAAGGAAGATAAGGTTATTGTACAGAAACTAAATGAACTCCTTCCATTCGTCTTCACAGCTAAGGATGTGAGGGAGAGTCCCAAACCTGAGCCCTTCTTTTTCGGTAACAAATCTCAGGAACTGTCCCAGATTGAGGTGTCATTAGAGAAGGTTTTGGAAAAATTGGTAAACAAACAGTAATAAGTTACCAGCACCAGCTGGTATCCACCCAAGAATTCTGAAGGAACTCAAATGTGAAACTGCAGAATTACTAACTGTGGTATGTAACCTATCATTTTAAATCACCTTCTGTAACAGATGACTGTAGGATAATGTGATGCCAATATTTTAAAAAGACTCCAGAGGCAATCCTAGCTATTACTGGCCAGTAAGCCTAACTTCAGTACCAGGCAAATTGGTTGAAACTATAGTAAAGAAAAGAACTATCAGACACACAGATGAATAAAATATGTTGGGGAAGAGTCAATACGGCTTTTTGAAAGAAAAATCATGTCTCACCAATCTACTAGAATTCTTTGAGGGTGTCAACAAGCATCTGGACAAGGGTAATCCAGTGGATATAATGTACTTAGATTTTCAGAAAGTTTTCAATAAGGTCCCTCACCAAAGGCTCTTAAGCAAAATAAGCAGTTATGGGATAAGAGGGAAGGTCTTCTCCTGGATAAGGTGTAATTTGTTAAAAAGATATGAAACAAAGGGTAGGAATAAATGGTCAGTTTTCAGAATGGAGGGGGTTTGCACTGGGACTAACAATGCTCAACATATTAATAACGAGCTGTACAAAAGGGTGAACAGTGAGGTGGCAAAATTTGCAGATGATACAAAACTACTCAAGGCAATTAAGTCCAAAGCACACTGGGAGGAGTTTAAAAGGGATCTCACAAAACTAGGTAACCGGGTAACAAAATGGCAGATGAAATTCAATGCTGATAAATGTAAAGTAATGGGCATTGGAAAACGAACCCAACTATACATGTAAAATGATGGGGTCTAACTTAGCCATCACTCAAGAAAGACATCTTAGAGTCATTATGGATAATTCTCTGGAAACATATGTTCAATATGTAGCGGTTGTCAAAAAGCTAACAGAACGCTGGGAATCATTAGGAAAAGGATAGATATCATATTACCTCTTTATAAATCCATGTTATGACCACATTTTGAATACCATGTGCAGATCTGGCTGCCTCATCTCAAAAGAGATATACTGGAATTGGAAAAGGGGCAACTAAAGTGATTAGAGATATGGAAAAGCTTCCATATGAGGAGAGATTAATAAGACTCAGACTTTTCAGCCTGGAAAAGAGACAACTAAGGGGGAGACATGATAGAGGTCTAGAAAATCATGACTGATTTGGAGAAAGTAAAGAAGGAAGTGTTTTTTACTCCTGCTTATAACATAAGAGATAGGAGTCACCAAATGAAATTAATCGGCAGCAGGTTTAAAACAAACAAAAGGAAACATTTCTTCATACAATGCACATTCAACCCTTACCGGGGGATGTTATGAAGGCCAGGACTCTAATGGGACATCAAGAAAGAACTAAGAAGGATAAGTTCATCAATGGCTATTAGCTGGGATAGACAGGGATTGCTGAGTGCCAGAAGCTGGGAATGGGTGACAGGATGGATCACTTGATTACTACCTGTCCTATTCTTTTCATTCCCTCTGAAGCAGCTGGCATTGGCTACTGTCAGAAGAAAGAAGAGTGAGAGAGACAGACCATTGGCCTGACCCTGTACGGTCATTCTTATAGCAGGAACAATAAAAGGTTGCATGAACTGGTGTTGATGCTGAATAAGGGCATGAGTTCAGCACCAAGATCAAGGATGATTTTTAACGATCTTGTGTAGTTTTGTATCATTTGCAAATTTTGCCACCTCACAGTTTACCCATTTGTACAGCTCTTACTAATATGTTGAGCAGTACTGGTTCCAGTGCAGACCCCCTCCATTCTGAAAACTGACTATTTATTCCTACCCTTTGTTTCATATATTTTAACTGATTAAACCTGATCTAGCAGAAGATCTTCCCTCTTATCCCATAATTGCTTCTTCTTGGAAAGGCAAAAGCATTGAATATTCAACTTTTGCCAAAAATCATCACTAGTTGCCAATATCCATCTAGAATGTTAACGTAAGACTATCTGCATGTTAAGGGTACAGAAAAGATGCCATGCTGTCATAATTTAGCTTCTCCCACAAGGTGTCAACTGGTGAATCAAGTTCAGACTTGAATTTAGTCTTCCACATGGAAGCAGTATGTGCAAGCTCAAATAGGTGGTAATGGTGTGAACACAGCAGACAGAAGGGGTAGAGGTACCATGTGATACTACTGATTGAAGCTTGCAGTGCCAGTTTAGAGGAAGACTTGGAATCATCACTGCTGCATGAAGGATGGAAAGAAATAGTGGGGGGGGGGGGGGGGGGAGGAGAGATCTAAGTCCTCAAATGATCAGAGTTAAACTACTGTCTTTCTCTCCTCTCCCCCCAGGGAAGAAAATACATAAATCAGCAAAGTTTCTTACCAACGATTTTATATGAGCTTGAACAGAGAGATTGTGTCGACAAAGATTTGCCAGAAGTCCCAAACACGGTATCGTTAATTCGTCTTCTGTTGATTGACTAAAAGAGTTCCACAAGATTTAACAATTATAGCTTCACTTATACATTCAGAATTCAATGACATCTTCCATGCATAAATGTCCGTCCACATTACAGTCATGTATTACTAAGACGTATATAAACTTGTAATATATATTCAGCATGGAAAAGCTACCCACAATTTAAAAAAAGGAAAACTAATCACATGACAGCTCACTCATGTTTATGGTCCTGAGCCTGCCATGCAGTTCAGGTGCATGTATTAAAGTCATTAGAGCACTACACAGGCACAGGGGTCTGCTAGCACAGAGCTTCTTGCAGGGCTGGTACCTCAAATTGAAAAATAAGTCCAACTGAAGTGTTCTCACTGCTATTTTTTGTGTGTGTGGTGTTGTTGTTGTTTGTTTCTTTATCACCTTACTTCTCCCCAAAAGCTCAAATTCTCCTTAAACTTTGCCAGCTGTTGAAAAATCAAAAGTAAATGCCCCATCTCTGAATATTCTTTGCAACAACAGCACTTTGACAGAGACAAATGTCTGATTTAGAAATGATTACTATCTAATTCAAGCTACATCCAAGGCTTGTAAAATAATGCCTTAACGAAGCAATTATAGAAAATTTAGAAATGTGCTTAGCTAAAGATTTCTCCCCTAAAAAAAATGAACACATACTTACATATGATGCATTAGGAATAAAATTAATTCATCAATATTAGCACTGCCATGGAAAACTCTGACATTGTAGGTTAATCTCTGCAGCAGCTGAATACTCTGAAGAAATAAAACCAAGTCAATTATATATCTTTGCCACAACATCCTAACACAGAACATGGATATTTGGTGTTAAGACTACAGAGGATATTTCTCTACAGTTTAATGAGTCATAAGAACAGAAAGTATTTAATTCTGAGACACAAATCACTTTTGGATCCTGAAATTATGGTGTTACAGAAACAAGGTAACAATGAGACACAGAGGAAATTCACTTACCACATCTTCATTTATTTAATGACATCAAAGGTAACAATATTGGATTAGTATATCCGGGTGCTCAGAAACACATACATGCTTAGGAATAGCCTATCTACTTCTCTCACTAAGTTGGGCCTACAAACTTGCAATGAGGAGGAGGGATTCTCTATATTTAACTGTGTATCAGTGAGGCTCCTAGATTTTTTTAACAACTCGCATGTAACTATTTAGAGACCCCACCAAAATGTAATCCACAACTATAAGTCTATTGTAAGTCGATATGCATATAAAGAATAGTATAATTTTCTAATATGAAGTGTTTCATAAAAATATGGTTTTTTCAAAATTGAAATGTCCATAGGAAATGTCCGTTTCTGACAATTTTCCCACAGAAAAAACAATTTTCCTACAAACTATATTATAAACACTCCCCCACTCCACTTTTCATGTGCAGAGAAATTACAGTGTACTCACTCTACTTCCCAAAGTAGCTTATTTGAGATCTGACAGTAAAACTTTACATACCAAAGCCAAGGATATCATCAAGAATAATATCCAAATATATAACCCAAATTAGCATTTCTAAATTTGGGAAGTGTGGATAAATATAAATAGGCTGGCTGGCACTGCTGCCACCAACCTACACATTTCATTGTTATTTCAAATGGGAATTTTCATACTGGGAAAAGCTTTCGTGTGTTAGACACCAGACAAATCAGCTGCCTGAGTTGGCTGGTACTTTAACAGTTTCTCATAGGTCCCCCCGATGTCTGGAGCGCCCCCTTAAAACAAAAAAAGAAGTGGGCAGCATTGTAGATTCAAACTGGTCCCTGCAGATGTCTGTCTAAACACTATTAACGGGGAAACATTGCATGCAGAGAGACCCAGTTCTTTTGTCTGTCTTCACCATAAAGGAAGATCTGCAACACAACAGGAATAGCAGAGAAGTGATAGCTGGGAACCCAGAAACACACAAAAGAAAATTTACTGAGGTTAAAAAAAGCTTTGTCAGATGCTCTTGGTCTGTCCTTTTTAAACCAATCAACTCGATTTGGGGAAGACCTCTTTAAGAAGAACCAGTAGGGCTTCCCTGAAGCTGCTGTTGGCAAAACATAAATGGTATGGTCTAAAAAAAGTACAGCCATTCTCATCCTGTCTTGGCTGTTAAGTCTATTTTTGCCTCCAAATATCCATGAACAGAAGGAAGGACGATAATGTGGACCCCACTTTAAGTAATCTGCAGACCTGCAGTAGGAAGAAGCCAGTTTTCCCGACTCTAGCTTCAGGAATTAGACAGGAACAAGTTGGCCAGAGAATCAACATTTATAGGTGACATGTTGGCCTCTAGGAAAACCAGGCTGAGATAGTTTAAACAGACCAAAACTGTAAAGAATGGCGCAAGTTGACCCCAAAATACTGGTGGTTTCTTTTCCATAAGACAGGCCTTGACAAAGCTATATTTCTGGTTGCCATGGCAACCAGTTTTCCTAGCCTGTCGCCCAGCTCCACTGCAGAAATGTAATGGAGGAGCGCCCTCCGGCAACCAAAAGTAAAATTGCTGGCACCTAGCTGTGATCCGATTTTGTCCATCCCTGCCATAAGATATACCAAACCAGCAACAAACAGCTTCTGATAATCTCACTGGTTATTCAGAAAATAAAAACACAGGACTCTTGAAGCTATTTCAAAGAAGAGATAACTGATTTGCAAAGGTCTTAATTTGTAAAGTGTCTGGAAATTACCCAACCAGCTTGGGTATCATCATTCCTTGTTTACAGCTTCTTTGTTGGAAATGTCGTTCAGAGAAATGAAGACTAAATAATCCATGTATGGAATTAGTTCAAATTCTCCCATGAGAATTACAGGGTGTTTCCAGGCTGGTGTTGGGATCCCAGTCTTGTGATCCAAACTTTCCCTTATAAGTTTGGACAGATTTTAGATAAAAAGGATGAGGACCCTAGAGTATTTTATACATTTGTG
>ML685767.1:13133976-13175165 GCA_007922175.1 Pelusios castaneus
ACTGCTAAAACTTCAAAGAGAAATAAAAAGAAGGGTCAGAGGAATGTATAATGAATAGCATGATTATAGCCCTGTACCAGCCCCTTCTTCTCCACATTCTCCTAGCACCAGCAAATTTGGCGCTGGCTTGGCGCTTGGCCCCCCACTGCCGAAGGCAGTGCTGCTCTTGGTAAGGGGGCCATAAGCAGAGGTGTCGCAAAGAGCAACACTACTCTCGGCAGTGCCTCAATAGACTGTGCCCCGCTGCCAAGAAAAGTTGGTGTTTTCAGTGGCAGAAATGGCACTTTCACCAGCACAGCAGAGGGGCTGTGTGCCGCTGCAAATCGGCTCACGTGCCACTGCTGGCATGCGTGCCAGGGTTGCTGATCTTTGTTATAGGCAATCACAAACATATCCACTTCCAAATTCTTAACAATGCAAGATTCAACCTCAAAGTCTTCGCTTTTTACGATGGCCCTAATTATCATTTGCATACCACATGTCCTCAAAGGTGATTATTTCAGACTGATTAGGTTGGGAAGAGTTGACCTTCTTTCACAATAGGTATTTATATCACCTCTTTATCCCTCATCATTCTCCCCTCTGTGAAAGGGGATACAGATGTCTGTCTCCTTTGTAAAGTGATTTGAGATCTACACAGGAAGAGTGTTGTAAGAGATGGGGTTTAAAGGGTTTGTAACAAAAATTTAAAGATGGAACTATGCAAGACATATCTGACTGTCAAGAGTGATATCCTTAAAGCTCAACACTTGCTTCAAAATTATAGCATATGAACCGACTCTCCCATCACTAATCAATTTCTAAGATGATAGTTTTAGTAAAGTAGAGCAGGGTAGAAGCACAAAGTAAAGAGCAAACAACAGCGTACTGCTTAAGCAAAAAGTCTTAAAACCATTTGTATGTCACAGATACTATGATGATAGTGTTATAGAAAATTCTAAGAGACAGCAAGTCAAATATTCAACTTAAACATTTACGATTTTATACAACAGGGACATGACCTGGAGATTCCTTACATGATAGCATTTTTGGTTTTATTATAAATGTTTCAGAACAGGTCCTTTAGAAAAATTAATTCTATTATACAGATAACAAGCATTACCTCTATCCTACCTGTAACAATACTGGATCATTAGGACTGTTAGCGCTTCGGTGAACCACTCCAGCCAGCACACTTGTCAAATTATAAGTATTCTGAAGAGCTTGTCTGGTGTCATTGTCCAAAACTAGACCATAAAGGCATTTGTTAAAAAAGTCCTGCACAATTATAGTTAATAATAAAAGCAGTATTAGCTAGCAGTCTGAGCACTGATTTGGAATCAGGAAGTCTGAGCTCTAGACCTAGATTTTGTTGTTTGATTTTTAACAGTTTCATAACTTGTCACTTGCTCTATAAATAAGAACAAGTCAGAATTTCTCTCTGCTTGTTTCCAGCCTATCTTCTGCCCTAATGTAAAGTGGGAACATCACCACTTACCTCACAAGATATCATAAGGGCACTTCCATCCTGCCCAAAAAACTCTCTTGAAGTATTTAATATAGGTGAGCTGAGCAAAACAGTCACGCAGCTTAGGCAGAAAAATCTACTTCTAATTTTTCCACTAAGAAGGTGGGCAGAGGGGAAAATCCCAAACTAGTTTTACTTAAATAAAAAAACATTGCAAGATAGAACTACCCCTTGTCCTAGTGAGTAAACAGGCAGACGTGTATATAGGTGATCACTGCCATTATATACTAACAACTCTAAAATCTACTCTAACCTTAATCTATCTCCCTCAAATAGATCATAAGACACTGAGAAAAGAATTTAATAGAATCAATATATGCATTCTATATAGATTACTATTACACGTTAAAAAAAATCAACTGTTTCCAGCTCTAGCCATCCATAAAAATCTTTTCTAAAAAGCCTGTTTTAAAATAGATTCTAATTACTCCATATCATAGTATCACAGCAATATTCAACCAGATGTAATTAAAAAACCCCAACAAAACACCACCCCCTAAAATCAGCCCCCTTCAAGGGCTCCTCAACCTCAGTCATTTCCCAACTTTTATGGGCCAGAGAGAAAAGATGAGCCTTTAAGAATGCCATGGAGATTAATAAACTCAGGCTGTTTCAATCCAAAGAGCAGAAGCAAGTTCTAAATGCTGCTCCAGCAACCCTCTCCTTTATATCTCAGACACCTCTGCTAACTGCAGCTGTGGAAGGATCTCAAAGGGAAAGCAGCTGCCAAAGAAAATGAATACAAGTGTCATTTATCAGTTACACAAGCTAAGTTGACATAGAGAAATAAAAACGCTCCTGTGTTTTGGAATATAAGAATCACAAACTTCATGTATTCAGGAACCAACTTCTCCTATAGATATTATATATACACATTGTCAGGAATCAGATATTGGAAAAACTAAATACTTGTACATTTTACTGCAATACACAATTATTCCCCATCCTTCAAATCAATGCAGTTTACACAGGTAATATAATATAGCAGGGGTGGGCAACCGTGGCACGCCTGCCTATTCTCAGTGGCATGCAGCATCACTGATGCTCCCCCCATTGGTCCTGTCCCCTGCTGCCTCCCTGGCAGCTGGGGAGCATGGTAAGCAGCGAAAAGGAGCTCTGGCATGTGGGGCTCCTGATCCCTGCTGGCCCCACTCACCAGCTGGAGACAGTGGCAAGCAGGGGATAGGAGCCTCATGTGTGGGGCGGTGACAGCAGGGAGGAGTCCCTGTCCCTGGCACCTGCTGGGAGTACGGTGGGTGGGGCTGGTATGGGGCCAGCAAAGGTTGCCGACTCCTGTAATATATTATTTAGCAGCTCTCTTGTATATGTAACCAGTCACTGATTCCAACTGCTTTAAGACTTATTAAAAAAATCTTTGAAAATTTAATCTTAATTCCCCTAAATTAAAGATGTAAATAAATTACCAAATTGTGTCAGCAAAGTAATCACAGACAGAGTTAGACATGGGCTTATATTTGGATCCTCGATGAGCTCTATTAGACAGCTCAAACATTCACTTGGCAATATTTGGTTAGATGCAAACAATCTTGTTAGTTTCAATCCAGAGATAACCTGAAAAGACACACAATACTTATTTAGTTTAAAATAACAGCAACAGTATTCATCTCAGTTCAGCACAGGAGTCAAAGAGAGGAGTTGTACAGAACTGAAAATACAGTATGCTGCTAACACCAGTGGCATCATTAACAACACATTGGTACTTCTCTTTGCCGCTTTTAGCACACATTTTTTAATTTTTAGTACTCTGGAAATGTGTTTATAATTACTGTGTATGCCCTTTATATTTGAAAAACATGTTTTTCCTCTGTTTCAGAAATTCATAATTAATTGCATTACTGATTATATCACAGGAAATTGATTTTAAGTTAACAGCTGCTACCCAGTGAACATAAAACATTACTAGTTTATAAATACAAAAATATTACAAGTCTGCATTTATACATAAGAAATGTACTGTATCAGGTAAGCTACCCTTCATTTTAAGTATCTCTTAGGCCAAGTAAAATATTGTTTTTATAGCCTGGAAATATATAATTTAAGCAGAGTGTTTTGAAAACTAGTTCCCAGTTAAATATGATAGGGTAATTCACACTAAGGTAAAAATTTCAATACAAGGCATTTATTCTGCACAAAGATATGAAATATCACTCACAAACAACATTCAGCCAATCTGTTGCATTGAAGAATGCAAGAGATGAAAGACTGGACTCTGTTCCTTGAACTCCAAACTAGAGGGTGTCAAAGAATGACTTGGTTCTCTCATTAAAGAAAACGTAAATCTCGCTATTTCCAATAAAACTGTGGCAGTTTTAAAGACTAACAAATTTATTTATCGCATGAGTTTTCTTGGGAGAAAATCCCACTGTCAAATACTTGAAGATGGAGAACTCTAAAATACAGTGGAATTAATCTCATTGTAAAACTACAGCATAGACCATCAACTAGTTTACCAGAATTGGTACATACAATAAACAACAACAAAAAAGTTGCAGCTTAATTATGTCTAAAGCTGGTTGCCATAAACAATGAGGAACAAAAGCAAACAAACATGAAAGAGCTAAACAGATTCATTAAAATATATCAATGATCTGTATTTGAGCAAGATACTTTGCGAGTTACGTGCCCAACAATTTGAGTTATAAAACATTCAAAATTCTCACCATTAAACTATCTATAAAGTACATTTTAGGAAAACTAAATTAGTTAGGGTTTTAACATGCGTTTGAATAATTTTTTTAAACCCTAGCTCCAGGGCTTGGGGAAGAGCCTAGAGCCACACCTTCATTGTAGAAGAGTAGCTGTGTTAGTCTAGTTCAGCAAAACAGAACAAGGACTCCTGTGGCACTTTTAAAGACCAACAAATGTATTTATCACATAAACTTTAGTGGGTCTGATGAAGTGGGATTCTACCCACGAAAGCTGATGCAATAAATAAATTTGTTACCCTTTAAAAGTGCCACAGGACTCTTTGTTTGTTTTACTTTAACTGTAATTAAGTTTAGATGTAGATTATAAAATAGACACCAGTCACTCCCATGCTTTCCTGGGTTACTATTTATGACTTTGGCTCTGAAATGACCCCAGGCTATTATCTAGAGATGAATAACAAATCATAGCTTCAAAGAGAAACTGCAGAATTGGAACTTGTATGTAAATTCAACTCTGTTACCTCACGGTCAAACAAGGACTATTGATTTTTTTTTCATTACAAAAGGTGATTTGACCTCACTGTTCTCTATATGCTGTTCCCAGTGTTTGAATCCCAATACCTATTGTGATTTGCTGTTACAGCCTGACCTGATCCTATGTCATACATTTCCCTGCATTTAATTTCCTCCCATTCTGTAAGTTCCCCATCTTCAAAGCCTCTGACGTGTGATTTTCTCCCATGAAAACATATGCAATAAATACATTTGTTAATCTTTAAAAGTGCCACAAGACTCCTTGTTTGATCTACAGAGCAAACTCAGAAGTGCCTTGGAGGCCTTAAAAGGCTCCAAAAATGCAAAATGTTAATATTAAATGACAACAAAGAAGTATGGTAGGAACCTGTCTTGTGCAGCCCCAGACATCATGCAGCTTTTGCCCATTTAACAGGTTAAAAGGTGCCAGGTTTCTGCCTTTTAGGCTCCCTGGCTGTTTTCACTGTTTCTTTCCTAACTGCGTTTCCCTCTTTTGAAAGAAACGTTTCCCCATAGGCCCTTCCTGTACGCAGATGCCGAACTGTGACAGCGGGGAACGGTCGGGGAGAAGCAGTAACCGGCCGCACACCAGACGTCACTGACTAGCAGCTGGGCCGGGCCCGGCTCTCACCTCCAGGCTGCGCTGCAGCTGGGCCGCGTGAGTCGGGCTCTTGGCGGCCCGGTACTGGGCAGCGGCCAGCAGCAGGGCCTTCATACAGGCCGAGGCGTCCATGGCACCGGCACGTCACGCGCGGAGCCGCCGCCACGCCGCAGAAATCATATTTGGCGCCCGCGGCGCAGCCGCCATCTTGGCTGCAGGAGCTTCCGGCCCAGCCCGGAAACGACCCAGTGAGGTAGCCCGTTCCCCCTCTCCCCCACGCGGTGCATGCCGGGACCAGTGAGCCTAGCCTAAGTCTCCGTAGGCGGAGCAAAGTGGCCGGCAGCGCGTGGAACCAATCCGTTTCCCAGAATCCCGCCCGGCGCATTCTGGGAAGGGAGCTAGGAACGCCGCCATCGCGCCGTGTTGTGACGTCACTCCCTGCCTCTCCCCTTTCCAGTAGGGTGGGGGACTTGGCGTGCGCTGCGAGTGACGCTAACGTATCGCTTGGAGGGGATGGAGTCCCGCCCACTGCTGGGGAGGGCGGGGCCTGGAAAAGAGAGATTGCTCTCTGGAGAGAGGGTCTCGCCTGCTTGCCCCGATGCATGCCGGGAGCTTCTGCTTGGAGAGCACGTCCGTCATCGTTCTGTGGGGAGCGGGCAACGCCCCTAGCAATGCATGATGTCATGGGCGGGAAATTCCGGGTTGGTGGGTTTGGCTTATTCTGATTGGCGGGTTTCTTGAAGCTGATTGGTCAACTGGCATCTGTGCGCACCCACCGCCGCCTCGCTCTGTTCCATGCTCTGTCCCTTCGGGGAGCGGGGTGCACTCTCAGCCCTAAAGGCACACTGTCCCTTCTAGACCAGCCACATAGACACCCTCACACCGCACCCAGCATGATGCCTCCTCCCCTGCCTTGGCTGCGTCCCAAGGGTGGGTGCTAAGGGTTCCTAGGCTGCAGCCATCTCACATCCTCCCCCTCTAGTTAACACAACACGGGCTTGCTGGTGTGTTGAAGTAAGGCTGACAGTGTTGCGTGCAGCAAAGAGGATGGTGTCATTTTGGACCAGGACCAAGGTCTTGCCTGCATTAGGAACTTTGGTTGATGGGAGTTACAGCCCTGAGCAAAAAGTGCTGTAAGGACAGTGGTTTGCCAGGTTGCACAATACTCATTGTGGCCCTTAAGTGCGTCCACACTGGTTTATCTAATATGATCAGGAGCAAGAATGGCACTGTGGGCAGTTATCCTACTGTGCAGTTTGCCACTTTGTACTGCTAGGAGTTGTGGGAAGGCAGAGAGGATTGTAGTGCGTCAGAGCTGACTAGAGGCGGCCTTTAGCTATTGGGAGCCCTAGTGGAAGATACATTGTATGCCTCTCCTCTGTAACCCTGCTGGCGGGGGGGCCGGCGGGGGCTCGGCCCATCTAGTCCCAGGACCCTGCTACACACACCCCCCATGTGGCCCTGGCCCCCTGAGCTCCCTCCTGCTGCCAACTGAGGCAGATGTGGCTTTACAGTAGGCAGACCAGGCGATGGAGCCCCTTATTGCTTAGGGCCCTAAGCGTGCGCCTGCTTCACCTACCTCAAATGCTGCCTCTGTAGCTGAGGATTCAATATCATAGGATTGCCCTCCTATCTATCCTTCTGTGGGTTTCTGACTACATTTGTTGACTTTTTTTGTTAGCCCAAACAATTTCCTGCATGCCCCCATTTCTGTCTGAAAGGACGGATCCTGCACTGCTCAACACTGTTGCTGTCAGTGTCTTCAAGACATCATGGCTGGTGATTATGCAGTATGAGCTCCCCCTGGGAACTAGTATCTCATGTTCCTGACTTGCTGGTGCTGTATAAACGCACAATACCGGATTGCTGTTTGCGTTCATGGAGCACCTGCACATGGCGTACTGTTGCTTTTGGATGTGTGAAACAAATACTGAGTGGTAGGATTGTATTATTTTGCACATCTGGGATGATCAATGGCTGTAGAACTTGAATGTACAAAGCCACCTTCATAGACCTCTGTGCGGTGCACACCCTTCCTCTGCAGCACAAGAACACCGGAAAGAGATCTGACCTCTTGATGGAGGAATGCATGGTGATTGCACCATAGAAGCTGACAAGTCTAGACTGCTGCTGGTTGGTTGTAAATTAGTTTGAAGTCAGAAAGTTCACCATTGGAGCTGTGTTATCTCAAGTGTTCTGGTGTCTATTGTTAGCATTCTGCAAAGGACTGTGAGCCCGGGGAACATGCATGAAATAGTGCAGGGGTTGGCAACCTTTGCTGGCCCCTCTGCCAGCCCTGCCCACTGCACCCTCAGCAGGTGCTGGGGGTGGGGCCAAAAGGGGATGGGGCCTCGGCCGGCATGCTCTGGCAGGGCAGCCTCCGGTTCACGGCCCCAGGGCCTGCTCCTGTCCACAGGGGTGGCCTGCGGCTGAGGGCCCCTGCTGGCCCCGCCCGCTGCTGGATGGTGGGAGGGGAGGGAAGCGGGTCACATTGCTCCAGCCCGCCCAGAGCTGCGCCGCTGCCAGCAGGGCAGCAGTGGGCCGCAGCTGCTGGCCACGCAGTTTGCGGGGCCAGCAGGGGAGCCTGAGCGGTGCCGCGTGCTAGGGGTTGCCGACCCCTGAAATAGTGGATGGCTTTGCCGTGATGATATTCCCTAACCGTGGCAGGGCAATAGATGGCACGTATTCCAATTTTGGCTCTTGACGATCTTGAAACAGAGTACATCAACAGAAAGGGGTACTTCTCTATGGTAATGCAGTTGCTTGTGGATCACCATGGGCATTTTGCTGACATCTATGCTGGGTGTTGGTCATGGAAGGTGTATGATATACGCATCTTCAGGAACAGGGGCTTGCATATAAAGCTGTAAGCAGGGACTCTTTTCCAAACCAAAAGTTCCCTACGGGGAATGTTGAAATGCTCACTGTGATCCTGGGGGACCAGGCCTACCCCTTAATGCCATGGCTCATAAAGCCTAAATGTAACATGGATAGCAGCAAGGAGTGCTTTACTAACCAGTTGAATAGGTGCCAAATGACAGTTGATTGTGTGTATGGAAGATTAAAACCTCACTGGCACTGCCTTTATGGCAGGTTAAATCTAAATGAGGACAATATTTCCATAGCTGCCTATGTGCTTGTCACAGAGTAAGCCCCCTCTGATGCAGAACACCTGGGGGTATGCGGGGGCTGGGCATCTCAGCGAGCTTGGTCAGAGCCCGAGTCTCTCTTGGGTGTTGTAGTCTGGATCCAATCCTGCCAGATGTCACAGTGATCAAGGTAGTGTGGCCTAGTGCCCAAAGAGTCAATACAATGCCCTGGGGTCAGGGCAGCACAGCCTAATGGCCAGAGAGTCAGTTACGAGTCTGGGGGGGAAGAGGGGTTGCCCCTATGGGTGTGGTGCTTGGGTAGGGGGGCTCAGGCCCTCTTGCTTGGTGCTAGGGGTATGGCACCAAGTCCATGGGGATCCAGTCAAACACACTGACCATTACCATGGTCACCCCCTTCAGTCCCCCTAGGCTACTTCCTACCCAGTTGCTGTGTTGGTCTTCCCACGGGGCTCTGGACTGTCTGCTCTCCCCTTCCATAGCAGTCACTATCTGCATCTCTGGGCTCTTAGGACCTGCTGTCTGGAGTAAGCACCTGGGTGTCGGTCCCTCAGCAGTCATCAGGGAGTAACTTCCTCAGTGAGGTACTGGAGTTGCTCCCCCTCCTTGGCCGTGGCTGATACGGCTCCTGAGACGCCACCTCTAGTGCACATCCTTCTACACTGGTCAGCGTCAGGCCTGAATGAGCTGTGCTACTCCCTTTTATATCAGGGCAGCACTTGGAGCATGCCCAGCAGAGTTTAAGGGGCGGTTCTTCTGCAGGATGGGGTAGGCCTACCTTGGCACAGTGCTCCATAGTGCATGTAAATATAAGGAAAAAAACTTTTCCCTAGAATGGAACGTAGAGGCAGATCATGTTGTGTCCACATATGAGCAATTAGATGTCAGGGTTACTAGAGGGGCACACTGGAGGGTGGGCGTTTGAATCAGGAAAGTCTTGAGGGATTCTTTGGACAACAAGCACCAATAAGTTGTCTGTGTAAAGAGCGCTGTACCATACTATGACTGCTATCCAGCTTGAGCTGCATATCAATGAGAAATACAACCATTGTTTATAACATGCAAAGAGTGCTTATTTTTCCCACACAGCATGTCTTTATTAAATACAAGTGATTCATTACACACTGAAAACATGCTGGAGGGGAAAAAGCAATCAGGCTTGGTGAGAGCTGTGACAGCTGGGTGTAAATACAGGTATCGCTCTTGTAGCCATCTGAAGGGGTGGAGTGAAATGAGGTCTGGGACTGTAGTGATTTTCATTAAGAGTTCTGTTTGCTCATCTGTGGCTTTGATCATGCTCTCATGACCCATTAGTACTTGATCATGGTTTTCCCTTCTCTCTTGCCTATCAATTTTCTGATTTTAAAAAGCATAATGTGTTTTTTGAAGCACTGTATGGGGGAATGGGGAAAGTGGTGAAGTAGCTTTGAACAGCCATGGCCAGCACTTCCCCAATTGCAGTCATCTCCTCAGCACAGGCATCCAGCGGGAAGTATAATTAGTTATTAATGAGTGTGACAGTGTCCTTCTGAGCTTTTGCAATGTCTTCCAGTGTCTTCTACTGCGCATCACGCTACAGTGGTGTATACGCCAGCACTGTATAGATGTGTATGGCAATTTTAAAACCATTACTTTCTAATTACAAAAACAAACAAACAAACCTCACTATATTTAAAACCCTTCTTGGGCAGATTCCTACTGCATTGTGATCTCCATATTGGAAAAGAAGCTGGATAAGGTAACAAATTAGTCTTAAAATGTAAGTGGGAAGGGGGGAGAATTGGCAAATTCAGTAGGAGAGTGGATAAATACTTGCTTAAAGGCAGTGCTTCATGTGGTCAGAAAAAAGTGTGTGTGTGTCCCCTACAGAAATGAAAAAGACATCTTTTCTACCCCCTCCAGCCCCACATCAGTTCTGCCCTTCTCATTTCTGCTTTTCCTGAAGCTACTAGCACTCTTCACCTCTTCTCCCAGCCTTCCATCACTGCAGCAGGAGCCCCTTGTGACGGACTGCATCCCTCTATTCACATCCTAGACAATATTGTAATAATCTTCGTGCAAAATATGCCTTATAAGATATTTGAAAACTTGCTGGTTAGTAATGTCATGGTGAGATGTATGTAGCAACATTATCTGTACAGAGAGGAACAAGAGCTGAAACCATGACTGAAGTGTGTTTACCAGATAAATCTGGGGAATGGGTACATTTGTTTTTCAAAGCTAAAGGACAAGTTGATACTTGCAGCCAGCTGTCATCAAAGCTGATAACTAAGCAATCACCTGACAAGTTGCCATTCTTTGGAAAGGAAGGGGACTCTTTCTGTTCCCCTCTCTCTCTCCCTGCAACTCATGAAAGGAGACAGGAAGAGTTTTCTCCTTCCCACAGCAGGTCTGATTACCTGTTCACCAATTCACTAGGTCGCCAATTCATATCCAGACCAGGTTGGTAGTAACCTACAATCGTTGCCATCCAAAAGTTGTTCAGTAGCCTGGGTGAAGTAATATGATGTGGGTGTAATCTTAGAGGATAAGTGTTTACTTCAGAAGAACAACATCACCTCTTCGATAGTGCCTGGCTCACTGAAAGTCTTGGCATCGGCTAAATGTTGAACAGCAACTCAAGTTACTGTTTTCCTTCAGAGGTGGCTTATCCAACTCAGAGAACACTGGAGAAGAAATGGAGAACTTGCAGTTTTCAGTGCAGTATGGGGTGTGGGGCTATTTATAACAGTAAGGGGAAGAGCAATAGAGTGTTCATTCTCTGCGATTTTCAAGCCAGAGTCTTTCCCTAAAATTAAATCTGATTTTTAACAATGTTCTTCTCATGCAGCATACATGACCTGGGTTTATCAAAGATAGTCACAAGAGAGACGCCTACAAAAGATTTCAGCAGGAGTAAAGTTAGCGAGTTTACTCCTTGGGAAAACATGGCCAAACTTTGATTGTTCTGATTTTCATCTGAAAAAATACCACAACCTCCCGATGAAACTGAAAGTGAACTTTATTCAGCTCATTTTCAAGAAAAATGGATGTTCTTTTGCAATTTTGTTTTTTAAACCTACACATAAAGCAAAACCTACCTTGGATATATACAGTCATGATCAGTCCTTGAAACCTTTATAAAATGAATACCTCACCCATTATTTCATTGATTTTCAGGCAATTAGTCTGACTTCCTGCATAACACAGACTAAAGTTATGCCTCTGTCTCTTGCATGCAGTTGTTAGAAACTTGTGCATTTTCCTAATGCTCGTCTGTGAATTACCTAAAAACATATCATGTTTTTAATGACATAAGATCTGACTATCTATCTCTCCTCCCAAAAATCCCACACGCCTGTCTAGAAAGCCTCTATATTCCAAGGGATCTTACGTGGGTACAGTTGGGTATTTTGGCACAGTTTATCTTCACTCCCTATGACAGGATGCTGGGTGAAAGCAAGCTGAGCCAGTCTCCTACCGCTGGAGAACTAACTGAGGGGAACTGGAGCCCATTGAGTAAGCCTGCACAGAGTGGGCCAATGAGAAGTAGCTGCCAGGCTCATTATTAATGCAAGGCACTATGAAGGCTCACAGGAAGGAAGTGTGGGGGAAGGGCCACTAGGTGCAAAGAGCGTGAAAAGGAAAAGCCATAGCAAGCAGGTGATCTCTATTTGGTCAGTGGTTGAAACTAACGTCACTGAGGTTGTTAGGGTGGACGGTGTGTTAATAGACAGTTGTGAATAATAACCTGTAAATAAAGTGCACTGGTGGGAGCATGAAGCCGACGTCTGTGAGTGGCTTTTGGAAGCAGAAGACTTGAGCAACACGGAGACCCTGCGTGAACCTATTACGTTCCCTTTTCTGGGGGCCTGGTCTTGAAAAGTGTTGACTGCTCTGTGCTTTTACTGACATCTACTGTACCTAGTACTCCCAACTTCACATGACTGAGTCTTTTATTCTCTCACATGTCCTTCCAAAGGCTATGTAGTTGGCTGACCTAGTGTTCGGGACATGGAGAACTGGGCACAGCTTTGTATGCAGCTTAGTCTAGTGATGTGTGCATTTAAGACAAGCATATTGTTATCTGGGAACCTCAGTATTGCTGGCACATGAGCTGGGTCTACACTACAAAGTTAGGTTGACCCAGTTATGTCACTCAAGGTTGTAAAAACCTCCTGAGTGACATAGTTAAGATGTCCTACTCTCAACTATAGTTTCCACTTCCTGCATCTGATGAAGTGGTTTGGAGCCCACGAAAGATTATTCCTGAAGAAATTTCTTAGTCTTTAAGGTGCCACAGGACTCCCGCTGGTTTTGCTGTACACAGACTAACATGGCTACCCCACTGTAAAGTAAGAAATTTTCCTACAATATGGAACAGTTTTCTCCCCTTGGGTAACCACTTACTTTCTCAAACAAATCAATCATAGAATCTTAAGGCTGGAAGGGACCTCATGAGGTCATCTAGTCCAACCCCCTACTAAAAGCAGGACCATTCCCACTAAATCATCCCAGCCAGGGTTTTGTCTATCCGAACCTTAAATATATCCAAAGATGGAGATTTTACCACCTCCCTAGGTAACCCATTCCAATGCTTCACCACCCTCCTAGTGAGAAAGTTTTTCCTAATATCCAACCTCGACCTCCCCAGTTGTAATTTGAAACCATTGCTCCTTGTTCTGTCCTCTGTTACCACCGAGAATAGCCTAGCTCCCTCCTCTTTGGAGCACCCCTTCAAGTAGTTGAAGTTTGCTATCAAATCTCCCCTCAGTCTTCTCTTCTGCAGACTAAATAAGCGTACTTCCTTCAGTCTCTCCTTGTAAGTCATGTGCCCCAGCCCCCTAATCATTTCTGTTGCCCTCCGCTGGACTCTTTCTAATTTGTCCACATCCTTTCTGTAGTGGGGAGCCCAAAACTGGACACAGTATTCCAGATGCGGCCTCACCAGTGCCAAATAGAGGGGAATTATCACATCTCTCGATCTGCTGGCAACACTTCTACTGATGCAGCCCAATATGTCATTGGCCTTTTTGGCAACAAGGGCACATTGTTTGCTCATATCCAGCTTCCCGTCCACCATAACCCCCAGGTCCTTTTCTATAGTGCTGCTACTTAGCCGATCGGTCCATTCCCCCCAGCTTGGTGTCATCCGCGAACTTACTAAGCATGCAATCTGTCCCATCATTGAGATCATTAATGAAGATGTTGAACAGAACTAGCCCCCGGACCGACCCCTGGGGCACTCCACTCCACTTGTTACTGGTTGCCAACTAGACATCGAGCCATTGATTCCTACCCAATGTTTTGGTTATCCAACCTTCATGAAAGTCTAAGGATTAATTTAAACACCTTTTTATATGACAACACTGCAAATATCTTTTGATTGAGACACATGGAAATACCAGCACCTTAAATTTACAATTGAGCCAATAATCATACTTCAGAATTCTATAGCACGTTATCTGAAGATGACAAGATCTTTTACAAACATTAAAGAAACAATCTTTGTAGTGCCTCTACATCTCCATATTATGAATGTGGAATGCACACAGCAAAGCTAAATGGCTATGTCTACACTTACTAAAGTCATGGCACTTGCTTAGTTCGAATTAGCGAATTGCATTGAGTTCAATGGGCCGGTTAGTTCAAACTAAGCAATTAGTTTGAACTAACATGGCCACATTGATTAATTCGAACTAATTAGTTTGAATTAATCCTTAGTTCGAATAGCATATTCGAGTTTATTAGTTCGAATTAAGGAAGCCCTTAATTCGAACTAATTAAAGCCTAGTGTAGTCATGGCTTTAGTTAGTTCAAATTAAGCTTCTTTAATTTGAACTAACTTGCCAGTGTAGACATAGCCAATGAGTTGACAGAGATCACAGAACAGTCTGTTGGCAGAATAAGAACTGAGAGTTATTCCTGAGTTTTCTTTTTGGCTGTAGCCATTAGACACGCTACCTCTCTAGACAGTGACCTTCAGAACAAAACTGTATAATAATCTGTAAAACAAAACAAAAAACCCCAACAAGCCCCCCCCAATGATATAGATCCCCGGTTTAATTCCTTAAAGCCAACTCATGTTTAAAATTATAATAATAAAACAAGAAATACAGGTACCGTTTTTTCGCTCTGTCAAATACATTGAACAAATGCAAGAAATATTAAATATAAAAATATTGAATTGTTCCTAAAAGCATCTGTGGAAAACGTTTAGTCCCAAAGTAAGTCTTCAGCAGGACCATTTATAGACATGAAAGTAGTCCAGCTCATTTATTTATACTGTATGGTATATACTCTATTTTCAGTTGCTGCTATTTGCCCATGCTTTTTTATCAGCACCCTCAGACTGTTGTGATGATACAATTCCTTCAGGACATTAATTGTTATGATGATGAAAACAGCATCCAGTTATCTGAAAATGAGTCATAACGAATGTCTTGTACACAAAGAATAAAAACACAACAAAACATAATATTGACATTCTGTCTAGTCTATAGAATTTGTATCAGAGTAGATTTCAGCTCTATCAATAGAATTTATCTTTTTCTTTTCTAACATGCTGTAGACTGTGGCAGTTGGAACTTCAGTTAGTGAAAAGTAAAATAACGTATTAAGAATAAAAGTAAGTTATTGTAATAACGAATAAAATAAATATATCTTTTTTTGTGTCCTGAACACTACAAGTCTGTTGCTCTGAAGCGCTGCTCAGGAGAATGAATTTCTGAGTCATGAAGCCACTGATGAGACAGTCCAGCCAGCAACTGTGGCATGTGCTAGGATAAGGTATGAGAATGTCCTCTTTACAGTTGATCTGCTGAGATGGAGTGCAAGATAAGATGCGTCCTCTAGAAAACAACAGGTTCCAGATGATTTAAGGGATGACCTCAACATAATCATTATCTTCAATTTCTGGGGGAAAAAAAAGGCAGCATACCAACATGTCATCATTTATACATTCCAAGGATCTCTTAGGGCAGTGGTTCCCAAACTTGGGGGCGTGCCCCCCTAAGGTGGCATGAAGAAAATCCAAGGGGGCCACAAGGTTGTGAAATTTTCATAGCAAAAAATGGTTTTATCAGCGTACAGAATTTTTAATTTTCAAATTTTATATCACAAGAGGAGTTTAGAATTTTCTAGCAAATGAAAACCTAAAATACCTATTTGTAGTTATTTTTAATTATACAATTATGAATTGATTTTTTGTTAAAAGGGGGTTGGATGATGGTAAAGGCCTATTGCTCTACACATTGTTTGAGTGCAATTGCCAGAAACTCAAGCTGAGGGGACCTTTCATTGTTCTCCTCTAAAACCTGAAAGCTCAGTTCTGAAACTATCATATCTATGAGTGCAGCTGAGAATGCCTCATGGGAAGAAATAATCAGCTGTTTCTGAGTGGAAACAGTTTACAAGGCAGGTCAGTGGATCTGATTGCCATCACTGCAACATATCCTTCCACTCTGTACCATACTCATGAGTAGTTCTGCTGTCTTTCACAGATTTAAATTTTGTGTGAGAAAATAAATATTAGCAGTGGCCCAGTTACTTGTGGAAGTTACAGGGCTAGCTGGCAAAAGGAGATTGCGGTTTCCTATAAGAAGCACCAGCGACTTCTTCAGATATCCAAGGGCAGATATAAATGCTATTTTTTAACGCCAGCTTATCAGTGTAACTCAGTAGCACCTCACGGGAGTCAAAGTGGAGCTTCATTTAGAAAGAACCGGAAATAGTTTAAAAATAAATATAATCTATTCTTATTATCCCAAAGAGTTAAGAGAAATGCCTACACTAAAAGTTAACGCTTGCCAGGCCATGAACCAAGTTCAGGGTTCAGTGTTTCTCTTGGAAGAGCTGATGCAGCTTTAGGATTGGATGTTACATGTTATATTGGCCTTTTTCTTAAAATCTCCTGGCATTACACTCCTGCCAGTGGAGTTCCCGCAGTGATAATAATGTTAAGAGGGCTAATTTAGACCAGCATTGTAGCTCCCATACCATGAAATCTGCTCAGTGCTTTTCATGTCCAGTTCAGAGCAAGTTTAGATGGTAACTGATCTACATTATGCTCCCACCATGGCTACCAGCTACAGTGCAGTGGTAGGGAGGCTTTAAGAAAACTGCTCGTATAACAGGGCCGCACCCATCTTAGCAACTTTACTGTCCTTTATTGCTGGCAATGGTGTAGAAGCATTGGCACTAGCAATATGTTAAACACTAATTGAGAAAGGGCTCATGCATTCCTAGATCTGGTCTTCTTGATGCTGTACTGAAGATGCATTAGTATTGTAAACTATTACTCGCACTAGGACAGCTGCACCGTTGCTGAAAAACAGGATGCAAAGTGCTAACGTAGACACTGCTTTAGATATCAGAGATAACGCTCAGCTCTTATTGAGCCATACACTCAGGTAAAAAGATCTTTTAGTTAACTATTAGCATGTACTTGGCATTTTCAGTCTACCTTGCATTCTGTTAATTATGTGGAACCTTAAAAACTCTGCCATTTAACAATACAATTTCAATTCACCTTTAATTATAAGAGACTAGGTTGAAAGGGGCCTCTGGAAGTCATCTAGTCCAACCTCCTACTCAGCGCAGGCCCAACCCCAACTAAATCATTCCAGTTACGAGATTGTCAAGTGGCACCTAAGAACCTCTAAAGATGGAGATT
Organism: Pelusios castaneus; assembly: GCA_007922175.1. Lineage (NCBI taxonomy): Eukaryota > Metazoa > Chordata > Testudines > Pelomedusidae > Pelusios > Pelusios castaneus. Next base: position 13,151,048 of record ML685767.1, read on the forward strand.
TTACACCTCCCTAGGTAACCCATTCCAGTGCTTCACCACCCTCCTAGTGAAAAAGTTTTACATAATATCCAACCCAGACCTCCCCCACTGCCATGTGAGACCTTTGCTCTTAGTTGTCATCTACTACCGAGAACAGCCTAATTCAGGGGTCAGCAACGCGCGGAATGCAAAGATGTCACGTGCTCTGAGTTTGAGCAACACATAGATACCCTGGCTGGAACTCTGCTAATTCTGGATCCAAGTACTGTGTACCCTGCCCCATCAATATGACTCCACCTCTCCGCTTTCCCAAGCATGTCCAGCCAGGAACACATCCCTGGGAATGAGCTCATAGAACCCTTCTGCCGTCAACACTGCCACCAACACGGGCAGACATAAACACCCCCATCGACACTGCCGCCGGCACGCCGACAAGGGCAGATATTCTCCCTCCCCACTGCCGACACTGGAGCACTGGGAGATTTGGCATGTTCCTCTGTAAAGGTTGCCAATCCCTGGCCTAGTTCCATTCTCCACCCATTTGAGGTAGTTAAAGGGTGCTATCAAATTCCCCCTCACTCTTCTCTTCTGCAGACTAATTAGTGTAGCAGAAAGTAAAAGATTAAAATAGGAAAGACAAGTAGAAATGGTCAGGAATGAGGCCTAAGGCCTAGCAAAACAAACCAAAACAGAAGGCCTGAGTTGGAAAAAAAAGTCAAGTTGGCAGGAGTCAGGCTAAAGAAGTCTGACCACACAGAAACTGGCAAGGAGTAAGCTGAAACTACAGCATAAAGAGTGGAAAAGTAACTCATGCAGAGGGCTCTGTGAATTTACAACTGTATAGCAGCTGTGCCTAAGTATGGACTCTTGTAGCAGGCATACACAATTCCTACACTTTTGCCGGTGTGAGCACTTACTCTTATAGGTAAGGGATTCTAATGGAGAGAAGTTTCTAAAGAAAGTTCACAGCCTTTTGCCTGATTGACACCACAATAAAGTATTATTCAGCAGTTCTAAGAGTCTTTTGCTCTGCATCAAGAGCACTGTTAAGGTTAACAGTTACCACGCTTAGTAAATTCATCCTAACAAAACCAAGAACATATTACAGTAAAGACACCTGGCTACACCATCTTTAATGCATACCCCTGAAGTAGGGAAGTGTTATCCACGTTTTACAATTCGGGAATTGAGACAGAAAAAAAATGATTTGCCCAGCTTCACAGAAGATGACTATGGCAGAGCAAGGATCTTCCAATTTTCAGGACAGCATCCTAACCAGCGGAAGATACTTCCTCTTTCAAATTTTTATTTTCAGGACAATTTGGGTTTAAGACTACTTACAGTGTTAGACCACAAGGTTTAAAAAAAAAAAAGTCTACGAGTTTGAAGTTGGATTATATTTTATCCCCTAGACCCTCAAAAATAATTTAGTTTATGCCATTTTTGGTATGAAGATAATTTAGGGTCAGGGCTCTCACTGAAACCATGTAGGAACTATTTAAGTTAAGATTTCATGGTTGTTTTTAGTAAAAGTCAGGGACAGGTCATGGGCAATGAACAAAAAGTCATGGAATCCTGATCCTGACTTTTACTAAAAATAACTGGGACAAAATGTGGCTGGCTGGGGCAATGAGAGCCAGAGCCAATGCTGTGGGGGTGAGGTCCAGCAACAGTTATGGCTGGCAGCTCTGAGCAGAGGCCGCTTTTGGGGTAGGCGAAGCAGGCGACCGCCTATGGGCCCCGAGCAGTAAGGGGCCCCTTTGCCTACATCAAAAGCTGTGTCTGCCTCCCGCTCTGCAGAACACATGGTGGGGGCCGGGATTAGGGGTGGCATTCCTGTGAGCGGGCAAGTCTGCGGGGGCCCTGGCGGTGGGGGGTGGGTTGGCTGGGCTGTGCTTCTGCCCTGCCCGTTGCCTTTGGCAGTGGGGGGCTGGGGTCCCCAGCAAGGCCTCGGGTCCAGTTTTGGGGCCCCTGACAGGGAATCAGTGCCGAGGAGTGGGCCGGCCATGAAAAGCCAGGGCTGCGGGAGGTTTCTGGGGCCTCCAGTGGGGCACCGGGATTGTAGGGATCTGGGGCTGCTTAGGCCCTGATTGGAGCACTAGGGCCACAAGTGGGGACCCAGGGCACTGCGGCTGCGGGGTTGAGTTGAGGCACCAGTGGGGCAGAGGGGGCTGGCCGCAGGGATCTGGGGCCATGGGAGAACCCGGGAGGGGCACTGGAGCTGCAGGAGCAGGAGGCAGGGCTGCGAGTGGAGTTTCAGGGTCCCTGGTGGGATGCAGAGGCCACGGGGGGTGGGAGGGTGGGGTAGGACCAGTGCCAGGGGGCCCCCGAAGGGGCCTTTGCCTCGGGCCCCAGATAGGCTAAGGCCGCCTCTGGATCTCAGATCCCCACTACCTGTGGTTCAGAGTTACGGTGCCATGCCTGGAAGCTCTGGATCTGCTGGGCTGGTGACTCAGACATCATCAGGGACTCCTATGATGGCTCAGAACTCTGGATCTGGAAGGGGCGCCCGCGCCACAATTCAGAGGTGAGCAGGGCCCAGACAACATCATGGAGCTGCATGGGTCTCTGCCCCAGAGCTGAAGCAGATAATGTCCTAGAGGTCTCTGCAAGTCACAGAATCCAGGACTTCCGTGACTTCCAGGATATAATTTTATCCTTAAGTCATACTAAAAGTGATGCATACTGGTAATATGATTCAAAGTGGTATTGAAGCCAGAATGGCATGCACTGAGTGGAACACATGTAGAACCACTGTGCTCTCTGTCTGTCTGTGTTCTCTGTGCATTGGGGATAAACAGAAGGGATTCACTCTTAGTCAGTGCACAGAAAGCCCAGACACCAGCAGAACTGTCAATCCAGCACCAGGCTAAAAAGACCAAAATAAACCTCTTACCGAGATAATCTTCACCCTTAGGTACCCTGGAGTAGTCTACTCTCCTCAGGGGTCTTGGTTTCATTACTGGATAGCAAAGGTTGGTGATGAGTCCTTGATTTGGCTTTTCATATGCATATATTAAATCCTTTACTGTTTTGAAAATCCGCTTTGGAACATCTTCAGAAGTCTGCAAGGAAGTGAAAAAGGCATCGCTAGTGCATGTGTTTTTCATGTAGAGTACTGTAAATGTTTAACCAGTAGATCATTCTTAGCTGAATGAAGGTTTGCTGAAATGATTTGATGGAGTGATAAATAAAAATTTAAAAAATGATCAATGATTTATAAAGGCACCACTCTTCTTACAGGTAAGTGCTCACATGCCAGACACAGAGCTAGCTGTACTTCTGTTCCTTCTCTGGTCTCTCTGAGTGCACCCTCTCTTTGGTGATACACTTTTATCCTTACCTATCTTCGAATGGAATCACACAAGTCTTCCACTCTAGAACAGGGATCTGGCTCCAGTACCCTATGTATACCAACCGCTTATCACTCTGTAAGACCAACTGGATTTCAGGCACCTACATTTCTTCCCTTCTGGAATTTGTGATCTGTGATATGGTGACCAACAGCCTCCTTAAAATAAAGTATTTGTATTTACCAGCTGGAGCCAAAGCATTAGCAAGAAAAGGATGTTACAGTGGACAGCCCTTGCCCATATGCATATTTAATCTCATACTTTGCTACAATTTATAAGCTAAATTGGGCAGTCTTTCCTCTTACTGTGGTTTGGTAGTGCTGTTTTAGGAAGCCACAGAGCTTTTGGCTCTCTTCTGAATTCAATTCGAGTCATGAAACTGCCCATTTGAGGCCTGATCTATGCTAGAAAAGATTTCGCCAGGATAGCTATACCAGCAAATCCTCCTGGTGTAGAAAATAGCTTATTCCTTCAAAAAATGCCTTTCTGATATAGCTTCTGCTTGATCTCCAGGTGCAATAAGACATTGATAAATCTGCATCTACCCTGAAGCTTTTGCCAGGAAAGAAAGAAATCATTCCCAACTGACATTTCTAGGCCACAAAAACTCTCTAGTGTACATCTTGCCTGAATCTCTCAAAGAGCCAATCTGACCCACCCTGTTCTTAATCATTTTTTTGCTCCCCCAGACCAGCAGCAAAAGTCCTTAGTGCTTATCACTTTTTAAATGATCTTTTAACAACCCATTTAATTGCAATTAAGTTGTAATCACTAGTCTTGTTCCTGTAATCTCATCCCTGGGTGATGGTGTTGGTCTGCTTCCCTAACACACCACAGGAGCTCAATGCATACCCCATGTTTTGGGATACAGATCAATAATCTTTCCCAAGCATCCCTACACTCACCACAGTTTCTTTTTAAGGTTTAAATGTTTAATATCTTTCTGTGCTGCAGTGAATTCTATGACTAAAGTTGAGCAGGAAGCAATTTTCCCATTTCAGAAACTTTGTTCAGCATTTTGAACGATTTTCCTGTCCTGAGTCAGGTCAAAATCTCAAAATCAATTTATAATAATAATTTTTCAAAGGGTTGGGGGGGTCAAGCTGAGCTCAGGTCAACCAAACATCTTGTTCTGATCATTTCAAAATGATGTGTTTAGTCTTGAGAAATGAAGATTGAGAGGGAACAATTTTCAAATGTGTCGAGGGCTTATAAAGAGGATTGGTAATTAATTGTTCTCTATATCCACTGAAGATAGGACAAGAAGTAATGGGTTTACTCTGCAGCAAGGGACCCTTGGGCTGGATATTAGGAAGAGCTTTCTAATCATAAGGTTAGTGACATTCTGAAATTGACTTGGAAGGGAGGTTGTGGAATCCCTATCATTGAAGGATTTTAAGAACAGGCTGGACAAATCTTTATCAAGTATAATGTAGGTTTACTTGGTCTTGCATCTGCTCAGGGGCTGGACTAGATGACTTCTTGAGAGCTCTTCTAGCCCTAATTTCTATGTTTTTGGTGTGTTTTGATTTTGACCTTTTAAAAGAATTTTTTTTTCAGCAATGAGCTAGTGCAAATTTCTAAACTAAAAGTAGTTTCAAAGCAAATATGGAACATTTTCTTTTCTGAAAATGTCAAAACTTAATTTAAAATTTTTTTGGACAGGTGAAGTATTTATTATCTTTTATTGGCTCAACTGCTGTTGGTGAAAGAGAGACACTTTTACACTCCACAAAGCTCTTCTTCAGGTTAAGTTGTACTAGTATGAAACAAAGAGGGAAGTTTCTAAATACTGTCATGTTGCTGCTAGAACACACGAATCATTGGTGGGTATATTCAGTCTACACTGATAACAAGCGTATGCTGTACTGTCAGCTCTGAGCAGTCAAAAATCAGGAGACTGTCTTAAAAGGAATCCTTTAAAAACATTTCTTTTGAAATCTTTTTATGTCTTCTGGTATCATAACCTTTACATTGAACAGTTTGTCTGCAAACTTTTCTGTTCAACCACGAAGGATAGAAACTCGTTCAAAAGGAATAAATACAGGCCATCTAATCCACTTAAATACGCCAGGTTGAGCCCAATGATTTCAATGAAATGAAAGTATTTTAGTCCGCAAGAAAGTAAACAGTTGAGTGCCACAAACAGAGAAGAGGAGAGAATGAGGCACCACCACCACCTGGCATCCCTGGTTCAAGTCAGCAATATAGAAGTGAATGGTTCTGACAAAAATTAGTTAGTCAGCCTTGCTTCTAGTCGCTTCTTATTCTTGTGAAGGTCTTCTGTCACGAAATATTAGTTGAAGCATGCTTTGGTATTTTTTTCCCCCAAACCAAACTGTTTTGCCAACAGGCACAAATTAAAGCAAACCTCAGGTTATTTAATAAGCTTTCTAACTATGGGGATTCTGTTTGATTTGATTTATTTTGTTGCCTGTCTCTGCAGCACAGCATATCAATGGCTTGCTAGAATCATCTGGGGATCTCTCTCCAAACTAATTCCCTATTGCCCAATTCAGTAAGGCTCAAAAGCACCACTCTGAGAAATACACTTACACAAAAATATTATATATCGACATTTTAAAAATGAAAGGACTAATTCCAAAATTCAAGACCCCTTAGCAGTCAGAAGTGCAAGACAGTTGTATAAAGGATCCATCCATGTCTTTGGTAAAATGGAAGAGCATTCTATCAGAAAAGGAAGAAATATGTGAGTAGATAAGATTTTATGCTGTCAAAAAGACATGGGCAAATCAGTACCTATGGGCAAGCCAGGAAATAAATGATGGATACGAAGAGCTTGCTGTGGAGGTAGCAGCATTGTATTACTTCAAAGCTGATAGGTAATGATGAGAGAAAGTGTTGTCAAGGATTATGGGGGGTAAAATGCAGGTGTGAAAACACCTTGTGAAGGTGAGATTTTATTTATTTTTTTTAATCAGAGAAGGGCACTAAATAATATTTTCTCTTGCAGATGAAATGATATTTTCTTACCTGAATCCTATAGTATCCATCACATTCCCTGAAGATTCGATACGTGTAGATGAAGTTTTCAAAGCTATGAAGAGATACCCTTTCATAAGTTATGTTTTTTTAAAATCAACATTCAAGCAGCAGTCATGGCCAGACACTACTACAGTCAAACCTAGTGAGATAATTTTAAAAAATATATAAATGAAGCTAAAACAAAATAAGACTAAAACCTAAGGGAATCTGAGGAAGTTTCAGTCCTTACATTTTTTGCTATCAACAATTGCATAACATTTAAATCTCTTCTAAAGTAAAAAGTATGTAACTTGTACAAACAACTATTTTACAAAATGCATAGCCATTTAATTAGTAAATGTAGGTACCCCAAAGCTAAATCTGCAGCCTAATTTAAAAAAAAAAAAAGGGTTCCTTAAAACAGAAAAAAGTGTCCATTTACCTTTTAAAAAGGACATCAAAAGTATATTGTGTGCACTTATAACCACTTGTCTTCAAGTATTGCCATGAAATCAGGATACTCTGAGTTTGGTGTACGCATTCACTTTTACAGTTGATTTATATATGATGAAGCCAGCACTCAAAGTATTTTGAGATTCTTATTCATCAATTTAGAGTTTTCAGACCTTGGGAACAGACTTCTGTTTTTCTTGTGCGGCTGTTTCAAGTTGTGTTTAGAAACTTAAGGTGTGGTGACTATAGAAAAATAACACCTTCTTCACATGAAAGATCTGTTCACCGTGTTTTTAAGAATTCAGGTTTGCTTATCTTACACCAAAGTAAGTTTCTTGTTGCTCCTCTGCAGAAGCAGCCCAGCTAAGGCTGTGTCCATAATGCAGTTACTAGGTGTGATTGCAGCTAGAGCTGACATACAGAAGCTAGCTTTAATTTACCTAGCTCAGGTTCTGGAACAATGAAGCAGTGGAATGAGCTATGCAAACATGGGCTATACAAATCTGCCTGGAACCCTAAAGCTTGTGTGGCCCATGAGGATTCCAGGAGTGATAATGAACCTGCTCAGTTTAATTTGATGTACATTGATTTGAGTGGATTGCAGCTAGCGATGTATATTGGATTGGACACTTAACATTCTACCTTGCCAACAATAAGCAAAGCATCCTGTCTGACACCTTTCCATCCTTTTCTATTTCAGGAACTCCGAGCTAAGCCTTGCCTACCGCATGCCCAGAGTTTCCACTTCTTTCTATGCCAGAGGCAGTGCATGCTACTTTCCTCAGCAGAAGTATTTTGTAAACTATCAATGGATACACAGCTTATTTATGTTTCTGTCCCATAAGATCACTTTTGCTTTTGCCTCCTATTCACCTCTAAGATGTGATTATCTTAAAATTAATACAGTTTTTCAGTATAACTACAGTACTTACAAAACACAAAGACAGTAGGCTCCCGCCACACTCTCGCTGTCTCGTAGTAAATAGCTACCATTCCTGCTTTTCTTGCTCAGTAATTCTTCACAGGTTTTTCTCGTTATGTTTCCATGATAAAATGGGAAATCCATGGAAGAGCAGCAACAAATCCCTTTGTCTTTATAACTGATTCCCAGTGAATTCAGAAGTCTGACATTAAAAGAAGTTGGCTAGAGGCTGTTGAAACTGAAACTGTGGTGCTAGGAGAGGCTATTCTTGAAGCATTGAGTCTGTTGGTGAGTTCATCTGTGTGGTTATTACTGAGCTTTTGGAGAACTTTTCTAGCAGATGGTGATTAGGACGACAAATGATCATGATCAGCACAGGAAATGCAAAATTTGCCAGCCCTCACCACTCCATTATAAGATCCTTTCCATTGCTCATAACTTTGGCCATGTTTAACCACTTGGGCTGATATTTTCTCTGTCAGATGGGTGTCTTAGGCTTTTTGTTTATTTATTTGGGTGGGAGGGAGGAGTATCAGCAAAAGTTGTTCAACTATTTGAGAACAAGATTAGAACAAGACACGTTTTACTCATGTTAAAAATTTTACACAGCCATTTTTTCAAGAAGCTGTAATGCAGCCAAGATTTAGAACTTGAGGCTTCAAATTTGGCACAGGAGTGGGTCGCTCTTCTGTCAAGGGTGTACCTTTTTCTGTCACCATGAAACCTACCCAAATTTGGCCAAGTTGTAACTCTTTGAAAAATGTTGCAATTCATACATGCTCAGCAGAGACTTCAGCTAAATATTCCCAAGATTCAGTTTGCATTGAGCATGTGCCAGCACAGAGATGCAGGAACAGAGCAGGGCTTTCTATGGAATTGCTGCTCCTAACAGTGGTGCCAGGCACCTGAATTGAAAGGAGAGAGATTGTCTTTCCTTTGATCTCATTGGTTCCCTTTTGCTGCCCAGGTAGCATGGAAGAGGAGGAAACATTCTGAGTTGAATGGAGAGGGGACAAAAGACAGACTTGGGGTGTAGCAATGGAACGTTTAGAATGGAATGAGGAAGGGAAACCCAGAGGAGGAATCTAGGACTACTAAATCAAAGAGATTGAGACTAGTCTGAGGATCTGGTAAAGAGTGAAAGGGGCGAGAGAGAGAGACAGAACCAGGACAGAATGATCTGTGAGATTGTCCCCATTCAAATACATTTCCCTCTCATACTCTGGAACAAAACCCAAGATTCCCAAGTCACACTGTTCCTCTGCTGTCTATCAGTATCTGTTACACCAGCTGGCAGATTGTAATTCATCCCCCTCTAGTAGATGGTCCACAGGGGTAATAATACTATCACTATCAGTTACTCCATTAGCTCAAGTGGCAGAGTTCTGGGCTGTGGATGTAAATATCCCAACCTGCTGTTGACCCATGTGGATGTCACTAAGATGTCACATGATGGAATCTGGTTTTTTTCATTTGCTTTTTAAAAGGACAGAGGAAATTATATTAAAAAACCCTATATTAAAAGAGTATTAAAGTTGCAGTGTTAAGCACTTAATGGTCAAGAAATGCCAAAATTCAGGTAGGCTTTAGAACTTTAATTAAGGCCCTTTATGCAGATGCATTATGACACATATTTAATTACAAGAGCACATCCTATTTTTTCCACATGACCCCTGCCTCATTCAGCTCATGAGACAGATGAGCTCTAGGGATGAATGAGGGCTGGGTTGTGTCATGAAGGTGGCTGTTGTCTGTAGGCCACCTGTTTAATTTGTTGACATAGTTGGAAGCTGTGTAATGAAAATACATTCATTCATATGAATAAACTATTGAGTGAATGAACATATGAATTGAGTGAATGAACATATGAGTGAACTATGAGATACTATATTGATGAGCATCTTGGAAAGGCCTATGAGGAAATAAATAATTCTATATTCGGGGGGGGGGGGGGGAATGGATTGTAGTAAATAAAGCATGTGGGGTGGGGAAGGAGGAACATACTGAACAACAAGAATAAAAGAAAATACTGAATAAGGTAGGAGTCCTGTGGAAAAAATAGTATGTGCTCATGTAACTAAAAACTGTTTCAGAATTCCCACATACAAGAGGAATGAGTTCAGGTTACACAGGCATTTCCTGACTTGAGTGACTGACTTTAAACACAGAAAACTTGCATTAAATTAACCCCAGGTTGCAGTTCAGAACATGTGCCATGCTAATAGGTTGACCAGGTGGCACCTTAATTAGTTAGGAACAGTTATATCAGTCCCAGATATAAAGGGGTTAGAGGAGTGTCTTTTGGGGTCAGAGAAAATTAGGGGCTAGGACAGAGGTGATTCTGGAAGTGAATCCTAGAAATTGGTAAGCGTGAGGAGGCAGCTTAGGCTAATGTTTGTGCTATGTTATTTGTGAATTACTAACAAAGGCTATGTCTACCCTTGTTAATTTAGGTCGGCTTAGCATGTCCACACTATAAAATTAAGTCGATTTACGGGGGAACTTACAAAGTCGACCTAGAGTGTCCCCACTGGATGCCTAAGTCGACTTCTAGGGGCTAGGTGGACCTGAGAGAGGTCCACGGTGGCAGGGGGGGGCACCTCTTGCCAATTGCCAGGGGGCTCAGCCTCTGCCCCATTGTACCTGGGTATAATGAGGCAAAGGGGGACAGAGACCCTGGCAGGGCATAGGGGCAGGGTGGGCAGGGCTTTGCCCTGCCTTGTGGGGGGGGCATGCCAGTGTCACCCCCCCCCCAGGCAGGGAGGGCAGTGGGGGAGTCCTGGAGAGCCCTAAGTCGACTTAGAGTCGACTTAGGGCTACTCCAGGTCTATACTGGCTTACGTCGACTTTAGAAAGTCGACTTAAGCCTAAAGTCAACTTTAAACCAGGTTTAGTAAAGTCGACTTAATTTTCCTTAAGTCGACTTAAGGAAAATGTAGTGTAGACACAGAGTAAATTGGGTTGATTTAAGCAAGCTTAAATCGACTTAATTTACAAGTGTAGAGGCAGCCAAAGCCAAACCCCGATAAGGGATGGAAACAAATAGGTCTTATCTTTAGGGTTATGTGTTTTGCAAAGGACAAGGGAAGAACTCTTCCTGTTTAAAGATCATTGGAGTGTCATATTTTTCTTATGCACAAAGAGAACTGTTGTTTAGTGTAGTGGCTTTAAAAGTGTTTGACAAATTTCCATGGGACAGCAAAAGCCAAATGATTCAGCCAGTATACTGGGTGTGAAATGGAAAAGTGACAGCTGCCTTCCACCGCCTTGCTTCAGGCAAGACAGCGACTCACATTTAAAGGTAAATAGGAAAAGGAAATAGGACATTCCGTTCAATGACATAGTTACGCAGTCCATTTAGCTTAATGTAAAGACCTTAACAGTGCACAGAACTAGTCAGCATTAAAAAGGTAGTTACAATAGATCTTGTAGGAACGAAACTAAAAGTGATTTTAAAAGGAAGTGGCATTTATTACACACCACACCAACATGTTTCCACATAAGCAAGTAAGCATTTAGCTGAAGGGAATGTAGACAAGACCAGGAGGAAGAAAAAGAATTATTTTTAGAGCTTATGTTAATTCAGCAGTTCTCAAACTATGGTGGACAAACAACTTGTAGTATTACATGGGCCTCTAGCAAGTAAAAGATAGGTTTTGTTTATTTTTTTTTAAAAGACTGCATGTTGTGATTTACTGAGCAAACTATAAAGTTCAGAGTCACACAGGAAGAATAACTTAGGTGTCTTAGGTGGCTGTACACAAATGCGAGGAGCCTGGGAAACAAGCAGGAAGAATTGGTAGTACTGGCACAGACAAGGTTGTAATTGGAATAACAGAGACATGGTGGGATAGCTTGCATGAGTGGAGCACTGCCATGGAGGGGTATAAATTGTTCAGGAAGGACAGGCAGGGAAGAAAAGGTGGAGAAGTAGCACTATATGTAAAAGAGCCATATGACGGGTTAATTCGAACTAGCTAAAATTAGTTTGAATTAGTTAGTTCGAATTAACTAATTCAAACTAACTTTGGTAAGTGTAGACATAGCCTATGATTCTAATAGGGAAATCAAGTGAGTTAAAGTTGTTTAGGACAGAGAACAGAGGAAACTGAGACAAGAAAAGAGAATTAATCCTCTAGGGCAGTTTACTTCTTGTATGGAATTCTGTAGCAACACAGAAATACTGCTGTTGAAGAATAGGAGCAATTTCAGCTGCAAAGAATACAGTATATTTCTCTCTCCAACTTTAGGTGATGCAGACAGCAATCAGAGGCTGCTTTGGGCCATGGCAGCGCAAAGATAAAGCTCTCCTTCCTTCCTGCTAGTAGATGGCTGCATAGGGAGGAGATAAAATGCCATTGCAGATTAAGAGGGGGAAGGTTTCCCAACCAGCTCTCTCTCTCTCTCTCTCTCTCTCTCTCTCTCTCTCTCTTTTTGAAATGGGAAATATAAATTGTTATACATTTTTAATTCTAATATTACATTTTTCAGATTTTTGTCAAAACAAAAACAACCAAGCCAAAATGGTTCATTGGACAGGCAGGGAAAGACAGAGGAACAAAACCAAGGGAGACGACTTTGGTGATTTTGTGAAGTGATGACATGGGCTGCTGACAGGGAATTAAGGAGAAGAGAATTCAGGTGGGAGTGAACGGATGGATGAGAAGTTTGGGTGAATTTAGAAGATGATTCTGAAACATGAAATGATGTAGAAATTTGCACTTTGGAGAGAAAAAATGGGAAGAAGCGAGTCTTTGTAATTACATTTTACATGTACAGAGAAAGGGCTGTGGGAGGAATAAGAGCCTCGGATGTGGGGAAGAAAGTGTACTATAAAAAGAGATTTCGGTGAATGAGGAAGTTTGGAGATTTGGGGTGAGTACTAGAGACTGATAGATTTGGTGGCAACTGAAGGAAGAACAGCATTATCCACCTGTGCTAAGAAACAAACTCATTCTCCCATGTGTTATGTTATGGTCTGGAGGGTCTGCAATATAAACCAATGTTGTATCTGTAGGAATCCATTCTAACTGGGATGAATGAAGTGACAGAATGTGGTAAAGCCAAGTGCTCTTGAGTTCTACATATAGCATATTTGGTCTTCAAATTTGAGAAACATTGGCTTAACTCTATTCCCTCCTAGTGCCAAGGCAAACAAGCTCCCAAATCCATGCATGAGAATTAAGGGGAAATAACTGGTGTTTCGTTAACTTACATAGTATTCTCCATCTGCTGAACTGGTCAGCACTCAATCAAATTCTAATGAACTTCAGGCAGCCAATCTTTGTTCTTATCTGTGATCAGAAAATGCATTTCCCCTACTGGGGATGGGGGAAAGCAGTACAGATGATATGGCAGTCACTGACTAGCAAATAGCAAATTGAGATCTCTTCTATTGACAGGGCTGGATAAATGCAGGGATTATAGAGGCAGCAACCCCAGGCTCCAGCCTGAAGGGGGGCCCCACACTGCAGCCCCTAAAGCCCCTGCTGATCCAGCCCTGCCAGCATAGTGCTGGCGGGGCTGGGAGAGTGCTGGGTGGGTCGGGGGGCCTCTGGGGCCAGCAGCCATGGCAGTCTGCAGCGCTTTTGCCTTCTGGTCTGCCCGCAGGGGCGAGGTGGGCCAGCACATGTCTGCTGCTCTCTGGGGATAAAACTGCCCTGCATGCTAGTCGGCCCCAGCCCCGGCCCCGCTGTGCAGTGGCCACATGCTGGCCAGCCCCGCCCCCAGGAACAGACCAGCCAGTCTAGGAGCACTGCAGCTGGCCACAGACTCTGGCTGCAGGACCACAGCCTGTCCCCAGGCCACTATGGGGGCGGGGGGATGACAAAAGTGGGCATCCTGGGTCCCCAAGTCTCCTTAATATGACCTTGTCTATTGACCAACTCGGCTGCATCATTATATTAGTAACTGGAATGACAAGAATGATTGAAATGGTCCATCATGAGGTTGGGTTTTGTCACTTATTCCAACTTCCTTATTCACATTACCAGTTCCTGATTCAAAAGCTGAAGTTCATGACTCTACTCCCAGGTTGACATTCTAACTGTAGAAGTTCCGGAGGGATAGCCTGTATGCGGTAAAATCAATGAGAGTATTGTGGCTTATGCCCAAAGAAATTTGTGAGTCTATAAGGCACAACAGGGCTCTTGTTGTTTTAACTTTAAAAGAATTACCATTCTAGAACTGGGAATCTGCACTATGCTATTTAGGCACAGTGCACAAATGTGCCTAAGTAACTAGGGGATGGAAAGACTTGTAAGTGACATTTGTAACATTTAGTTGGGAATGAGGGGCTGATTGGTCAAGCACTTTTGCACTGAAATCCAGTACCATGGCAGCGATCATAGAGTTCTGTCGTCCAGAAGGTCTCAGATGTGTCATTTGGCATGACTGAAGAGCTATTTGATCACTATTTTGTTGAGAATCCAGTTATTCTGCTTATAGGCAATTTGGACATGAACAAGAGGTAGGGGAGCTTTGGAAGACAATTTCCATATACTAGGATTCATGCCTATATAATGATTCATTTTACATAGCTCCTTGTCATTTTTTACTAATAGCTCTTTAGGAATGTATGGTTTGATTCTGGTTACAAAGGAAACAGTTTTAACCCTGAAAGGTAAAAAAACCAGATATTTAAATCCTAGTCCCATATTCCCTTCTGAGAATGAGCAAAACCTAAGAAAGCCACAGAGTCTTTGACAACATGAGGAACATATCAGTGTAATGCACAGTAAGTACCATACCTCCCAACAGTCCTGGGTTCCATCGGACTATCCCATGCTGAGTCACTCACCACCCCTTACAAACTCCATCCCAGTTGAAGACTGTTTCATTTCCTACATTCAGTGATGCACACAGCCATACACGCAGTACGCATGATATGTACCATTGGCATGCTCAGAGCTAAGGAGGGCAATACCTTTGGCTGCTCTTGGGCATGCTGAGAGCGTAAGGATGGAGAGTGACTCTGCATATGGGTGGCCTTGCTGGATGGTGGGGACTGAGCATGGTGCAGACCAGCAGGTGAGACACTAAGGCCAGCAGCTGTAGTGCAGATGGTGCTATAAGGATTAATGGTGACTAATTGTATCCCACTGTAGCCCTTTAAAATGCTGTGAGGTATGGAAAAAAGGGGATTTAACTACATCACTGCCAGACACTAAAGACAGAAGAAGTGTAACAATTGTGCCTGATGGAGCTGGCAGCAACAAGAGCTTGGTTTGCCTATGGTCACATGCTTTTGAATGTGATTGTGGCATTTTCCTAAGTCAATGCCAGATGGTCTCTTTATTTGAATACAAGTTCTCTTTCATTATATCCAGAATCAGGGGGAGAGGGGAACTGTTGTCTCTTATGGCTGCCCAAGGTATTGGTAAATATTCCCAGTGGGGACTCAAGCCAGTTCTGTTCTGTATTATTAAGAGAACTCCTGAACCCACCTGGTTACATCACCAGCACATCTTGAGTTAATTTGGAAGAATAATTTTATTCTATTTTGGGAAAAATTACAATTTGCATAATGGCTGTGCACATGTTAGAGAATTGGTGCAAGAGGATGAATATTGACCCTAAGAACTGCCTTCTAGTAACAAAGACTATGTCTACACTTGAAAATTTAGGTCGACTTTAGCTAAATCGACTTAGTGAGTCTACACCTAAATTTTAAGTCGACTTTGGGGGGAACGTACAAAGTCGACCTAGAGCGTCCACACTGGATGCCTAGACTTCTAGGGGTTAGGGGGAACCTAGGGCAGGTCCACGGGGGCAGGGGGCACCCCTTGCACAGTGCCAGGGGGCTCAGCCTTTGCCCCATTGTACCTGGGTACAATGGGGGCTGAGCAGGACAGGGACACTGGCAGGGCATAGGGGCAGGGTGGGGGGGCATGCCAGGCTCCCCCTGTGCCTCCCCCCGGCAGGGAGGGCACTGGTGCAGTCCTGGGGTAGCCCTAAGTCGACTTAGGGCTACCCCACCTCTACACTGGCTTAAGTCGACTCTAGGGAGTCAACTTAAGCCTTAAGTCAAATTAAAACTAGGTGTAATAAAGTCGACTTAATTTTCATTAAGTCGACTTTATTTTCCTTATGTCGACTTAAGCAAGTTGCTTAAGTCGACTTAAGGAAACTGTAGTGTAGACGCAGGGTAAATTAAGTCGACTTAAGCAAGCTTAAGTCGACTTAATTTACAAGTGTAGAGGCAGCCAAAGATACCTGAAGCTTTCAGTGGGGGCTCAACTGAATCTGCATTCCCAGCTTCTGGCAAACAGCAATCCCTGCTCATCCTGGCTAATAGCCATTGATGGACCTGTCCTCCATGAATTTATCTAGTTCTTTTTTGATCCCCATTATAGTCTTGGCCTCCACAACATTCTCTGGCAAGGAGTTCCACAGGTTGACTGTACATTATGAGAAGAAATGCTTCCTTTTGTTCTTTTTAAACTTACTGTCTCTTAATTTCATTTGGTGACTCGTATTCCTAGTGTTATGAGAAGGAATAAATAATACTTCCTTATTTTCTTTCTCTACACAAGTCATGATTTCAAAGGCCTCAGTCATATCCCCCTTAGTCTTCTCTTTTCCAAACTGAAAAGTCCTAGTTTTATTAATCTCTCATCATACGGAAGCTTTTCCAAGCCACTAATCTTTTTTGTCGCCCTTTTCTGTACCTTTTTTAATTCCATTATATCTGTTTTGAGATCTGCACCCAGTATTCAAAATTTTGGCATGCTATGAATCTATAAAAAGGCAAGTTATAAATAAGAGTTGATGTCTTAACAATATAGGACATTAACAAAACATTTAGCAGTTCAGAATAAAAGAGGAAGTGGTCACTTGTATTTTGACCAGATCATGAAGACAGATATGGGGAAGAAAAAAATGCTGCGCTCCAAATCTGTCTGCTGTGGTCTTTGTTTCTTTCTGTCATATGTGAAAAAACTGCCATGATGCAAGCCTCCCTCCGAGTAGCATTTTAAAGTTAAAATATGGGTCAAATTTACAAAATTGGACCAAGCTAGCTTTTCAACATGTTTCAGACTTCAATGTGATTTGATAATGTTCAAGTCTGTAGTATGATTTAGGTATGTGGTTTGATCTCATCTATATTGCAAGACCAACTCACTTTTTAAGTCTGTCCAGTGTACTCCCTCACTGTAACTGCGCTCTGCAATGAGATAGCTTTTTCCATTGTAGACAGGTTCTTCACTACAGCTGGATTATTAGATTTTCAGACCGAAAGAACTTAGTTACAATGTAAATTCAAGAAGCAAAGGTAATCCCCCAAATCTTCAGATAACAGGTGATACTAGAATCAGTTGTGCAACACTAGAATAGTTCCAAACAGCTGATATCTGTGAACACTCTGTTTTTGGGGAACCAGGGCGAAAGTACCCTGCCTGTATGCTTCGTGACCATCCCACCCCAAACCACTGCTTGAACCAGACCTGATCAGAAGAAAGATTTGCAAAAAGCAATGAAAAGGCAGTGAGAGATGCACCTAAACCCCACCTGGACAAGGGTGACAGGATTAGGGCAACTCCCCTAGCCTCATTTGCATTATTATAAGTTCCTTAATGCTGGACAGCAAAAGGGCAAGAAGGCTTCAGCTTCATTACAGAGGCTGGAGAAACTGGTAAGGAAAGCTGTCAAGGGAGGAGCAGTGAGTGCTGAACAGATGGATCAAACCAGACTGGCTCAAGTCGTAAGAGGAATGCAATCTTAGACCCTGATTTGCATTGAACATCAGACAGAGAGGCATCGCCATTAGCATGCAGAATGGAGAACAGAGATTCCAAGGCACAGACCGCACTGGACTTTGGGATGCGGTGAAGCACTGCTTGATGGGGGACCTCTGCTCCCAATGCAAATGAGCCCACACCTGCACACACCCAGCTCAGACCAATTTTAGTCATAGATTCGTTATTGATATCCAGATACTGAATCTACCTGATTGCATTGTGAGCTCCCTTGGAGTAATGCCACCCGTAGCCTGGAATGATCAGTTCCTATCATCCAGCCTAAAGAAAAAAAGCAACTCTTGTCTACTGCCTTGAACCATCATTTGCCCAGAAACAAATCTAGTATCCTCCCTTGGACTGTTGCTTCTTCTCTACAAAAACCCCTACCCAAGTTCAAAACTCAGTCCTGATGCCTGGATCAAAAAACTGCATCAGTTCCACTGGGACTTTACCTTTTCCTGATTGATTGTGTCGGGGGCTCTGCCAATCTCCAACACTCTGGACCCTCAGCTGCAAAACCACCTGGAAACCTCAACCAGTTCAAGCTTCATAGGCTATGTCTACACTAGAAAAGTTAAGTCGACTTTATTAAGTCAACTTAACAAAAGTCGACAACTATTCTAGTGTAGACATAGTCCCTTTTCAACCTTATTAAGTTGACAACACTTTAAGTCAACTTAATAAGGTCGATTTAGGCGCTAATCCCCGCCCACACTGGCTTAAGTCGACCTAATAAGGTCGACTTAAGCATTAAGTTGACCTAAAATGAGGTGTTATTAAGTCGACTTAACTTTTCCTTAAGTCGACTTAAGGAAATGCGTAAGTCGACTTAAGGAAAGCCCGTTGTGGATGTGGAGTACTTTAGGTTGACTTAAGCCACCTTAAATTAACCTAACACCACCTATAGAGTGGAGAGACCCAAACTCTCATTCTCTCTCTCTCCCCTCCTCTCTTTTTTTTTTTACTCCAGGTATAGCTTTCTAAACCTGAGTTTTATAATCCTCCACATTAATAATGTGCATGAAGTCATGCTGGCAGGGGCATTCTGCTAGTACCTGTACTTGTCTATTCAGGAATAGATCAGTGCATTAAAGGAGATGTGGCCTGGCTGGCCAGCTGGATGTGCAGGAGAGAATGGAGGTATTAGGGACCTGGAATTACATCTCCCATGAGGCACTGTAGCAGCTCAGGCAGATGCAGAAATGCAAGTTAACATGAAACGTTTAGTTTAGCTATTTCCCAGTAAAAAAAAATTCCACTGAAATAGATCTTTTTCCATGGAAAATTTTGATTTCACTGAAACTCCATTTACCAAAAAGAAAATGTTTCATTCAAAGTTTTTCATCCAACCTTAATGGTAACTTGTTGGCATGGGATTTTCTAACGGTGGCCACAGGGAATACTTCCAAGCCCATCCAGCACCATTTTGGAACAATGGTACACATATCACAGAACAGTGTTCAAGCCCTCTGATGGATGGAGGCTTCAATACATTTCTCATGAATATGGCTTTTCACCCCACTGGGAGGAACACTGCTCCAGAGCTTGAAAAAAAAAATCAGCTGCCAACTTAAACAAATGCAACCATGGAGTCTCCAAAATCTGGGGTAAAATGCACTATGGATTTGACACTTGCTCTAGTTACTGGGTATCTTGTCTATGTGAAGAAAAAAGTGTAGCTACTAACTTGGCAGGAAACAAAATGCACATTGTGAAAGCACAACGTTCTCTTATTTATGCCGTGTATGATCAGTTACCTCTGAGACCCACTTTTGCCTGGTGTTGCACAAGACGGCACTTTAAGGATGGCAATGAGTGTGGTGAACATGATTGTGTATAAATGTTTTAAGAGACTTTCACAGGGATCTAAACTTTCTACTCAGACTGAAGCAAAGTGAAGATCTGTTAGTCTTTTGAGGTTAAGCCAGATAGCAAGCAGGAATTACTAACAGCTCAAAAAACACAATGAGGTTTACCTGCTGATAATCTCAAAATGTCAGAGCTGCTGTCCATCCTGCACTCCTATGACTGGAACATAGATGCCTCAAATGGGAGCCCACAAGATGTCTTCAATTCTTCTGCAGGGCATGTAGGTTATCCAAGAGACTGTGCTACAGACAGTCCAGCAGACACAATGGTGAGAATAAGAGTTCCAGAGCCCCAAGACTGAGAATGGAAGAAGGTGCAGCTGAAGAGGAAATGCTGCTCATGGGGAAGGAGTGGATGGAGCAGGAAGCCAGGGATCTGAGCAACAGAGGCGGCTTTTGGGGTAGGTGATGCAGGCGCATGCCTAGGGCCTCAAGCAGTAAGAGGCCCCGTCGCTTGCTTCGCCTACCCCGAAAGCCATGTCTTGCTCGGTTGGCAGCAAGAGGAGAAGGTAGCCCCTGAGCCGGGGCCAGTGGAGTGGGGGAGCCAGGGCCAGAGGGAGAGGGCGGTGTGTGAAGCTAAAGCCACAAAGTGGGCCCCACGATGGGTCTTTGCCTAGGGCCCCTAATAACCAAAAGCCGCCTCTGCTGAGCAAATAAGTGGAACTGGAGCAAGAAAAGTTGATTGACTGGCAAGAAAACAGAAGGCAGAGATTATTTGAATTTGAAATGGAGAAAACATGCCAGCAGCACTCTGTTGTGGTGGTTAGGAACAGACCCCACTCATCTGTTTCCTCAGATGGTAATAATTCTAACTAATAAAGAGAGTGGGAGGAGATGGATGTAATTTTGAAAGCTTTTAAAATGAGCTGTGAAGTAAATCAGGGAACCAACAAAGATCAGTCCAGTATCTGTTCTCTTTGCTGACAGAAAGCACTAGGGCTATGTCTACACTGGCAAGTTAGTAAAAATTAAGGAGGCTTAATTCAAACTAACTAAAGGTTACACTAGGCTTTAGTTAGTTCGAATTAAGGGCTTCCTTAATTGGAACTAAGAAGTTCGAGTAGGGTATTCGAACTACAGGGTTAATTCGAACTAACTAGTTCGAATTAACCAATGTGGCCATGTTAATTCGAACTAATTTCTTAGTTCGAACTAACCAGCCATTGAAATGAATGGTGATCGCTAATTCGAACTAACTAAAATTAGTTTGAATTAGTTAGTTCGAAGTAACTAATTTGAACTAATTTTAGCAAGTGTAGACATAGCCCTAAATATTTCCCCCCCCAGAGGCCTAGAGAGGACTATGACTACTGAAAAAGTTTAAACAAACACCTGAGGAACAGAGGAATAAACTTCGGGGGGCGGGGGGGTGGTTAGAAAAAAGGGGATCTCAGTTATTTTGAAATTGCAATCCAAATTACATACACAAATGGGGAAGTGTCTGAGGAGTCAGTAATGTTGAAAATGCTTGTGAGTGATGACTAGACTAGAGAAATTGTGTAAACTAGTTAAAATGCAGGGATGTGTGCACTGTAGGGAAATGGGCTGATACTTCTGCAGGCTGCTGCTCTGGGTCTCAGAGAAGGCGCAAAGGGGAATAGCCTCTACATGGGACTAAGGAAGGAAGACGTGAGAGTGCTCTCTGCACAGGGGAAACAGGAAAGCCCAAAGTGGGGGAGCAACAGCCCCAGGGAATGATCAACAATTTAAGATGTTGTACCTGCCAGGGGGTGGGGCACAAATATGAGAATTACCCACTGCCATACGCCACAGTAGATTCAATTTGTGGCAGCCTGGCTGGGGTGGGAGGCTGCGACATTGCCCTGCTGGTACAGCAGACTACCCCTCCAAGTGCACACATAGAGGGCGTGTACATGACTAAATTTCAACATGTACATGACTAAATTTCTATTCCAACCCTCTGTGCATCCTACAGCCCCTTCTCAGTGGAAACGGGAAGCAAGAATCAATGGAGAGACCTTTGAGGGGTGGAGATGGACTGTTACTGCCCACTCCTTAGTCAATCCCTATGTGGTGAAACTCTAGCAGGGACTAGCAAGAAAGCAGATGAGGGAAAAAGACCCTGTGATGAATCCTGTCACCCTGCCAGGGCCCTGAGTCAATATGGATACCAAAGAAAGTTCTGAGATTCTGACAGTGCGGATACTGGAGGACATTTCTTTAGTGTTATTGAGAAATGATGTGGAAGGGTGGAATCCACATGGCCGAGGCCTGAAATAAACTATGAAGTTCTAGATGACAGAAGTGACACTAGTCACGCTGGCAGGAGTGTGAAAAATACACATTAGCTGATGTAGACCTCAGCACAGTCTACTCCATTCTAGCCAGCAAATCCATCCAGGAGTGCATGGCACATTGGAGAGAACATTTCAACCAGCTGCTAAACACACACTTATCTTTAACATCAAGGCCATTGCGGAGGTGACCCATTCTGCAGACAATGATTCTGGTGAATTTACTATGGATGAAATCCAGAGAGATGTAAATAAGATTAAGATAAGCCAGGCAACAGGAATCTGTTGTCAATAATGAAGGGTGGCACTGAGAAAGAACTTGAGGCTCACTCTACAAAAGCTTAGTCAGTAATGAGGTGCCTCATCAAGAACATCTTTCACAAACTAAACCAACAGGATAAATACAGAGACAAAGCTAAGGATATAGAATGCTTTAGTGGTGAGCATTGTGACCTATAGAACAGAAATATGCTCTCAAGATTGAAAAGAGAACAAGTTTTGTTTCTCAAACAGTCGCCTAACACTCTCTAACGGTGCGTCTACACTTGTAAATTAAGTCGACTTAACCTTGCTTACGTCGATTTAATTTATTCTGCGTCTACACTACACTTTCCTTAAGTCGACTTAAGCAGCTGCTTAAGTCGACTTAAGGAAAAATTAAGTCAACTTTGAAAAACTTCATTTTAAATCGACTTTCTGCTTAAGTCGACTTTAGAAAGTCGACTTAAGCCAGTGTAGACGTGGAGTAGCCCTAAGTCGACTCTAAGTCATTTTAGGGGGCTCCAGGGCTTCCCCACTGCCCTCCCTGCCACAGCCTGGCATGCCCCCCCACAGGGCAGGGCAGGGCAGAGCCCTGCCCACCCTGCCTCTATACCCTGCCAGGGTCCCTGTCCCCCCTTTGCCCCATTGTACCAAGGTACAATGAGGCAAAGGCTGAGCCCCCTGGCACTTGGCAAGGGATGCTCCCCCCTCCCCCCGCCACCATGGACCTGTCCCTAGCTCCTAGACGTTGACCTAGGAGTCCAGTGTGAACACTCAGGGTCCCCTCAAAGTTGACTTAAAATTTAAGTGTGGACATGCTAAGTCGACTTAAAGTTGACGTTGTTAAGTCGACTTAGCTATAAGTCGACTTAAATCAAGAAGTATAGACATAGCCTAAGGTAGGATCAGCTGCTCTGAATGCCTTCCAATTTCTTGTTAAGAATCATCTTCAACTCTGACCCAGTAAAAAACGGATGGGAAAAGATCCCCTGGAAGGCCTAAGACAAGGTGCCTGGATGGTGTCAAGAGACACCTGTCCCTCACTCAAATCCTACCCCATAATGCATCAGAGCTGGCTCAAGACATATGGAAACACAACATGTTCAGTAGCCTCTACTCTGTCCAAGTAACAGTATGAGATCTACCAAACCTAGGTGACGTAGCTGGCAAAATCCCTTCAGTAGTTGGAACCAAGCCAAAAGAAAAGTGCTTTAATCAGCTTTCCTGTCTTTCAGGGAGGTGGTATTACATAGCCAAAGAAACCCTTCTCCTCTGGCCTGCACTTTTGATCACTTGATTAAACACATTTAATAATTAAGCACAGCTCATGTAGAAGTGACATTTCTAGCTCTGGCATTGTTCTACTGGGCAATAACCTGGCTCCCGTGGGAAGCACCGTAGAACAGTGCAACCTCACTGTTATTGCTTCATTGAGGAAACACATACTGTGACAGCTGTAATTTTCTAAATGCTACAGCATTTCTGGTAAGACAGAATAGGTTCAACTGCTTCTTTATCCAGTATTTTATGAAATCAGCACTTATAATTCCCACTTAGGTTCCCCCCGCACCTACTTTTAAGATTTCACAGAATATCAGCAAAGAGGCCCAACGGCCATTTGCCATCCATCAAACTGCCAGTTATGCTGCTTAGTGAGCAATGATACCCTGAATCCTCATACTGAAAAGAAAGTGAATCTACTGCTTGCAAATGTAGCTTTCATGCCAAGATTGACAACTCATCCAGGTCCTTGTGCTAATTTCATTTTTTATAGGTCATTCTGCCATCAGAGTAGCGGTAAAGGTTTTCTAATCTATTACCATTAGTTTGACTGGATTTGAACCACTGATCTAGAAAGTGGCGTTCTCTCAGAAATATCTCAGAAGAGGGGCTTAAAATAAAAGGCCTCTTCAACACCACTGGTAGAACTCATTAACACTTGCTCACAAAGTTCTCTGTTCTGCTTTGCTTTGATTCAGCAGAGTAGATAAATAATAGTAAGGAATACCTTCCTTCCACTGAAGGTGGGCTTTAAACATACAATTACATCTCACAACAAGATGAGACTTTTGAAGGGAACTAAGTATGAATTTCAAAGGGGTAGCCGTGTTAGTCTATTGTAGAAAGACAACAGAGTCCTGTGGCACTTTTAAAGACTAACAGATTTATTTATCGCATGAGCTTTCGTGGGAGAAAATCCCACTTCGTCAGACGCTTTGAAGATAGGAAAGTTACAGAGTGGGAGGAAATTAAATGCAGGGGAGTGTTTCCTCCCACTCTGTAACTTTCCTATCTTCAAAGC